>CATORF010000687.1:1274200-1557200 GCA_951804975.1 Anthophora plumipes
CGACAAAAGCGATCTAGACGATTCTGCATACTTCTGACTGAAGTCTCACCAAGATTATCGCAGAAAATGCATATCTCAGCTTGAATCCCGAACGAAACCAAGATATCTGCGGTTCTGCATGTCAAACGCACTGTGGAGTGGCGAAAACACCAGATAACGTGTTTCTCGAATTAAGTAGCTCGAAAAGAGCGATCTCGATGATTCTGCATACTTCTGACAGAAGTCTCACCAAGATAATCGCAGAAAATGCATATCTCACCTTGAAACCTCACGAAAATCAAGATGACGCCGGTTCTGCATATCAAACGCACTGTGGAGTGGTGAAAACAACCAGATAACGAGTTTCTCGCATTAAATAGCTCGAAAAGACCGTTCCCGATGATTCTGCATACTTCTGACAGAAGACTCACTAAGATTATCGCAGAAAATGCATACCTCAGCAGGAAACACCACGAAAATCAAGATATCGCCAGTTCTGCATATCAAACGCACTGTGGAATGTTGAAAACACCGGGAAACTTGTTTTTTTGCATTAAATAGCTCGACAAGAGCGATCTAGATGATTCTGCATACTTCTGAATGAAGTCTCACCACGATTATCGCAGAAAATGCATATCTCAGCTGGAAACCCCACGAAAACCAAGATATCGCCGGTTCTGCATATCAGACGCACTGTGGAGTGGTGAAAACACCAGAAAACGTGTTACTCGCATTAACTAGCTCGAAAAGTGCGTTCTGGATGGTTCTGCATACTTCTCATTGATGAAACACAAAGATTATCGCAGAAAATGCATATCTCAGCTTGATGCCCGACGACAGCCATGATGTCGCCGGTTCTGCATATCAAACGCACTGTGGAGTGGTGAAAACACCAGATAACGTGTTTCTCGCATTAAATAGCTCGATAAGAGCGTTCTGGATGATTCTGCATACTTCTCATTGATGAAACACAAAGATTATCGCAGAAAATGCATATTTCAGTTGGAAACCCCACGAAAACCAAGTTATCGGCGGCTCTACATATCAAACGCACTGTGGAGTGGTCAAAACACCAGAAAACTTGTTTTTTCGCATTAAATAGCTCGAAACGAACGATCTAGATGATTCTGCATACTTCTGACTGAAGTCTCACCAATATTATCGCAGAAAATGCATATCTCCGCTAGAAACGCCACGAAAATCAAGATGACGCTGGTTCTGCATATCAAACGCACAGTGGATTGGTGAAAACACCAGAAAACGTGTTTCTCGCATTAAGTAGCTCGAAAAGAGAGTTCTCGAAGATTCTGCATACTTCTGACAGAAGTCTCACCAAGATTATCGTAGAAAAGCATATCTCAGCTTGAAACCCGACCGAAACCAGGATATCTCCGGTTCTGCATGTCAAACGTACTGTGGAGTCGTGAATACACCAGAAAACGTGTTTCTCGCATTAAGTAGCTCGAAAAGAGCGTTCTCGAAGATTCTGCATACTTCTGACTGATATCTCACCAAGATTATAGCAGAAAATGCATATCTCAGCTAGAAACATCACGAAAATCAAGATGTCGCCGGTTCTGCATATCAAACGCACCGTGGAGTGGTGAAAACAACCAGACAACGTGTTTCTCGCATTAAATAGCTCGAAACGAGCGATCTCGATGATTCTGCATACTTCTGACTGATGTCTCACCAAGATTATCGCAGAAAATGCATATCTCAGCTTGATGCCCGACGACAGCCATGATGTCGCCGGTTCTGCATATCAAACGCACTGTGGAGTGGTGAAAACACCAGATAACGTGTTTCTCGCATTAAATAGCTAGAAACGAGCGATCACGATGATTAAGCATGCTTCGGGCAGAAGTCTCACCAAGATTATCGTAAAAAATGCATATCTCAGCTTGAAACCCCACGAAAACCAAGATATCGCTGGTTCTGCATATCATACGCACTGTGGAGTGCTGCAAGCACCAGATAACGTGTTTGCCGCATTAAATAGCTCGAAAAGAGCGATCCCGATGATTCTGCATACTTCTGACTGATGTCTCACCACTATTATCGCAGAAAATGCATATCTCAGCTGGAAACACCACGAATATCAAGATATCGCCGGTTCTGCATATCAAACGCTCTGTGGAGTGGTGAATACACCAGAAAACGTGTTTCTCGCATTAAATGGCTCGAAAAGTGCAATCTAGATGATTCTGCATACTTCTGACAGAAGACTCACCAAGATTATCGCAGAAAATGCAAATCTCAGTTGGAAACACCACGAAAATCAAGATATCGCCAGTTCTGCATATCAAACGCACTGTGGAATGTTGAAAAGACCGGGAAACTTGTTTTTTTGCATTAAATAGCTCGACAAGAGCGATCTAGATGATTCTGCATACTTCTGAATGAAGTCTCACCAATATTATCGCAGAAAATGCATATCTCAGCTAGAAACGTCACGAAAATCAAGATGTCGCCGGTTCTGCATATCAAACGCACTGTGGAGTGGTGAAAACAACCAGATAACGTGTTTCTCGCATTAAGTAGCTCGAAAAAAGCGTTCTCGAAGATTCTGCATACTTCTGACAGAAGTCTCACCAAGATTATCGTAGAAAAGCATATCTCAGCTTGAAACCCGACCGAAACCAGGATATCTCCGGTTCTGCATGTCAAACGTACTGTGGAGTGGTGAATACACCAGAAAGCGTGTTTCACGCATTAAGTAGCTCGAAAAGAGCGATCTCGATGATTCTGCTTACTTCGGACAGAAGTCTCACCAAGATTATCGTAGAAAATGCATATCTCAGCTTGAAACCCGACGAAAACCAAACATCGCCGGTTCTGCATGTCAAACGTACTGTGGAGTGGTGAAAACACCAGAAAACGTGTTTCTCGCATTAAATAGCTCGAAACGAGCGATCTAGATGATCCTGCATACTTCTGACTGAACTCTCACCAATATTATCGCAGAAAATGCATATCTCAGCTTGAAACCTCACGAAAATCAAGATGGCGCCGGTTCCGCATATCAAAGGCACTGTGGAGTGGTCAATACACCAGATAACGTGTTTCTCGCATTAAATAGCTCGAATAGAGCGATCTCGATGATTCTGCATACTGCTGACAGAAGACTCACCAAGATTATCGAAGAAAATGCATATCTCAGCTGGAAACACCACGAAAATCAAGATATCGCCGGTTCTGCATATCAAACGCACCGTGGAGTTGTGCAAACAACCAGACAACGTGTTTCTCGCATTAAATAGCTCGAACCGAGCGATCTAGATGATCCTGCATACTTCTGACTGAACTCTCACCAATATTATCGCAGAAAATGCATATCTCAGCTTGAAACCTCACGAAAATCAAGATGGCGCCGGTTCCGCATATCAAACGCACTGTGGAGTGGTCAATACACCAGATAACGTGTTTCTCCATTAAATAGCTCGAAAAGAGCGATCTCGATGATTCTGCATACTTCTGACTGATGTCTCATCAAGATTACCGCAGAAAATGCATATCTCAGCTTGATGCCCGACGACAGCCATGATGTCGCCGGTTCTGCATATCAAACGCACTGTGGAGTGGTGAAAACACCAGATAACGTGTTTCTCGAATTAAATAGCTCGAAACGAGCGATCTAGATGATCCTGCATACTTCTGACTGAACTCTCACCAATATTATCGCAGAAAATGCATATCTCAGCTTGAAACCTCACGAAAATCAAGCTGGCGCCGGTTCCGCATATCAAACGCACTGTGGAGTGGTCAATACACCAGATAACGTGTTTCTCCATTAAATAGCTCGAAAAGTGCAATCTAGATGATTCTGCATACTTCTGACAGAAGACTCACCAAGTTTATCGCAGAAAATGCATATCTCAGCTGGAAACACCACGAATATCAAGATATCGCCGGTTCTGCATATCAAACGCTCTGTGGAGTGATGAATACACCAGAAAACGTGTTTCTCGCATTAAATAGCACGAAAAGAGCGATCTCGATGATTCTGCATACTTCTGACAGAAGTCTCACCAAGATTATCGTAGAAAAGCATATCTCAGCTTGAAACCCGACCGAAACCAGGATATCTCCGGTTCTGCATGTCAAACGCACTGTGGAGTGGTGAAAACAACCAGATAACGAGTTTCTCGCATTAAATAGCTCGAAAAGAGCGATCCCGATGATTCTGCATACTTCTGACTGATGTCTCACCACTATTATCGCAGAAAATGCATATCTCAGCTGGAAACACCACGAAAATCAAGATATCGCCAGTTCTGCATATCAAACACACTGTGGAATGTTGAAAACACCGGGAAACTTGTTTTTTTTTATTAAATAGCTCAACAAGAGCGATCTAGATGATTCTGCATACTTCTGAATGAAGTCTCACCAATATTATCGCAGAAAATGCATATCTCAGCTAGAAACGTCACGAAAATCAAGATGTCGCCGGTTCTGCATATCAAACGCACTGTGGAGTGGTGAAAACAACCAGATAACGTGTTTCTCGCATTAAGTAGCTCGAAAAAAGTGTTCTCGAAGATTCTGCATACTTCTGACAGAAGTCTCACCAATATTATCGCAGAAAATGCATATCTCAGCTTGAAACCTCACGAAAATCAAGATGGCGCCGGTTCCGCATATCAAAGGCACTGTCGAGTGGTCAATACACCAGATAACGTGTTTCTCGCATTAAATAGCTCGAATAGAGCGATCTCGATGATTCTGCATACTGCTGACAGAAGACTCACCAAGATTATCGAAGAAAATGCATATCTCAGCTGGAAACACCACGAAAATCAAGATATCGCCGGATCTGCATATCAAACGCAACGTGGAGTGGTGAAAACAACCAGACAACGTGTTTCTCGCATTAAATAGCTCGAACCGAGCGATCTAGATGATCCTGCATACTTCTGACTGAACTCTCACCAATATTATCGCAGAAAATGCATATCTCAGCTTGAAACCTCACGAAAATCAAGATGGCGCCGGTTCCGCATATCAAACGCACTGTGGAGTGGTCAATACACCAGATAACGTGTTTCTCCATTAAATAGCTCGAAAAGAGCGATCTCGATGATTCTGCATACTGCTGACAGAAGACTCACCAAGATTATCGAAGAAAATGCATATCTCAGCTGGAAACACCACGAAAATCAAGATATCGCCGGTTCTGCATATCAAACGCACCGTGGAGTGGTGAAAACAACCAGACAACGTGTTTCTCGCATTAAATAGCTCGAACCGAGCGATCTAGATGATCCTGCATACTTCTGACTGAACTCTCACCAATATTATCGCAGAAAATGCATATCTCAGCTTGAAACCTCACGAAAATCAAGATGGCGCCAGTTCCGCATATCAAACGCACTGTGGAGTGGTCAATACACCAGATAACGTGTTTCTCCATTAAATAGCTCGAAAAGAGCGATCTCGATGATTCTGCATACTTCTGACTGATGTCTCATCAAGATTACAGCAGAAAATGCATATCTCAGCTTGAAACCTCACGAAAATCAAGATGGCGCCGGTTCCGCATATCAAACGCACTGTGGAGTGGTCAATACACCAGATAACGTGTTTCTCCATTAAATAGCTCGAAAAGAGCGATCTCGATGATTCTGCATACTTCTAACAGAAGTCTCACCAAGGTTATCGCAGAAAATGCATATCTCTGCTTGAAACCCCACGCAAACCAAGATATCTCCTGTTCTGCATATTCAAAGAACTGTGGAGTAGTGAAAACCCCCAAAAACGTGTTTCTCGCATTAAATAGCTCGAAAAGAGCGTCCTCGAAGATTCTGCATACTTCTGACAGATTCTCTCCAAGATTATCGTAGAAAATGCATATCTCAGCTTGAAACCCGACCGAAACCAAGATATCTCCGGTTCTGCATATCAAACGCACTGTGGAGTGGCCAAAACACCAGATAACGTGCTGCTCGCATTAAATAGCTCGACAAGAGCGATCTAGATGGTTCTGCATTCTTCTTACTGAAGTCTCACCAATATTATCGCAGAAAACGCATATCTCAGTTAGAAACCTCACGAAAATCAAGATGTCGCCGGTTCTGCGTATCAAACGCACTGTGGAGTGGTGAAAACACCAGATAACGTGTTTCTCGCATTAAATATCTCGAAAAAAGCGATGTCGATGATTCTGCATACTTCGGACAGAAGTCTCACCAAGTTTATCGCAGAAAATGCATATCTCAGCTTGAAACCCCACGAAACCCAAGATATCACCTGTTCTGCGTATCCAACGAACTGTGGTGTGGTGAGAGCCCCAGAAAACGTGTTCCTCGCATTAAATAGCTTGAAAAGAGCGATCTAGATGATTCTGCACACTTCGGACAGAAGTCTCACCAATATTATCGCAGAAAACGCATATCTCAGTTAGAAACCTCACGAAAATCAAGATGTCGCCGGTTCTGCATATCAAACGCACTGTGGAGTGGTGAAAACACTAGATAACGTGTTTCTCGCATTAAATAGCTCGAAAAAAGCAATGTCGATGATTCTGCATACTTCGGACAGAAGTCTCACCAAGTTTATCGCAGAAATTGCATATCTCAGCTTGAAACCCCTCGAAACACAAGATATCACCTGTTCTGCATATCCAACGAACTGTGGTGTGGTGAGAGCCCCAGAAAACGTGTTCCTCGCATTAAATAGCTTGAAAAGAGCGATCTAGATGATTCTGCACACTTCGGACAGAAGTCTCACCAAGATTATCGCAGATAATGCATATCTCAGCTTGAAACCCAACGAAAACCAAGATACCGACGGTTCTGCATATCATACGCACTGTGGAGTGGTGAAAACACCAGATAACGTGTTTCTCGCGTTAAATAGCTCGAAAAGAGCGATCTCGATGATTCTGCATACTTCTAACAGTAGTCTCACCAAGGTTATCGCAGAAAATGCATATCTCTGCTTGAAACCCCACGCAAACCAAGATATCTCCTGTTCTGCATATTCAAAGAACTGTGGAGTAGTGAAAACCCCCAAAAACGTGTTTCTCGCATTAAATAGCTCGAAAAGAGCGTCCTCGAAGATTCTGCATACTTCTGACAGATTCTCTCCAAGATTATCGTAGAAAATGCATATCTCAGCCTGAAACCCGACCGAAACCAAGATATCTCCGGTTCTGCATGTCAAACGTACTGTGGAGTGGTGAATACACCAGAAAACGTGTTTCTCGCATTAAATAGCTCGAAAAGAGCGATCTCGATTATTCATCATACTTCTGACTGAAGTCTCACCAAGATTATCGCAGAAAATGCATATCTGAGCTTGAAACCACACGAAAACCAGGATATCGTCGGTTCTGCATATCATACGCACTGTGGAGTGGTGAAAGCACCAGATAACGTGTTTCTCGCATTAAATAGCTCGAAAAGAGGGATCTCGGTGATTCTGCATACTTCTGACAGAAGACTCACCAAGATTATCGCAGAAAATGCATATCTCAGCTGGAAACACCACGAAAATCAAGATATCGCCGGTTCTGCATATCATACGCACTGTGGAGTGGTGAAAACACTAGATAACGTGTTTCTCGCATTAAATAGCTCGAAAAAAGCAATGTCGATGATTCTGCATACTTCGGACAGAAGTCTCACCAATATTATCGCAGAAAACGCATATCTCAGTTAGAAACCTCACGAAAATCAAGATGTCGCCGGTTCTGCATATCAAACGCACTGTGGAGTGGTGAAAACACTAGATAACGTGTTTCTCGCATTAAATAGCTCGAAAAAAGCAATGTCGATGATTCTGCATACTTCGGACAGAAGTCTCACCAAGTTTATCGCAGAAATTGCATATCTCAGCTTGAAACCCCTCGAAACACAAGATATCACCTGTTCTGCATATCCAACGAACTGTGGTGTGGTGAGAGCCCCAGAAAACGTGTTCCTCGCATTAAATAGCTTGAAAAGAGCGATCTAGATGATTCTGCACACTTCGGACAGAAGTCTCACCAAGATTATCGCAGATAATGCATATCTCAGCTTGAAACCCAACGAAAACCAAGATACCGACGGTTCTGCATATCATACGCACTGTGGAGTGGTGAAAACACCAGATAACGTGTTTCTCGCGTTAAATAGCTCGAAAAGAGCGATCTCGATGATTCTGCATACTTCTAACAGTAGTCTCACCAAGGTTATCGCAGAAAATGCATATCTCAGCCTGAAACCCGACCGAAACCAAGATATCTCCGGTTCTGCATGCCAAACGTACTGTGGAGTGGTGAATACACCAGAAAACGTGTTTCTCGCATTAAATAGCTCGAAAAGAGCGATCTCGATTATTCATCATACTTCTGACTGAAGTCTCACCAAGATTATCGCAGAAAATGCATATCTGAGCTTGAAACCACACGAAAACCAGGATATCGTCGGTTCTGCATATCAAACGCACTGTGGTATGTTGAAAACACCAGAAACCTTGTTTTTTCGCATTAAATAGCTCGAAAAGAGCGATCTAGATGACTCTGCATACTTCGGACTGAAGTCTCACCAAGATTATCGCAGAAAATGCATATCTGAGCTTGAAACCACACGAAAACCAGGATATCGTCGGTTCTGCATATCATACGCACTGTGGAGTGGTGAAAGCACCAGATAACGTGTTTGTCGCATTAAATAGCTCGAAAAGAGGGATCTCGGTGATTCTGCATACTTCTGACAGAAGACTCACCAAGATTATCGCAGAAAATGCATATCTCAGCTGGAAACACCACGAAAATCAAGATATCGCCGGTTCTGCATATCAAACGCACTGTGGAATGTTGAAAACACCAGAAAACTTTTTTTTTCGCATTAAATAGCTCGAAAAGAGCGATCTAGATGATTCTGCATACTTCTGACTGAAGTCTCACCAATATTATCGCAGAAAATGCATATCTCATCTTGAAACCTCACGAAAATCAAGATGACGCCGGTTCCGCATATCAAACGCACTGTGGAGTGGTCAATACACCAGATAACGTGTTTCTCCATTAAATAGCTAGAAAAGAGCGATATCGATGATTCTGCAAACTTCTGACTGATGTCTCACCAAGATTATCGCAGAAAATGCATATCTCAGCTTGATGCCCGACGACAGCCATGATGTCGCCGGTTCTGCATATCAAACGCACTGTGGAGTGGTGAAAACACCAGATAACGTGTTTCTCGCATTAAATAGCTAGAAACGAGCGATCACGATGATTAAGCATACTTCGGGCAGAAGTCTCACCAAGATTATCGTAAAAAATGCATATCTCAGCTTGAAACCCCACGAAATCCAAGATATCGCTGGTTCTTCATATCAAACGCACTGTGGAGTGCTGAAAGCACCAGATAACGTGTTTGCCGCATTAATTAGCACGAAACGAGCGATCTAGATGATTCTGCATACTTCTGACTGAAGTCTCACCAATATTATCGCAAAAAATGCATATCTCAGTTTGAACCCCGACTAAAGCCAAGATGTCGCCGGTTCTGCATATCAAACGCACTGTGGAGTGGTGAAAACACCATATAACGTGTTTCTCGCGTTAAATAGCTCGACAAGAGCGATCTAGACGATTCTGCATACTTCTGACTGAAGTCTCACCAAGATTATCGCAGAAAATGCATATCTCAGCTTGAATCCCGAACGTAACCAAGATATCTGCGGTTCTGCATGTCAAACGCACTGTGGAGTGGCGAAAACACCAGATAACGTGTTTCTCGAATTAAGTAGCTCGAAAAGAGCGATCTCGATGATTCTGCATACTTCTGACAGAAGTCTCACCAAGATAATCGCAGAAAATGCATATCTCACCTTGAAACCTCACGAAAATCAAGATGGCGCCGGTTCCGCGTATCAAACGCACTGTGGAGTGGTCAATACACCAGATAACGTGTTTCTCCATTAAATAGCTCGAAAAGAGCGATCTCGTTGATTCTGCATACTTCTGACTGATGTCTCACCAAGATTATCGCAGAAAATGCATATCTCAGATTGAAACCCCACGATAACCAAGATATCGCCGGTTCTGCATATCATACGCACTGTGGAGTGGTGAAAACACCAGATAACGTGTTTCTCGCATTAAATAGCTCGAAACGAGCGATCTCGATGATTAAGCATACTTCGGACAGGAGTCTCACCAAGATTATCGTAAAAAATGCATATCTCAGCTTGAAACCCCACGAAATCCAAGATATCGCTGGTTCTGCATATCAAACGCACTGTGGAGTGCTGAAAGCACCAGATAACGTGTTTGCCGCATTAATCAGCACGAAACGAGCGATCTAGATGATTCTGCATACTTCTGACTGTAGTCTCACCAATATTATCGCAAAAAATGCATATCTCAGTTTGAACCCCGACTAAAGCCAAGATGTCGCCGGTTCTGCATATCAAACGCACTGTGGAGTGGTGAAAACACCATATAACGTGTTTCTCGCGTTAAATAGCTCGACAAGAGCGATCTAGACGATTCTGCATACTTCTGACTGAAGTCTCACCAAGATTATCGCAGAAAATGCATATCTCAGCTTGAATCCCGAACGTAACCAAGATATCTGCGGTTCTGCATGTCAAACGCACTGTGGAGTGGCGAAAACACCAGATAACGTGTTTCTCGAATTAAGTAGCTCGAAAAGAGAGATCTCGATGATTCTGCATACTTCTGACAGAAGTCTCACCAAGATAATCGCAGAAAATGCATATCTCACCTTGAAACCTCACGAAAATCAAGATGACGCCGGTTCTGCATATCAAACGCACTGTGGAGTGGTGAAAACAACCAGATAACGAGTTTCTCGCATTAAATAGCTCGAAAAGAGCGTTCCCGATGATTCTGCATACTTCTGACAGAAGACTCACTAAGATTATCGCAGAAAATGCATATCTCAGCAGGAAACACCACGAAAATCAAGATATCGCCAGTTCTGCATATCAAACGCACTGTGGAATGTTGAAAACACCGGGAAACTTGTTTTTTTGCATTAAATAGCTCGACAAGAGCGATGTAGATGATTCTGCATACTTCTGAATGAAGTCTCACCACGATAATCGCAGAAAATGCATATCTCAGCTGGAAACCCCACGAAAACCAAGATATCGCCGGTTCTGCATATCAGACGCACTGTGGAGTGGTGAAAACACCAGAAAACGTGTTACTCGCATTAACTAGCTCGAAAAGTGCGTTCTGGATGGTTCTGCATACTTCTCATTGATGAAACACAAAGATTATCGCAGAAAATGCATATCTCAGCTTGATGCCCGACGACAGCCATGATGTCGCCGGTTCTGCATATCAAACGCACTGTGGAGTGGTGAAAACACCAGATAACGTGTTTCTCGCATTAAATAGCTCGAAAAGAGCGTTCTGGATGATTCTGCATACTTCTCATTGATGAAACACAAAGATTATCGCAGAAAATGCATATTTCAGTTGGAAACCCCACGAAAACCAAGTTATCGGCGGCTCTACATATCAAACGCACTGTGGAGTGGTCAAAACACCAGAAAACTTGTTTTTTCGCATTAAATAGCTCGAAACGAACGATCTAGATGATTCTGCATACTTCTGACAGAAGGCTCACCTAGATTATCGCAGAAAATGCATATCTCAGCTGGAAACCCCACGAAAACCAAGATATCGTTGGTTCTGCATATCAGACGCACTGTGGAGTGGTGAAAACACCAGAAAACGTGTTACTCGCATTAACTAGCTCGAAAAGAGCGTTCTGGATGATTCTGCATACTTCTGACTGAAGTCTCACCAATATTGTCGCAGAAAATGCATATCTCAGCTAGAAACGTCACGAAAATCAAGATGTCGCCGGTTCTGCATATCAAACGCACCGTGGAGTGGTGAAAACAACCAGACAACGTGTTTCTCGCATTAAATAGCTCGAAACGAGCGATCTAGATGATCCTGCATACTTCTGACAGAACTCTCACCAATATTATCGCAGAAAATGCATATCTCAGCTTGAAACCTCCCGAAAATCAAGATGGCGCCGGTTCCGCATATCAAACGCACTGTGGAGTGGTCAATACACCAGATAACGTGTTTCTCCATTAAATAGCTCGAAAAGAGCGATCTCGATGATTCTGCATACTTCTGACAGAAGTCTCACCAAGATTATCGTAGAAAAGCATATCTCAGCTTGAAACCCGACCGAAACCAGGATATCTCCGGTTCTGCATGTCAAACGTACTGTGGAGTCGTGAATACACCAGAAAACGTGTTTCTCGCATTAAGTAGCTCGAAAAGAGCGTTCTCGAAGATTCTGCATACTTCTGACTGATATCTCACCAAGATTATAGCAGAAAATGCATATCTCAGCTAGAAACATCACGAAAATCAAGATGTCGCCGGTTCTGCATATCAAACGCACTGTGGGGTGGTGAAAACACCAGATAACGTGTTTCTCGCATTAAATAGCTCGAAAAGAGCGATCTAGATGATTCTGCATACTTCTGACAGAAGCCTCACCTAGATTATCGCAGAAAATGCATATCTCAGCTGGAAACCCCACGAAAACCAAGATATCGTCGGTTCTGCATATCAGACGCACTGTGGAGTGGTGAAAACACCAGAAAACGTGTTACTCGCATTAACTAGCTCGAAAAGAGCGTTCTGGATGATTCTGCATACTTCTGACTGAAGTCTCACCAATATTATCGCAGAAAATGCATATCTCAGCTAGAAACGTCACGAAAATCAAGATGTCGCCGGTTCTGCATATCAAACGCACCGTGGAGTGGTGAAAACAACCAGACAACGTGTTTCTCGCATTAAATAGCTCGAAACGAGCGATCTAGATGATCCTGCATACTTCTGACAGAACTCTCACCAATATTATCGCAGAAAATGCATATCTCATCTTGAAACCTCCCGAAAATCAAGATGGCGCCGGTTCCGCATATCAAACGCACTGTGGAGTGGTCAATACACCAGATAACGTGTTTCTCCATTAAATAGCTCGAAAAGAGCGATCTCGATGATTCTGCATACTTCTGACTGATGTCTCACCAAGATTATCGCAGAAAATGCATATCTCAGCTTGATGCCCGACGACAGCCATGATGTCGCCGGTTCTGCATATCAAACGCACTGTGGAGTGGTGAAAACACCAGATAACGTGTTTCTCGCATTAAATAGCTAGAAACGAGCGATCACGATGATTAAGCATGCTTCGGGCAGAAGTCTCACCAAGATTATCGTAAAAAATGCATATCTCAGCTTGAAACCCCACGAAAACCAAGATATCGCTGGTTCTGCATATCATACGCACTGTGGAGTGCTGAAAGCACCAGATAACGTGTTTGCCGCATTAAATAGCTCGAAAAGAGCGATCCCGATGATTCTGCATACTTCTGACTGATGTCTCACCACTATTATCGCAGAAAATGCATATCTCAGCTGGAAACACCACGAATATCAAGATATCGCCGGTTCTGCATATCAAACGCTCTGTGGAGTGGTGAATACACCAGAAAACGTGTTTCTCGCATTAAATGGCTCGAAAAGTGCAATCTAGATGATTCTGCATACTTCTGACAGAAGACTCACCAAGATTATCGCAGAAAATGCAAATCTCAGTTGGAAACACCACGAAAATCAAGATATCGCCAGTTCTGCATATCAAACGCACTGTGGAATGTTGAAAACACCGGGAAACTTGTTTTTTTGCATTAAATAGCTCGACAAGAGCGATCTAGATGATTCTGCATACTTCTGAATGAAGTCTCACCAATATTATCGCAGAAAATGCATATCTCAGCTTGAAACCCCACGAAAACCAAGATATCGCTGGTTCTGCATATCATACGCACTGTGGAGTGCTGAAAGCACCAGATAACGTGTTTGCCGCATTAAATAGCTCGAAAAGAGCGATCCCGATGATTCTGCATACTTCTGACTGATGTCTCACCACTATTATCGCAGAAAATGCATATCTCAGCTGGAAACACCACGAATATCAAGATATCGCCGGTTCTGCATATCAAACGCACTGTGGAGTGGTGAAAACAACCAGATAACGTGTTTCTCGCATTAAGTAGCTCGAAAAAAGCGTTCTCGAAGATTCTGCATACTTCTGACAGAAGTCTCACCAAGATTATCCTAGAAAAGCATATCTCAGCTTGAAACCCGACCGAAACCAGGATATCTCCGGTTCTGCATGTCAAACGTACTGTGGAGTGGTGAATACACCAGATAACGTGTTTCTCGCATTAAATAGCTCGAATAGAGCGATCTCGATGAATCTGCATACTGCTGACAGAAGACTCACCAAGATTATCGAAGAAAATGCATATCTCAGCTGGAAACACCACGAAAATCAAGATATCGCCGGTTCTGCATATCAAACGCACCGTGGAGTGGTGAAAACAACCAGACAACGTGTTTCTCGCATTAAATAGCTCGAACCGAGCGATCTAGATGATCCTGCATACTTCTGACTGAACTCTCACCAATATTATCGCAGAAAATGCATATCTCAGCTTGAAACCTCACGAAAATCAAGATGGCGCCGGTTCCGCATATCAAACGCACTGTGGAGTGGTCAATACACCAGATAACGTGTTTCTCCATTAAATAGCTCGAAAAGAGCGATCTCGATGATTCTGCATACTTCTGACTGATGTCTCACCACTATTATCGCAGAAAATGCATATCTCAGCTGGAAACACCACGAATATCAAGATATCGCCGGTTCTGCATATCAAACGCTCTGTGGAGTGGTGAATACACCAGAAAACGTGTTTCTCGCATTAAATGGCTCGAAAAGTGCAATCTAGATGATTCTGCATACTTCTGACAGAAGACTCACCAAGATTATCGCAGAAAATGCAAATCTCAGCTGGAAACACCACGAAAATCAAGATATCGCCAGTTCTGCATATCAAACACACTGTGGAATGTTGAAAACACCGGGAAACTTGTTTTTTTTTATTAAATAGCTCAACAAGAGCGATCTAGATGATTCTGCATACTTCTGAATGAAGTCTCACCAATATTATCGCAGAAAATGCATATCTCAGCTAGAAACGTCACGAAAATCAAGATGTCGCCGGTTCTGCATATCAAACGCACTGTGGAGTGGTGAAAACAACCAGATAACGTGTTTCTCGCATTAAGTAGCTCGAAAAAAGTGTTCTCGAAGATTCTGCATACTTCTGACAGAAATCTCACCAAGATTATCGTAGAAAAGCATATCTCAGCTTGAAACCCGACCGAAACCAGGATATCTCCGGTTCTGCATGTCAAACGTACTGTGGAGTGGTGAATACACCAGAAAACGTGTTTCTCGCATTAAGTAGCTCGAAAAGAGCGATCTCGATGATTCTGCTTACTTCGGACAGAAGTCTCACCAAGATTATCGAAGAAAATGCATATCTCAGCTGGAAACACCACGAAAATCAAGATATCGCCGGATCTGCATATCAAACGCAACGTGGAGTGGTGAAAACAACCAGACAACGTGTTTCTCGCATTAAATAGCTCGAACCGAGCGATCTAGATGATCCTGCATACTTCTGACTGAACTCTCACCAATATTATCGCAGAAAATGCATATCTCAGCTTGAAACCTCACGAAAATCAAGATGGCGCCGGTTCCGCATATCAAACGCACTGTGGAGTGGTCAATACACCAGATAACGTGTTTCTCCATTAAATAGCTCGAAAAGAGCGATCTCGATGATTCTGCATACTGCTGACAGAAGACTCACCAAGATTATCGAAGAAAATGCATATCTCAGCTGGAAACACCACGAAAATCAAGATATCGCCGGTTCTGCATATCAAACGCACCGTGGAGTGGTGAAAACAACCAGACAACGTGTTTCTCGCATTAAATAGCTCGAACCGAGCGATCTAGATGATCCTGCATACTTCTGACTGAACTCTCACCAATATTATCGCAGAAAATGCATATCTCAGCTTGAAACCTCACGAAAATCAAGATGGCGCCAGTTCCGCATATCAAACGCACTGTGGAGTGGTCAATACACCAGATAACGTGTTTCTCCATTAAATAGCTCGAAAAGAGCGATCTCGATGATTCTGCATACTGCTGACAGAAGACTCACCAAGATTATCGAAGAAAATGCATATCTCTGCTTGAAACCCCACGCAAACCAAGATATCTCCTGTTCTGCATATTCAAAGAACTGTGGAGTAGTGAAAACCCCCAAAAACGTGTTTCTCGCATTAAATAGCTCGAAAAGAGCGTCCTCGAAGATTCTGCATACTTCTGACAGATTCTCTCCAAGATTATCGTAGAAAATGCATATCTCAGCCTGAAACCCGACCGAAACCAAGATATCTCCGGTTCTGCATGTCAAACGTACTGTGGAGTGGTGAATACACCAGAAAACGTGTTTCTCGCATTAAATAGCTCGAAAAGAGCGATCTCGATTATTCATCATACTTCTGACTGAAGTCGCACCAAGATTATCGCAGAAAATGCATATTTCAGCTGGAAACATCACGAAAATCAAGATGTCGCCGGTTCTGCATATCAGACGCACTGTGGAGTTGTGAAAACACCAGAAAACGTGTTACTCGCATTAACTAGCTCGAAAAGAGCGTTCTGGATGATACTGCATACTTCTCATAGATGAAACACAAAGATTATCGCAGAAAATGCATATTTCAGCTGGAAACCCCACGAAAACCAAGTTATCGGCGGCTCTACATATCAAACGCACTGTGGAGTGGTGAAAACACCAGAAAACGTGTTTCTCGCATTAAATAGCTCGAAAAGAGCGATCTAGATGATTCTGCATACTTCTGACAGAAGACTCACCAAGATTATCGCAGAAAATGCATATCTCAGCTTGAAACCCGACGAAAACCAAGATGTCGCCGGTTCTGCATATCAAACGCACTGTGGGGTGGTGAAAACACCAGAAAACGTGTTACTCGCATTAACTAGCTCGAAAAGAGCGTTCTGGATGATTCTGCATACTTCTCATAGATGAAACACAAAGATTATCGCAGAAAATGCATATTTCAGCTGGAAACCCCACGAAAACCAAGTTATCGGCGGCTCTACATATCAAACGCACTGTGGAGTGGTCAAAACACCAGAAAACTTGTTTTTTCGTATTAAATAGCTCGAAACGAGCGATCTAGATGATTCTGCATTCTTCTGACTGAAGACTCACCAAGATTATCGTAGAAAATGCATATCTCAGCTGGAAACCCTACGAAAACCAAGATATCGCTGGTACTGCATATCAAACGCACTGTGGAGTGGTGAAAACACCAGATAACGTGTTTCTCGCATTAAATAGCTCGAAAAGAGCGATCTCGATGATTCTGCATACTTCGGACAGAAGTCTCACCAAGATTATCGCAGAAAATGCATATCTCAGCTTTAAACCCCACGAAAACCAAGATATCTCCGGTTCTGCATATCCAACGAACTGTGGTGTGGTGAAAACCCCAGTAAACGTGTTTCTCGCATTAAATAGCTCGAAAAGAGCGCTCTCGATGTTTTTGCATACTTCGGACAGAAGTCTCACCAAGATTACCGCAGAAAATGCATATCTGAGCTTGAAACCCCACGAAAACCAAGATATCGTCGGTTCTGCATATCATACGCACTGTGGAGTGGTGAAAACACCGGATAACGTTTTGTCGCATTAAATAGCTCGAGCAGAGCGATCTCGATGATTCTGCTTACTTCGGACAGAAGTCTCACCAAGATTATCCTAAAAAATTCATATCTCAGCTTGAAACCCCACGAAAACCAAGATATCGCTGGTACTGTATATCAAACGCACTGTGGAGTGGTGAAAACACCAAATAACGTGTTTCTCGCATTAAATAGCTCGAAAAAAGCGATGTCTATGATTCTGCACTCTTCGGACAGAAGTCTCACCAAGATTATCGCAGAAAATGCATATTTCAGCGGGAAACCCCACGAAAACCAAGTTATCGGCGGCTCTACATATCAAACGCACTGTGGAGTGGTCAAAACACCAGAAAACTTCTTTTTTCGCATTAAATAGCTCGAAACGAGCGATCTAGATGATTCTGCATACTTCTGACTGATGTCTCACCAAGATTATCGCAGGAAATGCATATCTCAGATGGAAACCACACGAAAGCCAAGATATCGCTGGTTCTGCATATCAAACGCACTGTGGAGTGGTGAATACACCAGAAAACGTGTATCTCGCATTAAATATATCGTAAAGAGCGATCTCGATTATTCATCATACTTCTGACTGAAGTCTCACCAAGTTTATCGCAGAAAATGCATATCTCAGTTTGAAACCCGACGAAAACCGAGATGTCGCCGGTTCTGCATATCAAACGCACTATGGGGTGGTGAAAACACCAGAAAACGTGTTACTCGCATTAAATAGCTCGAAAAGAGCGATGTCGATGTATCTGCATACTTCTGACAGAAGTCGCACCAAGATTATCGCAGAAAATGCATATTTCAGCTGGAAACCTCACGAAAATCAAGATGTCGCCGGTTCTGCATATCAGACGCTCTGTGGAGTGGTCAAAACTCCAGAAAACTTGCTTTTCGCATTAAATAGCTCGAAACGAGCGATCTAGATGATTCTGCATGCTTCTGACTGACGTCTCACCAATTTTATCGCAGAAAATGCATATCTCAGCTTGAAACCCGGCCGAAACCAAGATATCTCCGTTTCTGCAAGTCAAACGTACTGTGGAGTGGTCAATACAGCAGAAAACGTGTTTCTCGAATTAAATAGCTCGAGAAGACCGATCTAGATGATTCTGCATACTTCTGACAGAAGACTCACCAAGATTATCGTAGAAAATGCATATCTCAGCTGGAAACCCTACGAAAACCAAGATATCGCTGGTACTGCATATCAAACGCACTGTGGAGTGGTGAAAACACCAGATAACGTGTTTCTCGCATTAAATAGCTCGAAAAGAGCGATCTCGATGATTCTGCATACTTCGGACAGAAGTCTCACCAAGATTATCGCAGGAAATGCATATCTCAGATGGAAACCCCACGAAAACCAAGTTATCGGCGGCTCTACATATCAAACGCTCTGTGGAGTGGTCAAAACACCAGAAAACTTGCTTTTCGCATTAAATAGCTCGAAACGAGCGATCTAGATGATTCTGCATACTTCTGACTGACGTCTCACCAATTTTATCGCAGAAAATGCATATCTCAGCTTGAAACCCTGCCGAAACCAAGATATCTCCGTTTCTGCAAGTCAAACGTACTGTGGAGTGGTCAATACAGCAGAAAACGTGTTTCTCGAATTAAATAGCTCGAGAAGACCGATCTAGATGATTCTGCATACTTCTGACAGAAGACTCACCAAGATTATCGTAGAAAATGCATATCTCAGCTGGAAACCCTACGAAAACCAAGATATCGCTGGTACTGCATATCAAACGCACTGTGGAGTGGTGAAAACACCAGATAACGTGTTTCTCGCATTAAATAGCTCGAAAAGAGCGATCTCGATGATTCTGCATACTTCGGACAGAAGTCTCACTAAGATTATCGCAGAAAATGCATATCTCAGCTTTAAACCCCACGAAAACCAAGATATCTCCGGTTCTGCATATCCAACGAACTGTGGTGTGGTGAAAACCCCAGTAAACGTGTTTCTCGCATTAAATAGCTCGAAAAGAGCGCTCTCGATGTTTTTGCATACTTCGGACAGAAGTCTCACCAAGATTACCGCAGAAAATGCATATCTGAGCTTGAAACCCCACAAAAACCAAGATATCGTCGGTTCTGCATATCATACGCACTGTGGAGTGGTGAAAACACCGGATAACGTTTTGTCGCATTAAATAGCTCGAGCAGAGCGATCTCGATGATTCTGCTTACTTCGGACAGAAGTCTCACCAAGATTATCCTAAAAAATTCATATCTCAGCTTGAAACCCCACGAAAACCAAGATATCGCTGGTACTGCATATCAAATTCACTGTGGAGTGGTGAAAACACCAAATAACGTGTTTCTCGCATTAAATAGCTCGAAAAAAGCGATGTCTATGATTCTGCACTCTTCGGACAGAAGTCTCACCAAGATTATCGCAGAAAATGCATATTTCAGCTGGAAACCCCACGAAAACCAAGTTATCGGCGGCTCTACATATCAAACGCACTGTGGAGTGGTCAAAACACCAGAATACTTGTTTTTTCGCATTAAATAGCTCGAAACGAGCGATCTAGATGATTCTGCATACTTCTGACTGAAGTCTCACCAAGATTATCGCAGGAAATGCATATCTCAGATGGAAAGCCCACGAAAGCCAAGATATCGCTGGTTCTGCATATCAAACGCACTGTGGAGTGGTGAATACACCAGAAAACTTGTTTTTTCGCATTAAATAGCTCGAAACGAGCGATCTAGGTGATTCTGCATACTTCTGACTGAAGTCTCACCAAAATTATCGCATGAAATGCATATCTCAGATGGAAACCCCACGAAAGCCAAGATATCGCTGGTTCTGCATATCAAACGCACTGTGGAGTGGTGAATACACCAGAAAACGTGTTTCTCGCATTAAATAGCTCGAAAAGAGCGTCCTCGATGATTCTGCATACTTCTGACAGATTCTCACCAAGATTATCGTAGAAAATGCATATCTCATCCTGAAACCCGACCGAAACTAAGATATCTCCGGTTCTGCATGTCAAACGTACTGTGGAGTGGTGAATACACCAGAAAACGTGTATCTCGCATTAAATAGCTCGAAAAGAGCGATGTCGATGATTCTGCATACTTCTGACAGAAGTCGCACCAAGATCATCGCAGAAAATGCATATTTCAGCTGGAAACCCCACGAAAACCAAGATATCGCCGGTTCTGCATACCAAACGCCCTGTGGAGTGATGAAAACACCAGATAACGTGTTTCTCGCATTAAATAGCTCGAATAGAGCGATCTCGATGATTCTGCATACTTCGGACAAATGTCTCACCAAGCTTATCGCAGAAAATGCATATCTCAGCTTGAAACCCCACGAAAGCCAAGATATCGCTGGTTCTGCATATCAAACGCACTGTGGAGTGGTGAATACACCAGAAAACGTGTTTCTCGCATTAAATAGCTCAAACAGAGCGATCTCGATGATTCTGCATACTTCTAACTGAAGTCTCACCAATATTATCGCAGAAAATGCATATCTCAGCTTGAAACCCGACGGAAATCAAGGTATCTCCGTTTCTGCATGTCAAACGTACTGTGGAGTGGTCAAAACACCAGAAAACTTGTTTTTTCGCATTAAATAGCTCGAAACGAGCGATCGAGATGATTCTGCATACTTCTGACTGAAGTCTCACCAATATTATAGCAGAAAATGCATATCTCAGCTTGAAACCCGACGAAAACCAAGATGTCGCCGGTTCTGCATATCAAACGCACTGTGGGGTGGTGAAAACACCAGAAAACGTGTTACTCGCATTAACTAGCTCGAAAAGAGTGTTCTGGATGATTCTGCATACTTCTCATAGATGAAACACAAAGATTATCGCTGAAAATGCATATTTCAGCTGGAAACCCCACGAAAACCAAGATATCGTCGGTTCTGCATATCATACGCACTGTGGAGTGGTGAAAACACCGGATAACGTTTTGTCGCATTAAATAGCTCGAATAGAGCAATCTCGATGATTCTGCATACTTCGGACAGAAGTCTCACCAAGATTATCCTAAAAAATTCATATCTCATCTTGAAACCCCACGAAAACCAAGATATCTCCGGTTCTGCACATCAAACGTACTGTGCAGTGGTGAAAACACCAGAAAACGTGTTTCTCGCATTAAGTAGCTCGAAAACAGCGTTCTCGAAGGTTCTGCATACTTCTGACAGAGGTCTCACCAAGCTTATCGTAGAAAATGCATATCTCAGCTTGAAACCCGACGAAAACCAAAATATCTCCGGTTCTGCATATCCAACGCACTGAGGAGTGGTGAAAACACCAGATAACGTGTTTCTCGCATTAAATAGCTCGAAAAGAGCGATCCCGATGATTCTGCATACTTCTGACTGAAGTCTCACCAATATTATCGCAGAAAATGCCAATCTCAGCTAGAAACATCACGAAAATCAAGATGTCGCCGGTTCTGCATATCAAACGCACTGTGGAGTGGTAAAAACACCAGATAACGTGTTTCTCGCATTAAATAGCAGGAAACGAGCGATCTAGATGATTCTGCATACTTCTGACTGAAGTCTCACCAAGATTATCGCAGAAAATGCATATCCCAGCTGGAAACACCACGAAAATCAAGATGTCGCCGGTTCTGCATATCAAACGCACTGTGGAGTGGTGAATACACCAGAGAACGTGTTTCCCGCATTAAATAGCTCGAAAAGAGCGATCTAGATGATTCTGCATATTTCTGACTGAAGTCTCACCAATATTATCGCTGAAAATGCCTATCTCAGCTAGAAACATCACGAAAATTAAGATGTCGCCGGTTCTGCATATCAAACCCACTGTGGAGTAGTGAAAACAACCAGATAACGTGTTTCTCGCATTAAATAGCTCGAATAGAGCGATCTCGATGATTCTGCATACTTCTGACAGAAGACTCACCAAGATTATCGCAGAAAATGCCTATCTCAGCTGGAAACCCCACGAAAACCACGATGTCGCCGGTTCTGCATATCAAACGCACTGTGGGGTGGTGAAAACACCAGAAAACGTGTTTCTCGCATTAAGTAGCTCGAAAAGAGCGTTCTCGAAGATTCTGCATACTTCTGACTGAGGTCTCACCAATATTATCGTAGAAAATGCATATCTCAGCTTGAAACCCGACCGAAACGAAGATATCTCCGGTTCTGCATATCAAACGCACTGTGGGGTGGTGAAAACACCAGAGAACGTGTTTCTCGCATTAAACAGCTCGAAAAGAGCGATCTAGATTATTCTGCATCCTTCTGACAGAAGACTCACCAATATTATCGCAGAGAATGCATATCTCAGCTAGAAACATCACGAAAATCAAGATGTCGCCGGTTCTGCACATCAAACGTACTGTGGAGTGGTGAAAACACCAGAAAACGTGTTTCTCGCATTAAGTAGCTCGAAAAGAGCGTTCTCGAAGATTCTGCATACTTCTGACAGAGGTCTCACCAATATTATCGTAGAAAATGCATATCTCAGCTTGTAACCCGACCGAAACGAAGATATCTCCGGTTCTGCATGTCTAACGTACTGTGGAGTGGTGAATACACCAGAAAACTTGTTTCTCGCATTAAATAGCTCGAAAAGAGCGATCTAGATGATTCTGCATACTTCTGGCAGAAGACTCACCAAGATTATCGCCGAAAATGCATATCTCAGCTGGAAACACCACGAAAATCAAGATATCGCCGGTTCTGCATATCAAACGCACTGTGGAGTGGTGAAAACAACCAGATAACGTGTTTCTCGCATTAAATAGCTCGAAACGAGCGATCTAGATGATTCTGCATACTTCTGACTGAAGTCTCACCAAGATTATCGCAGAAAATGTATATCCCAGCTGGAAACACCACGAAAATCAAGATATCGCCGGTTCTGCATATCAGACGCACTGTGGAGTGGTCAAAACACCAGACAACGTGTTTCTCGCATTAAATAGCTCGAAAAGAGCGATATCGATGATTCTGCATACTTCGGACAGAAGTCTCACCAATATTATCGCAGAAAATGCATATCTCAGCTTGAAACCCGACGAAAACCACGATGTCGCCGGTTCTGCATATCAAACGCACTGTGGGGTGGTGAAAACACCAGAAAACGTGTTTCTCCCATTAAATAGCTCGAAAAGAGCGATCTAGATGATTCTGCATACTTCTGACTGAAGTCTCACCAATATTATCGCTGAAAATGCCTATCTCAGCTAGAAACATCACGAAAATTAAGATGTCGCCGGTTCTGCATGTCAAACGTACTGTGGAGTGGTGAATACACCAGAAAACGTGTATCTCGCATTAAATAGCTCGAAAAGAGCGATGTCGATGATTCTGCATACTTCTGACAGAAGTCGCACCAAGATCATCGCAGAAAATGCATATTTCAGCTGGAAACCCCACGAAAACCAAGATATCGCCGGTTCTGCATATCAAACGCCCTGTGGAGTGATGAAAACACCAGATAACGTGTTTCTCGCATTAAATAGCTCGAATAGAGCGATCTCGATGATTCTGCATACTTCGGACAAATGTGTCACCAAGCTTATCGCAGAAAATGCATATCTCAGCTTGAAACCCCACGAAAGCCAAGATATCGCTGGTTCTGCATATCAAACGCACTGTGGAGTGGTGAATACACCAGAAAACGTGTTTCTCGCATTAAATAGCTCAAACAGAGCGATCTCGATGATTCTGCATACTTCTAACTGAAGTCTCACCAATATTATCGCAGAAAATGCATATCTCAGCTTGAAACCCGACGGAAATCAAGGTATCTCCGTTTCTGCATGTCAAACGTACTGTGGAGTGGTCAAAACACCAGAAAACTTGTTTTTTCGCATTAAATAGCTCGAAACGAGCGATCGAGATGATTCTGCATACTTCTGACTGAAGTCTCACCAATATTATAGCAGAAAATGCATATCTCAGCTTGAAACCCGACGAAAACCAAGATGTCGCCGGTTCTGCATATCAAACGCACTGTGGGGTGGTGAAAACACCAGAAAACGTGTTACTCGCATTAACTAGCTCGAAAAGAGTGTTCTGGATGATTCTGCATACTTCTCATAGATGAAACACAAAGATTATCGCAGAAAATGCATATTTCAGCTGGAAACCCCACGAAAACCAAGATATCGTCGGTTCTGCATATCATACGCACTGTGGAGTGGTGAAAACACCGGATAACGTTTTGTCGCATTAAATAGCTCGAATAGAGCAATCTCGATGATTCTGCATACTTCGGACAGAAGTCTCACCAAGATTATCCTAAAAAATTCATATCTCATCTTGAAACCCCACGAAAACCAAGATATCTCCGGTTCTGCACATCAAACGTACTGTGCAGTGGTGAAAACACCAGAAAACGTGTTTCTCGCATTAAGTAGCTCGAAAACAGCGTTCTCGAAGGTTCTGCATACTTCTGACAGAGGTCTCACCAAGCTTATCGTAGAAAATGCATATCTCAGCTTGAAACCCGACGAAAACCAAAATATCTCCGGTTCTGCATATCCAACGCACTGAGGAGTGGTGAAAACACCAGATAACGTGTTTCTCGCATTAAATAGCTCGAAAAGAGCGATCCCGATGATTCTGCATACTTCTGACTGAAGTCTCACCAATATTATCGCAGAAAATGCCAATCTCAGCTAGAAACATCACGAAAATCAAGATGTCGCCGGTTCTGCATATCAAACGCACTGTGGAGTGGTAAAAACACCAGATAACGTGTTTCTCGCATTAAATAGCAGGAAACGAGCGATCTAGATGATTCTGCATACTTCTGACTGAAGTCTCACCAAGATTATCGCAGAAAATGCATATCCCAGCTGGAAACACCACGAAAATCAAGATGTCGCCGGTTCTGCATATCAAACGCACTGTGGAGTGGTGAATACACCAGAGAACGTGTTTCCCGCATTAAATAGCTCGAAAAGAGCGATCTAGATGATTCTGCATATTTCTGACTGAAGTCTCACCAATATTATCTCTGAAAATGCCTATCTCAGCTAGAAACATCACGAAAATTAAGATGTCGCCGGTTCTGCATATCAAACCCACTGTGGAGTAGTGAAAACAACCAGATAACGTGTTTCTCGCATTAAATAGCTCGAATAGAGCGATCTCGATGATTCTGCATACTTCTGACAGAAGACTCACCAAGATTATCGCAGAAAATGCATATCTCAGCTGGAAACCCCGCGAAAACCAAGATATCGCCGGTTCTGCATATCAGACGCACCGTGGAGTGGTGAAAACACCAGAAAACGTGTTTCCCGCATTAAATAGCTCGAAAAGTGCGATCTAGATGATTCTGCATACTTCTGACTGAACACTCACCAAGATTATCGCAGAAAATGCATATCTCAGCTTGAAACCCGACCGAAACGAAGATATCGCCGGTTCTGCATTTCTAACGTACTGTGGAGTGGTGAATACACCAGAAAACGTGTTTCCCGCATTAAATAGCTCGAAAAGAGCGATCTAGATGATTCTGCATACTGCTGACTGAAGTCTCACCAATATTATCGCAGAGAATGCATATCTCAGCTAGAAACATCACGAAAAGCAAGATGTCGCCGGTTCGGCACATCAAACGTACTGTGGAGTGGTGAAAACACCAGAAAACGTGTTTCTCGCATTAAGTAGCTCGAAAAGAGCGTTCTCGAAGATTCTGCATTCTTCTGACAGAGGTCTCACCAAGATTATCGCAGAAAATGCATATCTCAGCTGGAAACACCACGAAAATCAAGATATCGCCGGTTCTGCATATCAGACGCACTGTGGAGTGGTGAAAACACCAGAAAACGTGTTTCTCGCATTAACTAGCTCGAAAGGAGCGTTCTCGAAGATCCTGCATACTTCTGACAGAAGTCTCACCAAGATTATCGTAGAAAATGCATATCTCAGCTTGAAACCCGACCGAAACGAAGATATCGCCGGTTCTGCATTTCTAACGTACTGTGGAGTGGTGAATACACCAGAAAACGTGTTTCCCGCATTAAATAGCTCGAAAAGAGCGATCTAGATGATTCTGCATACTGCTGACTGAAGTCTCACCAATATTATCGCAGAGAATGCATATCTCAGCTCGAAACCTCACGAAAATCAAGCTGTTGCCGGTTCTGCAAATCAAACGCACTGTGGAGTGGTGAAAACAACCAGAGAACGTGTTTCGCGCATTAAATAGCTCGAATAGTGCGATCTCGATGATTCTGCATATTTCGGACAGAAGTCTCACCCAGATTATCGTAAAAAATGCATATCTCAGCTTGAAACCCCACGAAAACCAAGATATCGCTGGTACTGCATATCAAACGCACTGTGGAGTGGTGAAAACACCCGATAACGTGTTTCTCGCATTAAATAGCTCGAAAAGAGCGTTCTCGAAGATCCTGCATACTTCTGACAGAAGTCTCACCAAGATTATCGTAGAAAATGCATATCTCAGCTTGAAACCCGACGAAACCCGGGTTATCTCCGGTTCTGCACATCATACGCACTGTGGAGTGGTGAAAACACCAGTTAACGTGTTTCTTGCATTAAATAGCTCGAAAAGAGCGATCCCGATGATTCTGCATACTTCGGACAGATGTCTCACCAAGATTATCGCAGAAAATGCATATCTCAGCTTGAAACCCCACGAAAACCAAGATATCGCTGGTACTGCATATCAAACGCACTGAGGGGTGGTGAAAACACCAGAAAACGTGTTTCTCGCATTAAGTAGCTCGAAAAGAGCGTTCTCGAAGGTTCTGCATACTTCTGACAGAGGTCTCACCAATATTGTCGTAGAAAATGCATACCTCAGCTTGAAACCCGACCGAAACGAAGATACCTCCGGTTCTGCATGTCTAACGTACTGTGGAGTGGTGAATACACCACATTACGTGTTGCTCGCATTAAATAGCTCTAAAAGAGCGATATCGATGATTCTGCATACTTCGGACAGAAGTCTCACCAATATTATCGCAGAAAATGCATATCTCAGCTTGAAACCTCACGAACATCAAGATGTCGCCGGTTCTGGTATATCAAACGCACTGTGGAGTGCTGAAAACACCAGATAACGTGTTTCTCGCATTAAATAGCTCGATAAGAGCGCTCTCGATTTTTCTGCATACTTCTGACTGAAGTCTCACCAAGATTATCGCAGAAAATGCATATCCCAGCTGGAAACACCACGAAAATCAAGATGTCGCCGGTTCTGCATATCAGACGCACTGTGGAGTGGTGAAAACACCAGAAAACTTGTTTTTTCGCATTAAATATCTCGAAACGAGCGATCTAGATGATTCTGCATACTTCGGACAGAAGTCTCACCAATATTATCGCAGAAAATGCATATCTCAGCTTGAAACCTCACGAACATCAAGATGTCGCCGGTTCTGCATATCAAACCAACTGTGGAGTAGTGAAAACACCAGATAACGTGTTTCTCGCATTAAATAGCTCGAAAAGTGTGATCTCGATGATTCTGCATACTTCTGTCTGAAGTCTCCCCAATATTATCGCACAAAATGCATATCTGAGCTTGAAACCCCACGAAAAGCAGGATATCGTTGGTTCTGCACATCATACGCACTGTGGAGTGGAGAAAACACCAGATAACGTGTTTCTCGCATTAAATAGCTCGAAACGAGCGATCTCGATGATTCAGCATACTTCGGACAGAAGTCTCACCAAGATTATCGCAGGAATTGCATATCTCAGCTTGAACCCCGACGAAATCCAAGATGTCGCCGGTTCGGCATATCAAACGCACTGTGGAGTGGTGAAAACACCAGAAAACTTGTTTTTTCGCATTAAATAGCTCGAAAAGAGCGATCTTGATGATTCTGCATACTTCGGACAGATGTTTCACCAAGATTATCGTAGAAAATGCATATCTCAACTTGAAACCCGACGAAAACCAAACATCGCCGGTTCTGCATATCAAACCAACTGTGGAGTGGTGAAAACCCCAGAAAACGTGTTTCTCGCATTAAAGAGCTCGAAAAGTACGATCTCGATGACTCTGCATACTTCGGACAGAAGTCTCACCAATATTTTCGCAGAAAATGCATATCTCAGCTAGAAACCCCACGAAAATCAAGATGTCGCCGGTTCTGCATATCAAACGCACTGTGGAGTGGTGAAAACAACCAGATAACGTGTTTCTCGCATTAAATAGCTCGAATAGAGCGATCTCGAAGATTCTGCATACTTCTGACAGAAGACTCACCAAGATTATCGCAGAAAATGTATGTCTCAGCTGGAAACCCCACGAAAACCAAGATATCGCCGGTTCTGCATATCAGACGCACTGTGGAGTGGTGAAAACACCAGAAAACTTGTTTTTTCGCATTAAATATCTCGAAACGAGCGATCTAGATGATTCTGCAAACTTCTGACAGAAGTCTCACCAAGATTATCGTAGAAAATGCATATCTCAGCTTGAAACCCGACGAAATCCAAGATGTCGCCAGTTCTGCATATCAAACCCACTGTGGAGTGGTGAAAACACCGGATAACGTGTTTCTCGCATTAAATAGCTCGAAAAGAGTGATCTAGATGATTCTGCATACTTCTGTCTGAAGTCTCACCAATATTATCGCAGAAAATGCATATCTGAGCTTGAAACCCCACGAAAACCAGGATATCGTCGGTTCTGCACATCATACGCACTGTGGAGTGGTGAAAACACCAGTTAACGTGTCTCTCGCATTAAATAGCTCGAAAAGAGCGATCTCGATGATTCTGCATACATCGGACAGAAGTCTCACCAAGATTATCGCAGAAAATGCATATTTCAGCTTGAAACCCCACGAAAACCAAGATATCTCCGGTTCTGCATATCCAACGAACAGTGGTGTGGAGAAAACCCCAGAAAACGTGTTTCTCGCATTAAATAGCTCGAAAAGAGCGCTCTCGATTTTTCTGCATACTTCGGACAGAAGTCTCAACAAGATTATTGCAGAAAATGCATATCTCAGCTTGAAACCCCACGAAAACCAAGATATCTCCGGTTCTGCATATCCAACGAACTGTGGTGTGGTGAAAACCCCAGAAAACGTGTTTCTCGCATTAAATA
This sequence comes from Anthophora plumipes, assembly GCA_951804975.1. Taxonomy (NCBI): domain Eukaryota; kingdom Metazoa; phylum Arthropoda; class Insecta; order Hymenoptera; family Apidae; genus Anthophora; species Anthophora plumipes. The sequence continues at coordinate 1,303,911 of CATORF010000687.1, forward strand.
GCTCGAAAAGAGCGCTCTCGATGTTTCTGCATACTTCGGACAGAAGTCTCACCAAGATTATCGCAGAAAATGCATATCTCAGCTTGAAACCCCACGAAAACCCAGATATCGCTGGTTCTACATATCAAACGGACTGCGGAGTTGTGAAAACACCAGATAACGTGTTTCTCGCATTAGATATCTCGAAAAAAGCGATCCCGATGATTCTGCATACTTCTGACAGAAGTCTCACCAAGATTATCGTAGAAAATGCATATCTCAGCTTGAACCCCGACGAAATCCAAGATATCTCCGGTTCTGCACATCCAAAGAACTGTGGAGTGGTGAAAACACCAGATAACGTGTTTCTCGCATTAAATAGCTGGAAACGAGCGATCTCGATGATTAAGCATACTTCGGACAGATTTCTCACCAAGATTATCGCAGGAATTGCATATCTCAGCTTGAACCCCGACGAAATCCAAGATGTCGCCGGTTCTGCATATCAAACGCACTGTGGAGTGGTGAAAACACCAGAAAACTTGTTTTTTCGCATTAAATAGCTCGAAAAGAGCGATCTTGATGATTCTGCATACTTCGGACAGATGTTTCTCCAAGATTATCGTAGAAAATGCATATCTCAACTTGGGAACCCGACGAAAACCAAACATCGCCGGTTCTGCATATCAAACCAACTGTGGAGTGGTGAAAACCCCAGAAAACGTGTTTCTCGCATTAAATAGCTCGAAAAGTACGATCTCGATGACTCTGCATACTTCGGACAGAAGTCTCCCCAATATTTTCGCAGAAAATGCATATCTCAGCTAGAAACCCCACGAAAATCAAGATGTCGCCGGTTCTGCATATCAAACCCACTGTGGAGTGGTGAAAACACCGGATAACGTGTTTCTCGCATTAAATAGCTCGAAAAGATCGATCTCGATGATTCTGCATACATCGGACAGAAGTCTCACCAAGATTATCGCAGAAAATGCATATTTCAGCTTGACACCCCACGAAAACCAAGATATCTCCGGTTCTGCATATCCAACGAACAGTGGTGTGGTGAAATCGCCAGAAAACGTGTTTCTCGCATTAAATAGCTCGATAAGAGCGATCCCGATGATTCTGCATACTTCGGACAGAAGTCTCACCAAGATTGTCGCAGAAAATGCAGATCTCAGCTTGAAACCCCAGGAAAACCAAGATATCTCCGGTTCTGCATATCCAACGAACAGAGGTGTGGTGAAAACCCCAGAAAACGTGTTTCTCGCATTAAATAGCTCGAAAAGAGCGCTCTCGATTTTTCTGCATACTTCGGACAGAAGTCTCAACAAGATTATTGCAGAAAATGCATATCTCAGCTTGAAACCCCACGAAAACCAAGATATCTCCGGTTTTGCATATCAAACGCACTGTGGGGTGGTGAAAACACCAGAAAACGTGATTCTCGCATTAAGTAGCTCGAAAAGAGCGTTCTCGAAGGTTCTGCTTACTTCTGACAGAGGTCTCACCAATATTGTCGTAGAAAATGCATACCTCAGCTTGAAACCCGACCGAAACGAAGATACCTCCGGTTCTGCATGTCTAACGTACTGTGGAGTGGTGAATACACCACATAACGTGTTGCTCGCATTAAATAGCTCTAAAAGAGCGATATCGATGATTCTGCATACTTCGGACAGAAGTCTCACCAATATTATCGCAGAAAAAGCAAATCTCAGCTTGAAACCTCACGAACATCAAGATGTCGCCGGTTCTGCATATCAAACGCACTGTGGAGTGGTGAATACACCAGAGAACGTGTTTCCCGCATTAAATAGCTCGAAAAGAGCGATCTAGATGATTCTGCATATTTCTGACTGAAGTCTCACCAATATTATCTCTGAAAATGCCTATCTCAGCTAGAAACATCACGAAAATTAAGATGTCGCCGGTTCTGCATATCAAACCCACTGTGGAGTAGTGAAAACAACCAGATAACGTGTTTCTCGCATTAAATAGCTCGAATAGAGCGATCTCGATGATTCTGCATACTTCTGACAGAAGACTCACCAAGATTATCGCAGAAAATGCATATCTCAGCTGGAAACCCCGCGAAAACCAAGATATCGCCGGTTCTGCATATCAGACGCACCGTGGAGTGGTGAAAACACCAGAAAACGTGTTTCCCGCATTAAATAGCTCGAAAAGTGCGATCTAGATGATTCTGCATACTTCTGACTGAACACTCACCAAGATTATCGCAGAAAATGCATATCTCAGCTTGAAACCCGACCGAAACGAAGATATCGCCGGGTCTGCATTTCTAACGTACTGTGGAGTGGTGAATACACCAGAAAACGTGTTTCCCGCATTAAATAGCTCGAAAAGAGCGATCTAGATGATTCTGCATACTGCTGACTGAAGTCTCACCAATATTATCGCAGAGAATGCATATCTCAGCTAGAAACATCACGAAAAGCAAGATGTCGCCGGTTCGGCACATCAAACGTACTGTGGAGTGGTGAAAACACCAGAAAACGTGTTTCTCGCATTAAGTAGCTCGAAAAGAGCGTTCTCGAAGATTCTGCATTCTTCTGACAGAGGTCTCACCAAGATTATCGCAGAAAATGCATATCTCAGCTGGAAACACCACGAAAATCAAGATATCGCCGGTTCTGCATATCAGACGCACTGTGGGGTGGTGAAAACACCAGAAAACGTGTTTCTCGCATTAACTAGCTCGAAAGGAGCGTTCTCGAAGATCCTGCATACTTCTGACAGAAGTCTCACCAAGATTATCGTAGAAAATGCATATCTCAGCTTGAAACCCGACCGAAACGAAGATATCGCCGGTTCTGCATTTCTAACGTACTGTGGAGTGGTGAATACACCAGAAAACGTGTTTCCCGCATTAAATAGCTCGAAAAGAGCGATCTAGATGATTCTGCATACTGCTGACTGAAGTCTCACCAATATTATCGCAGAGAATGCATATCTCAGCTCGAAACCTCACGAAAATCAAGATGTTGCCGGTTCTGCAAATCAAACGCACTGTGGAGTGGTGAAAACAACCAGAGAACGTGTTTCGCGCATTAAATAGCTCGAATAGTGCGATCTCGATGATTCTGCATATTTCGGACAGAAGTCTCACCCAGATTATCGTAAAAAATGCATATCTCAGCTTGAAACCCCACGAAAACCAAGATATCGCTGGTACTGCATATCAAACGCACTGTGGAGTGGTGAAAACACCCGATAACGTGTTTCTCGCATTAAATAGCTCGAAAAGAGCGTTCTCGAAGATCCTGCATACTTCTGACAGAAGTCTCACCAAGATTATCGTAGAAAATGCATATCTCAGCTTGAAACCCGACGAAACCCGGGTTATCTCCGGTTCTGCACATCATACGCACTGTGGAGTGGTGAAAACACCAGTTAACGTGTTTCTTGCATTAAATAGCTCGAAAAGAGCGATCCCGATGATTCTGCATACTTCGGACAGATGTCTCACCAAGATTATCGCAGAAAATGCATATCTCAGCTTGAAACCCCACGAAAACCAAGATATCGCTGGTACTGCATATCAAACGCACTGTGGAGTGGTGAAAACACCCGATAACGTGTTTCTCGCATTAAATAGCTCGAAAAGAGCGTTCTCGAAGATCCTGCATACTTCTGACAGAAGTCTCACCAAGATTATCGTAGAAAATGCATATCTCAGCTTGAAACCCGACGAAACCTGGGTTTTCTCCGGTTCTGCACATCATACGCACTGTGGAGTGGTGAAAACACCAGTTAACGTGTTTCTTGCATTAAATAGCTCGAAAAGAGCGATCTCGATGATTCTGCATACTTCTGACAGAAGTCTCACCAAGATTATCGTAGAAAATGCATATCTCAGCTTGAACCCCGACGAAATCCAAGATGTCGCCGGTTCTGCATATCAAACGCACTGTGGAGTGGTCAAAACACCAGACAACGTGTTTCTCGCATTAAATAGCTCGAAAAGAGCGATATCGATGATTCTGCATACTTCGGACAGAAGTTTCACCAATATTATCGCAGAAAATGCATATCTCAGCTTGAAACCCGACGAAAACCACGATGTCGCCGGTTCTGCATATCAAACGCACTGAGGGGTGGTGAAAACACCAGAAAACGTGTTTCTCGCATTAAGTAGCTCGAAAAGAGCGTTCTCGAAGGTTCTGCATACTTCTGACAGAGGTCTCACCAATATTGTCGTAGAAAATGCATACCTCAGCTTGAAACCCGACCGAAACGAAGATACCTCCGGTTCTGCATGTCTAACGTACTGTGGAGTGGTGAATACACCACATTACGTGTTGCTCGCATTAAATAGCTCTAAAAGAGCGATATCGATGATTCTGCATACTTCGGACAGAAGTCTCACCAATATTATCGCAGAAAATGCATATCTCAGCTTGAAACCTCACGAACATCAAGATGTCGCCGGTTCTGGTATATCAAACGCACTGTGGTGTGCTGAAAACACCAGATAACGTGTTTCTCGCATTAAATAGCTCGATAAGAGCGCTCTCGATTTTTCTGCATACTTCTGACTGAAGTCTCACCAAGATTATCGCAGAAAATGCATATCCCAGCTGGAAACACCACGAAAATCAAGATGTCGCCGGTTCTGCATATCAGACGCACTGTGGAGTGGTGAAAACACCAGAAAACTTGTTTTTTCGCATTAAATATCTCGAAACGAGCGATCTAGATGATTCTGCATACTTCGGACAGAAGTCTCACCAATATTATCGCAGAAAATGCATATCTCAGCTTGAAACCTCACGAACATCAAGTTGTCGCCGGTTCTGCATATCAAACCAACTGTGGAGTAGTGAAAACACCAGATAACGTGTTTCTCGCATTAAATAGCTCGAAAAGTGTGATCTCGATGATTCTGCATACTTCTGTCTGAAGTCTCCCCAATATTATCGCACAAAATGCATATCTGAGCTTGAAACCCCACGAAAAGCAGGATATCGTTGGTTCTGCACATCATACGCACTGTGGAGTGGAGAAAACACCAGATAACGTGTTTCTCGCATTAAATAGCTCGAAACGAGCGATCTCAATGATTCAGCATACTTCGGACAGAAGTCTCACCAAGATTATCGCAGGAATTGCATATCTCAGCTTGAACCCCGACGAAATCCAAGATGTCGCCGGTTCGGCATATCAAACGCACTGTGGAGTGGTGAAAACACCAGAAAACTTGTTTTTTCGCATTAAATAGCTCGAAAAGAGCGATCTTGATGATTCTGCATACTTCGGACAGATGTTTCACCAAGATTATCGTAGAAAATGCATATCTCAACTTGAAACCCGACGAAAACCAAACATCGCCGGTTCTGCATATCAAACCAACTGTGGAGTGGTGAAAACCCCAGAAAACGTGTTTCTCGCATTAAAGAGCTCGAAAAGTACGATCTCGATGACTCTGCATACTTCGGACAGAAGTCTCACCAATATTTTCGCAGAAAATGCATATCTCAGCTAGAAACCCCACGAAAATCAAGATGTCGCCGGTTCTGCATATCAAACGCACTGTGGAGTGGTGAAAACAACCAGATAACGTGTTTCTCGCATTAAATAGCTCGAATAGAGCGATCTCGAAGATTCTGCAGACTTCTGACAGAAGACTCACCAAGATTATCGCAGAAAATGTATGTCTCAGCTGGAAACCCCACGAAAATCAAGATATCGCCGGTTCTGCATATCAGACGCACTGTGGAGTGGTGAAAACACCAGAAAACTTGTTTTTTCGCATTAAATATCTCGAAACGAGCGATCTAGATGATTCTGCAAACTTCTGTCTGAAGTCTCACCAATATTATCGCAGAAAATGCATATCTGAGCTTGAAACCCCACGAAAACCAGGATATCGTCGGTTCTGCACATCATACGCACTGTGGAGTGGTGAAAACACCAGTTAACGTGTCTCTCGCATTAAATAGCTCGAAAAGAGCGATCTCGATGATTCTGCATACATCGGACAGAAGTCTCACCAAGATTATCGCAGAAAATGCATATTTCAGCTTGAAACCCCACGAAAACCAAGATATCTCCGGTTCTGCATATCCAACGAACAGTGGTGTGGAGAAAACCCCAGAAAACGTGTTTCTCGCATTAAATAGCTCGAAAAGAGCGCTCTCGATTTTTCTGCATACTTCGGACAGAAGTCTCAACAAGATTATTGCAGAAAATGCATATCTCAGCTTGAAACCCCACGAAAACCAAGATATCTCCGGTTCTGCATATCCAACGAACTGTGGTGTGGTGAAAACCCCAGAAAACGTGTTTCTCGCATTAAATAGCTCGAAAAGAGCGCTCTCGATGTTTCTGCATACTTCGGACAGAAGTCTCACCAAGATTATCGCAGAAAATGCATATCTCAGCTTGAAACCCCACGAAAACCCAGATATCGCTGGTTCTACATATCAAACGGACTGCGGAGTGGTGAAAACACCAGATAACGTGTTTCTCGCATTAGATATCTCGAAAAAAGCGATCCCGATGATTCTGCATACTTCTGACAGAAGTCTCACCAAGATTATCGTAGAAAATGCATATCTCAGCTTGAACCCCGACGAAATCCAAGATATCTCCGGTTCTGCACATCCAAAGAACTGTGGAGTGGTGAAAACACCAGATAACGTGTTTCTCGCATTAAATAGCTGGAAACGAGCGATCTCGATGATTAAGCATACTTCGGACAGATTTCTCACCAAGATTATCGCAGGAATTGCATATCTCAGCTTGAACCCCGACGAAATCCAAGATGTCGCCGGTTCTGCATATCAAACGCACTGTGGAGTGGTGAAAACACCAGAAAACTTGTTTTTTCGCATTAAATAGCTCGAAAAGAGCGATCTTGATGATTCTGCATACTTCGGACAGATGTTTCTCCAAGATTATCGTAGAAAATGCATATCTCAACTTGGGAACCCGACGAAAACCAAACATCGCCGGTTCTGCATATCAAACCAACTGTGGAGTGGTGAAAACCCCAGAAAACGTGTTTCTCGCATTAAATAGCTCGAAAAGTACGATCTCGATGACTCTGCATACTTCGGACAGAAGTCTCCCCAATATTTTCGCAGAAAATGCATATCTCAGCTAGAAACCCCACGAAAATCATGATGTCGCCGGTTCTGCATATCAAACCCACTGTGGAGTGGTGAAAACCCCTGACAAGGTTTTTCTCGCATTAACTAGCTCGAAAAGAGCGATCTCGATGATTCAGCCTAATTCGGACAGAAGTCTCTCCATGTTTATCGGAGAAAATGCATATCTCAGCTTGAAACCCCACGAAAACCAAGATATCGCTGGTTCTGCATATCAAACGCACTGTGGAGTGCTGAAAACACCAGAAAACGTGTTTCTCGCATTAAATAGCTCGAAAAGTACGATCTCGATGACTCTGCATACTTCGGACAGAAGTCTCCCCAATATTTTCGCAGAAAATGCATATCTCAGCTAGAAACCCCACGAAAATCAAGATGTCGCCGGTTCTGCATATCAAACCCACTGTGGAGTGGTGAAAACACCGGATAACGTGTTTCTCGCATTAAATAGCTCGAAAAGATCGATCTCGATGATTCTGCATACATCGGACAGAAGTCTCACCAAGATTATCGCAGAAAATGCATATTTCAGCTTGACACCCCACGAAAACCAAGATATCTCCGGTTCTGCATATCCAACGAACAGTGGTGTGGTGAAATCGCCAGAAAACGTGTTTCTCGCATTAAATAGCTCGATAAGAGCGATCCCGATGATTCTGCATACTTCGGACAGAAGTCTCACCAAGATTGTCGCAGAAAATGCAGATCTCAGCTTGAAACCCCAGGAAAACCAAGATATCTCCGGTTCTGCATATCCAACGAACAGAGGTGTGGTGAAAACCCCAGAAAACGTGTTTCTCGCATTAAATAGCTCGAAAAGAGCGCTCTCGATTTTTCTGCATACTTCGGACAGAAGTCTCAACAAGATTATTGCAGAAAATGCATATCTCAGCTTGAAACCCCACGAAAACCAAGATATCTCCGGTTTTGCATATCAAACGCACTGTGGGGTGGTGAAAACACCAGAAAACGTGATTCTCGCATTAAGTAGCTCGAAAAGAGCGTTCTCGAAGGTTCTGCATACTTCTGACAGAGGTCTCACCAATATTGTCGTAGAAAATGCATACCTCAGCTTGAAACCCGACCGAAACGAAGATACCTCCGGTTCTGCATGTCTAACGTACTGTGGAGTGGTGAATACACCACATAACGTGTTGCTCGCATTAAATAGCTCTAAAAGAGCGATATCGATGATTCTGCATACTTCGGACAGAAGTCTCACCAATATTATCGCAGAAAAAGCATATCTCAGCTTGAAACCTCACGAACATCAAGATGTCGCCGGTTCTGCATATCAAACGCACTGTGGAGTGCTGAAAACACCAGATAACGTGTTTCTCGCATTAAATAGCTCGATAAGTGTGATCTCGATGATTCTGCATACTTCTGTCTGAAGTCTCACCAATTTTATCGCACAAAATGCATATCTGAGCTTGAAACCCCACGAAAAGCAGGATATCGTTGGTTCTGCACATCATACGCACTGTGGGGTGGAGAAAACACCAGATAACGTGTTTCTCGCATTAAATAGCTCGAAACGAGCGATCTCGATGATTCAGCATACTTCGGACAGAAGTCTCACAAAGATTATCGCAGGAATTGCATATCTCAGCTTGAACCCCGACGAAATCCAAGATGTCGCCGGTTCTGCATATCAAACGCACTGTGGAGTGGTGAAAACACCAGAAAACTTGTTTTTTCGCATTAAATAGCTCGAAAAGAGCGATCTTGATGATTCTGCATACTTCGGACAGATGTTTCACCAAGATTATCGTAGAAAATGCATATCTCAACTTGAAACCCGACGAAAACCAAACATCGCCGGTTCTGCATATCAAACCAACTGTGGAGTGGTGAAAACCCCAGAAAACGTGTTTCTCGCATTAAATAGCTCGAAAAGTACGATTTGGATGACTCTGCATACTTCGGACAGAAGTCTCACCAATATTTTCGCAGAAAATGCATATCTCAGCTACAAACCCCACGAAAATCAAGATGTCGCCGGTTCTGCATATCAAACGCACTGTGGAGTGGTGAACACAACCAGATAACGTGTTTCTCGCATTAAATAGCTCGAATAGAGCGATCTCGAATATTCTGCATACTTCTGACAGAAGACTCACCAAGATTATCGCAGAAAATGCATATCTCAGCTTGAAACCCCACGAAAACCAAGATATCGCCGGTTCTGCATATCAGACGCACTGTGGAGTGGTGAAAACATCAGAAAACTTGTTTTTTCGCATTAGATATCTCGAAACGAGCGATCTAGATGATTCTGCAAACTTCTGGCAGAAGTCTCACCAAGATTATCGTAGAAAATGCATATCTGAGCTTGAAACCCCACGAAAACCAGGATATCGTCGGTTCTGCACATCATACGCACTGTGGAGTGGTGAAAACACCAGTTAACGTGTCTCTCGCATTAAATAGCTCGAAAAGAGCGATCTCGATGATTCTGCATACATCGGACAGAAGTCTCACCAAGATTATCGCAGAAAATGCATATTTCAGCTTGAAACCCCACGAAAACCAAGATATCTCCGGTTCTGCATATCCAACGCACTGTGGAGTGGTGAAAACAACCAGATAACGTGTTTCTCGCATTAAATAGCTCGAATAGAGCGATCTCGAAGATTCTGCATACTTCTGACAGAAGACTCACCATGATTATCGCAGAAAATGTATGTCTCAGCTGGAAACCCCACGAAAACCAAGATGTCGCCAGTTCTGCATATCAAACCCACTGTGGAGTGGTGAAAACACCGGATAACGTGTTTCTCGCATTATATAGCTCGAAAAGATCGATCTCGATGATTCTGCATACATCGGACAGAAGTCTCACCAAGATTATCGTAGAAAATGCATATCTCAGCTTGAAACCCGACGAAATCCAAGATGTCGCCAGTTCTGCATATCAAACCCACTGTGGAGTGGTGAAAACACCGGATAACGTGTTTCTCGCATTAAATAGCTCGAAAAGAGTGATCTAGATGATTCTGCATACTTCTGTCTGAAGTCTCACCAATATTATCGCAGAAAATGCATATCTGAGCTTGAAACCCCACGAAAACCAGGATATCGTCGGTTCTGCACATCATACGCACTGTGGAGTGGTGAAAACACCAGTTAACGTGTCTCTCGCATTAAATAGCTCGAAAAGAGCGATCTCGATGATTCTGCATACATCGGACAGAAGTCTCACCAAGATTATCGCAGAAAATGCATATTTCAGCTTGAAACCCCACGAAAACCAAGATATCTCCGGTTCTGCATATCCAACGAACAGTGGTGTGGAGAAAACCCCAGAAAACGTGTTTCTCGCATTAAATAGCTCGAAAAGAGCGCTCTCGATTTTTCTGCATACTTCGGACAGAAGTCTCAACAAGATTATTGCAGAAAATGCATATCTCAGCTTGAAACCCCACGAAAACCAAGATATCTCCGGTTCTGCATATCCAACGAACTGTGGTGTGGTGAAAACCCCAGAAAACGTGTTTCTCGCATTAAATAGCTCGTAAAGAGCGCTCTCGATGTTTCTGCATACTTCGGACAGAAGTCTCACCAAGATTATCGCAGAAAATGCATATCTCAGCTTGAAACCCCACGAAAACCCAGATATCGCTGGTTCTACATATCAAACGGACTGCGGAGTGGTGAAAACACCAGATAACGTGTTTCTCGCATTAGATATCTCGAAAAAAGCGATCCCGATGATTCTGCATACTTCTGACAGAAGTCTCACCAAGATTATCGTAGAAAATGCATATCTCAGCTTGAACCCCGACGAAATCCAAGATATCTCCGCTTCTGCACATCCAAAGAACTGTGGAGTGGTGAAAACACCAGATAACGTGTTTCTCGCATTAAATAGCTGGAAACGAGCGATCTCGATGATTAAGCATACTTCGGACAGATTTCTCACCAAGATTATCGCAGGAATTGCATATCTCAGCTTGAACCCCGACGAAATCCAAGATGTCGCCGGTTCTGCATATCAAACGCACTGTGGAGTGGTGAAAACACCAGAAAACTTGTTTTTTCGCATTAAATAGCTCGAAAAGAGCGATCTTGATGATTCTGCATACTTCGGACAGATGTTTCTCCAAGATTATCGTAGAAAATGCATATCTCAACTTGGGAACCCGACGAAAACCAAACATCGCCGGTTCTGCATATCAAACCAACTGTGGAGTGGTGAAAACCCCAGAAAACGTGTTTCTCGCATTAAATAGCTCGAAAAGTACGATCTCGATGACTCTGCATACTTCGGACAGAAGTCTCCCCAATATTTTCGCAGAAAATGCATATCTCAGCTAGAAACCCCACGAAAATCAAGATGTCGCCGGTTCTGCATATCAAACCCACTGTGGAGTGGTGAAAACCCCTGACAAGGTTTTTCTCGCATTAACTAGCTCGAAAAGAGCGATCTCGATGATTCAGCCTAATTCGGACAGAAGTCTCTCCATGTTTATCGGAGAAAATGCATATCTCAGCTTGAAACCCCACGAAAACCAAGATATCGCTGGTTCTGCATATCAAACGCACTGTGGAGTGCTGAAAACACCAGAAAACGTGTTTCTCGCATTAAATAGCTCGAAAAGTACGATCTCGATGACTCTGCATACTTCGGACAGAAGTCTCCCCAATATTTTCGCAGAAAATGCATATCTCAGCTAGAAACCCCACGAAAATCAAGATGTCGCCGGTTCTGCATATCAAACCCACTGTGGAGTGGTGAAAACACCGGATAACGTGTTTCTCGCATTAAATAGCTCGAAAAGATCGATCTCGATGATTCTGCATACATCGGACAGAAGTCTCACCAAGATTATCGCAGAAAATGCATATTTCAGCTTGACACCCCACGAAAACCAAGATATCTCCGGTTCTGCATATCCAACGAACAGTGGTGTGGTGAAATCGCCAGAAAACGTGTTTCTCGCATTAAATAGCTCGATAAGAGCGATCCCGATGATTCTGCATACTTCGGACAGAAGTCTCACCAAGATTGTCGCAGAAAATGCAGATCTCAGCTTGAAACCCCAGGAAAACCAAGATATCTCCGGTTCTGCATATCCAACGAACAGAGGTGTGGTGAAAACCCCAGAAAACGTGTTTCTCGCATTAAATAGCTCGAAAAGAGCGCTCTCGATTTTTCTGCATACTTCGGACAGAAGTCTCAACAAGATTATTGCAGAAAATGCATATCTCAGCTTGAAACCCCACGAAAACCAAGATATCTCCGGTTTTGCATATCAAACGCACTGTGGGGTGGTGAAAACACCAGAAAACGTGATTCTCGCATTAAGTAGCTCGAAAAGAGCGTTCTCGAAGGTTCTGCATACTTCTGACAGAGGTCTCACCAATATTGTCGTAGAAAATGCATACCTCAGCTTGAAACCCGACCGAAACGAAGATACCTCCGGTTCTGCATGTCTAACGTACTGTGGAGTGGTGAATACACCACATAACGTGTTGCTCGCATTAAATAGCTCTAAAAGAGCGATATCGATGATTCTGCATACTTCGGACAGAAGTCTCACCAATATTATCGCAGAAAAAGCATATCTCAGCTTGAAACCTCACGAACATCAAGATGTCGCCGGTTCTGCATATCAAACGCACTGTGGAGTGCTGAAAACACCAGATAACGTGTTTCTCGCATTAAATAGCTCGATAAGAGCGATCGCGATGATTCTGCATACTACGGACAGAAGTCTCACCAAGATTATCGCAGAAAATGCATATCTCAGCTTGAAACCCCACGAAAACCAAATTATCTCCGGTTCTGCATATCAAACCAACTGTGGAGTAGTGAAAACACCAGATAACGTGTTTCTCGCATTAAATAGCTCGAAAAGTGTGATCTCGATGATTCTGCATACTTCTGTCTGAAGTCTCACCAATTTTATCGCACAAAATGCATATCTGAGCTTGAAACCCCACGAAAAGCAGGATATCGTTGGTTCTGCACATCATACGCACTGTGGGGTGGAGAAAACACCAGATAACGTGTTTCTCGCATTAAATAGCTCGAAACGAGCGATCTCGATGATTCAGCATACTTCGGACAGAAGTCTCACAAAGATTATCGCAGGAATTGCATATCTCAGCTTGAACCCCGACGAAATCCAAGATGTCGCCGGTTCTGCATATCAAACGCACTGTGGAGTGGTGAAAACACCAGAAAACTTGTTTTTTCGCATTAAATAGCTCGAAAAGAGCGATCTTGATGATTCTGCATACTTCGGACAGATGTTTCACCAAGATTATCGTAGAAAATGCATATCTCAACTTGAAACCCGACGAAAACCAAACATCGCCGGTTCTGCATATCAAACCAACTGTGGAGTGGTGAAAACCCCAGAAAACGTGTTTCTCGCATTAAATAGCTCGAAAAGTACGATTTGGATGACTCTGCATACTTCGGACAGAAGTCTCACCAATATTTTCGCAGAAAATGCATATCTCAGCTACAAACCCCACGAAAATCAAGATGTCGCCGGTTCTGCATATCAAACGCACTGTGGAGTGGTGAAAACAACCAGATAACGTGTTTCTCGCATTAAATAGCTCGAATAGAGCGATCTCGAATATTCTGCATACTTCTGACAGAAGACTCACCAAGATTATCGCAGAAAATGCATATCTCAGCTTGAAACCCCACGAAAACCAAGATATCGCCGGTTCTGCATATCAGACGCACTGTGGAGTGGTGAAAACATCAGAAAACTTGTTTTTTCGCATTAGATATCTCGAAACGAGCGATCTAGATGATTCTGCAAACTTCTGGCAGAAGTCTCACCAAGATTATCGTAGAAAATGCATATCTGAGCTTGAAACCCCACGAAAACCAGGATATCGTCGGTTCTGCACATCATACGCACTGTGGAGTGGTGAAAACACCAGTTAACGTGTCTCTCGCATTAAATAGCTCGAAAAGAGCGATCTCGATGATTCTGCATACATCGGACAGAAGTCTCACCAAGATTATCGCAGAAAATGCATATTTCAGCTTGAAACCCCACGAAAACCAAGATATCTCCGGTTCTGCATATCCAACGAACAGTGGTGTGGTGAAAACCCCAGAAAACGTGTTTCTCGCATTAAATAGCTCGAAAAGAGCGCTCTCGATGTTTCTGCATACTTCGGACAGAAGTCTCACCAAGATTATCGCAGAAAATGCATATCTCAGCTTGAAACCCCACGAAAGCCCAGATATCGCTGGTTCTACATATCAAACGCACTGCGGAGTGGTGAAAACACCAGATAACGTGTTTCTCGCATTAGATATCTCGAAAAAAGCGATCCCGATGATTCTGCATACTTCTGACAGAAGTCTCACCAAGATTATCGTAGAAAATGCATATCTCAGCTTGAACCCCGACGAAATCCAAGATGTCGCCGGTTCTGCATATCAAACGCACTGTGGAGTGGTGGAAACACCAGTTAACGTGTTTCTCGCATCAAATAGCTCGAAAAGAGCGATCTCGATGATTCTGCATACTTCGGACAGAAGTCTCACCAAGATTATCGTAAAAAATGCATATCTCAGCTTGAAACCCAACGAAAGCCAAGATATCGCTGGTTCTGCATATCAAACGCACTGTGGAGTGGTGAAAACCCCTGACAAGGTTTTTCTCGCATTAACTAGCTCGAAAACAGCGATCTCGATGATTCAGCCTAATTCGGACAGAAGTCTCTCCATGTTTATCGGAGAAAATGCATATCTCAGCTTGAAACCCCACGAAAACCAAGATATCGCTGGTTCTGCATATCAAACGCACTGTGGAGTGCTGAAAACACCAGATAACGTTTTGTCGCGTTAAATAGCTCGAATAGAGCGATCTCGATGATTCTGCATACTTCGGACAGAACTCTCACCAAGATTATCGCTGAAAATGCACATCTGAGCTTGAAACCCCACGAAAACCAGGATATCGTCGGTTCTGCATATCACACGCACTGTGGAGTGGTGAAAACACCAGATAACGTGTTTCTCGCATTAAATAGCTGGAAACGAGCGATCTCGATGATTAAGCATACTTCGGACAGATTTCTCACCAAGATTATCGCAGGAATTGCATATCTCAGCTTGAACCCCGACGAAATCCAAGATGTCGCCGGTTCTGCATATCAAACGCACTGTGGAGTGGTGAAAACACCAGAAAACTTGTTTTTTCGCATTAAAAAGCTCGAAAAGAGCGATCTTGATGATTCTGCATACTTCGTACAGATGTTTCTCCAAGATTATCGTAGAAAATGCATATCTCAACTTGAAACCCGACGAAAACCAAACATCGCCGGTTCTGCATATCAAACCAACTGTGGAGTGGTGAAAACCCCAGAAAACGTGTTTCTCGCATTAAATAGCTCGAAAAGTACGATCTCGATGACTCTGCATACTTCGGACAGAAGTCTCACCAATATTTTCGCAGAAAATGCATATCTCAGCTAGAAACCCCACGAAAATCAAGATGTCGCCGGTTCTGCATATCAAACGCACTGTGGAGTGGTGAAAACAACCTGATAACGTGTATCTCGCATTAAATAGCTCGAATAGAGCGATCTCGAAGATTCTGCATACTTCTGACAGAAGACTCACCATGATTATCGCAGAAAATGTATGTCTCAGCTGGAAACCCCACGAAAACCAAGATGTCGCCAGTTCTGCATATCAAACCCACTGTGGAGTGGTGAAAACACCGGATAACGTGTTTCTCGCATTATATAGCTCGAAAAGATCGATCTCGATGATTCTGCATACATCGGACAGAAGTCTCACCAAGATTATCGTAGAAAATGCATATCTCAGCTTGAAACCCGACGAAATCCAAGATGTCGCCAGTTCTGCATATCAAACCCACTGTGGAGTGGTGAAAACACCGGATAACGTGTTTCTCGCATTAAATAGATCGAAATGTGCGATCTCGATGATTCTGCATACTTGTAACAGAAGTCTCACCATGATTATCGCAGAAAATGCATATCTCAACTTGAAACCCGACGCAAACCAAACATCGCCGGTTCTGCATATCAAACCAACTGTGGAATGGTGAAAACCCCAGAAAACGTGTTTCACGCATTAAATAGCTCGAAAAGTACGATCTCGATGACTCTGCATACTTCGGACAGAAGTCTCACCAAGATTATCGCAGAAAATGCACATCTGAGCTTGAAACCCCACGAAAACCAGGATATCGTCGGTTCTGCATATCATACGCACTGTGGAGTGGTTAAAACACCAGATAACGTGTTTCTCGCATTAAATAGATCGAAATGTGCGATCTCGATGATTCTGCATACTTGTAACAGAAGTCTCACCATGATTATCGCAGAAAATGCATATCTCAACTTGAAACCCGACGAAAACCAAACATCGCCGGTTCTGCATATCAAACCAACTGTGGAATGGTGAAAACCCCAGAAAACGTGTTTCACGCATTAAATAGCTCTAAAAGAGCGATATCGATGATTCTGCATACTTCGGACAGAAGTCTCACCAATATTATCGCACAAAATGCATATCTGAGCTTGAAACCCCACGAAAAGCAGGATATCGTTGGTTCTGCACATCATACGCACTGTGGAGTGGAGAAAACACCAGATAACGTGTTTCTCGCATTAAATAGCTCGAAACGAGAAATCTCGATGATTCAGCATACTTCGGACAGAAGTCTCACCAAGATTATCGCAGGAATTGCATATCTCAGCTTGAACCCCGACGAAATCCAAGATGTCGCCGGTTCTGCATATCAAACGCACTGTGGAGTGGTGAAAACACCAGAAAACTTGTTTTTTCGCATTAAATAGCTCGAAAAGAGCGATCTTGATGATTCTGCATACTTCGGACAGATGTTTCTCCAAGATTATCGTAGAAAATGCATATCTCAACTTGAAACCCGACGAAAACCAAACATCGCCGGTTCTGCATATCAAACCAACTGTGGAGTGGTGAAAACCCCAGAAAACGTATTTCTCGCATTAAATAGCTCGAAAAGTACGATCTCGATGACTCTGCATACTTCGGACAGAAGTCTCACCAAGATTATCGCAGAAAATGCATATCTCAGCTTGAAACCCCACGAAAATCCAGATATCGCTGGTTCTACATATCAAACGCACTGCGGAGTGGTGAAAACACCAGTTAACGTGTTTCTCGCATTAAATAGCTCGAAAAGAGCGATCTAGATGATTCTGCAAACTTCTGACAGAAGTCTCACCAAGATTATCGTAGAAAATGCATATCTCAGCTTGAAACCCGACGAAATCCAAGATGTCGCCAGTTCTGCATATCAAACCCACTGTGGAGTGGTGAAAACACCGGATAACGTGTTTCTCGCATTAAATAGCTCGAAAAGAGCGATCTCGATGATTCTGCATACATCGGACAGAAGTCTCACCAAGATTATCGCAGAAAATGCATATTTCAGCTTGAAACCCCACGAAAACCAAGATATCTCCGGTTCTGCATATCCAACGAACAGTGGTGTGGTGAAATCGCCAGAAAACGTGTTTCTCGCATTAAATAGCTCGAAAAGAGCGATCCCGATGATTCTGCATACTTCGGACAGAAGTCTCACCAAGATTGTCGCAGAAAATGCATATCTCAACTTGAAACCCGACGAAAACCAAACATCGCGGGTTCTGCATATCAAACCAACTGTGGAGTGGTGAAAACACCAGACAACGTGTTTCTCGCATGAAATAGATCGAAAAGTGCGATCTCGATGATTCTGCATACTTCTAACAGAAGTCTCACCATGATTATCGCAGAAAATGCATATCTCTGCTAGAAACCCCACGAAAACCAAGATATCTCCTGTTCTGCATATCCAACGAACTGTGGAGTGGTGAAAGCCCCAGAAAACGTGTTTCTCGCATTAAATAGCTCGAAAAGTACGATCTCGATGACTCTGCATACTTCGGACATAAGTCTCACCAAGATTATCGCAGAAATTGCATATCTCAGCTTGAAACCCCACGAAAACCTAGATATCGCTGGTTCTGCATATCAAACGCACTGTGGAGTGCTGAAAACACCAGATATCCTGTTTCTCGCATTAAATAGCTCGAAAAGTGCGATCTCGATGATTCTGCATACTTCGGACAGAAGTCTCACCATGATTATCGTAAAAAATGCATATCTCAGCTTGAAACCCCACGAAAACCAAGATATCGCTGGTTCTGCATATCAAACGCACTGTGGAGTGGTGAAAACACCAGATAACGTGTTTCTCGCATTAAATAGATCGAAATGTGCGATCTCGATGATTCTGCATACTTCTAACAGAAGTCTCACCATGATTATCGCACAAAATGCATTTCTCTGCTAGAAACCCCACGAAAACCAAGATATCTCCTGTTCTGCATATCCAACGAAATGTGGAGTGGTGAAAACCCCAGAAAACGTGTTTCTCGCATTAAATTGCTCGAAAAGAGCGATCCCGATGATTCTGCATACTTCTGACAGAAGTCTCACCATGATTATCGCAGAAAATGCATATCTCAACTTGATACCCTACGACAGCCAAGATGTAGCCGGTTCTGCATATTACACGCACTGTGGAGTGGTGAAAACACCAGATAACTTGTTTCTCGCATTAAATAGCTCGAAAAGAGCGATCTAGAAAATTCTGCATATTTCTGACTGAAGTCTCACCAAGATTATCGCAGATAATGCATATCTCAGCTTGAAACCTCACGAAAATCAAGATGTCGCCCGTTCTGCATATCAAACGCACTGTGGAGTGGTGAAAACAACCAGATATCGTGTTTCTCGCATTAAGTAGCTCGAAAAGAACGATCTCGAAGATTCTGCATACTTCTGACAGACGTCTCACCAAGATTATCGTAGAAAATGCATATTTCAGCTGGAAACACCACGAAAATCAAGATATCGCCGGTTCTGCATATCAAACGCACTGTGGAATGTTGAAAACACCAGAAAACTTGTTTTTTCGCATTAAATAGCTCGAAAAGAGCGATATAGAAGATTCTGCATATTTCTGACATGATGTCTCACCAAGATTATCGCAGAAAATGCATATCTCAGCTTGAAACCTCACGAAAATCAAGATGTCGCCCGTTCTGCATATCAAACGCACTGTGGAGTGGTGAAAACAACCAGATATCGTGTTTCTCGCATTAAGTTGCTCGAAAAGAACGATCTCGAAGATTCTGCATACTTCTGGCAGAAGACTCACCTAGATTATCGCAGAAAATGCATATCTCTGCTAGAAACCCCACGAAAACCAAGATATCTCCTGTTCTGCATATACAACGAACTGTGGAGTGGTGAAAACACCAGATAACGTGTTTCTCGCATTAACTAGCTCGAAATGAGCGATCTCGAAGATTCTGCATACTTCTGACTGAAGTCTCACCAAGATTATCGCAGAAAATGCATATTTCAGCTTGAAACCCCACGAAAACCAAGATATCGCCGGTTCTGCATATCATACGCACTGTGGAGTGCTGAAAACACCAGATATCGTGTTTCTCGCATTACATAGCTCGAAAAGAGCGATCTAGATGATTCTGCATACTTCTGGCAGAAGACTCACCTAGATTATCGCAGAAAATGCATATCTCTGCTAGAAACCCCACGAAAACCAAATTATCTCCGGTTCTGCATATCAAACCAACTGTGGAGTAGTGAAAACACCAGATAACGTGTTTCTCGCATTAAATAGCTCTAAAAGAGCGATATCGATGATTCTGCATACTTCGGACAGAAGTCTCACCAATATTATCGCACAAAATGCATATCTGAGCTTGAAACCCCACGAAAAGCAGGATATCGTTGGTTCTGCACATCATACGCACTGTGGAGTGGAGAAAACACCAGATAACGTGTTTCTCGCATTAAATAGCTCGAAACGAGAAATCTCGATGATTCAGCATACTTCGGACAGAAGTCTCACCAAGATTATCGCAGGAATTGCATATCTCAGCTTGAACCCCGACGAAATCCAAGATGTCGCCGGTTCTGCATATCAAACGCACTGTGGAGTGGTGAAAACACCAGAAAACTTGTTTTTTCGCATTAAATAGCTCGAAAAGAGCGATCTTGATGATTCTGCATACTTCGGACAGATGTTTCTCCAAGATTATCGTAGAAAATGCATATCTCAACTTGAAACCCGACGAAAACCAAACATCGCCGGTTCTGCATATCAAACCAACTGTGGAGTGGTGAAAACCCCAGAAAACGTATTTCTCGCATTAAATAGCTCGAAAAGTACGATCTCGATGACTCTGCATACTTCGGACAGAAGTCTCACCAAGATTATCGCAGAAAATGCATATCTCAGCTTGAAACCCCACGAAAATCCAGATATCGCTGGTTCTACATATCAAACGCATTGCGGAGTGGTGAAAACACCAGTTAACGTGTTTCTCGCATTAAATAGCTCGAAAAGAGCGATCTAGATGATTCTGCAAACTTCTGACAGAAGTCTCACCAAGATTATCGTAGAAAATGCATATCTCAGCTTGAAACCCGACGAAATCCAAGATGTCGCCAGTTCTGCATATCAAACCCACTGTGGAGTGGTGAAAACACCGGATAACGTGTTTCTCGCATTAAATAGCTCGAAAAGAGCGATCTCGATGATTCTGCATACATCGGACAGAAGTCTCACCAAGATTATCGCAGAAAATGCATATTTCAGCTTGAAACCCCACGAAAACCAAGATATCTCCGGTTCTGCATATCCAACGAACAGTGGTGTGGTGAAATCGCCAGAAAACGTGTTTCTCGCATTAAATAGCTCGAAAAGAGCGATCCCGATGATTCTGCATACTTCGGACAGAAGTCTCACCAAGATTGTCGCAGAAAATGCATATCTCAACTTGAAACCCGACGAAAACCAAACATCGCGGGTTCTGCATATCAAACCAACTGTGGAGTGGTGAAAACACCAGACAACGTGTTTCTCGCATGAAATAGATTGAAAAGTGCGATCTCGATGATTCTGCATACTTCTAACAGAAGTCTCACCATGATTATCGCAGAAAATGCATATCTCTGCTAGAAACCCCACGAAAACCAAGATATCTCCTGTTCTGCATATCCAAAGAACTGTGGAGTGGTGAAAGCCCCAGAAAACGTGTTTCTCGCATTAAATAGCTCGAAAAGTACGATCTCGATGACTCTGCATACTTCGGACATAAGTCTCACCAAGATTATCGCAGAAATTGCATATCTCAGCTTGAAACCCCACGAAAACCTAGATATCGCTGGTTCTGCATATCAAACGCACTGTGGAGTGCTGAAAACACCAGATATCCTGTTTCTCGCATTAAATAGCTCGAAAAGTGCGATCTCGATGATTCTGCATACTTCGGACAGAAGTCTCACCATGATTATCGTAAAAAATGCATATCTCAGCTTGAAACCCCACGAAAACCAAGATATCGCTGGTTCTGCATATCAAACGCACTGTGGAGTGGTGAAAACACCAGATAACGTGTTTCTCGCATTAAATAGATCGAAATGTGCGATCTCGATGATTCTGCATACTTCTAACAGAAGTCTCACCATGATTATCGCACAAAATGCATTTCTCTGCTAGAAACCCCACGAAAACCAAGATATCTCCTGTTCTGCATATCCAACGAAATGTGGAGTGGTGAAAACCCCAGAAAACGTGTTTCTCGCATTAAATTGCTCGAAAAGAGCGATCCCGATGATTCTGCATACTTCTGACAGAAGTCTCACCATGATTATCGCAGAAAATGCATATCTGAACTTGATACCCTACGACAGCCAAGATGTAGCCGGTTCTGCATATTAAACGCACTGTGGAGTGGTGAAAACACCAGATAACTTGTTTCTCGCATTAAATAGCTCGAAAAGAGCGATCTAGAAAATTCTGCATATTTCTGACTGAAGTCTCACCAAGATTATCGCAGATAATGCATATCTCAGCTTGAAACCTCACGAAAATCAAGATGTCGCCCGTTCTGCATATCAAACGCACTGTGGAGTGGTGAAAACAACCAGATATCGTGTTTCTCGCATTAAGTAGCTCGAAAAGAACGATCTCGAAGATTCTGCATACTTCTGACAGAAGTCTCACCAAGATTATCGTAGAAAATGCATATTTCAGCTGGAAACACCCCGAAAATCAAGATATCGCCGGTTCTGCATATCAAACGCACTGTGGAATGTTGAAAACACCAGAAAACTTGTTTTTTCGCATTAAATAGCTCGAAAAGAGCGATATAGAAGATTCTGCATATTTCTGACATGATGTCTCACCAAGATTATCGCAGAAAATGCATATCTCAGCTTGAAACCTCACGAAAATCAAGATGTCGCCCGTTCTGCATATCAAACGCACTGTGGAGTGGTGAAAACAACCAGATATCGTGTTTCTCGCATTAAGTTGCTCGAAAAGAACGATCTCGAAGATTCTGCATACTTCTGGCAGAAGACTCACCTAGATTATCGCAGAAAATGCATATCTCTGCTAGAAACCCCACGAAAACCAAGATATCTCCTGTTCTGCATATACAACGAACTGTGGAGTGGTGAAAACACCAGATAACGTGTTTCTCGCATTAACTAGCTCGAAATGAGCGATCTCGAAGATTCTGCATACTTCTGACAGAAGTCTCACCAAGATTATCGCAGAAAATGCATATTTCAGCTTGAAACCCCACGAAAACCAAGATATCGCCGGTTCTGCATATCATACGCACTGTGGAGTGCTGAAAACACCAGATATCGTGTTTCTCGCATTACATAGCTCGAAAAGAGCGATCTAGATGATTCTGCATACTTCTGGCAGAAGACTCACCTAGATTATCGCAGAAAATGCATATCTCTGCTAGAAACCCCACGCAAACCAAGATATCTCCTGTTCTGCATATACAACGAACTGTGGAGTGGTGAAAACACCAGATAACGTGTTTCTTGCATTAACTAGCTCGAAATGAGCGATCTCGTAGATTCTGCATACCTCTGACTGAAGTCTCACCAAGATTATCGCAGAAAATGCATATCTCTGCTAGAAACCCCACGAAAACCAAGATATCTCCTGTTCTGCATATACAACGAACTGTGGAGTGGTGAAAACACCAGATAACGTGTTTCTCGCATTAACTAGCTCGAAATGAGCGATCTCGAAGATTCTGCATACTTCTGACTGAAGTCTCACCAAGATTATCGCAGAAAATGCATGTCTCAGCTTGAAACCCGACGAAATCCAAGATGTCGCTGGTTCCGCATATCAAACGCACTGTGGAGTGGTGAAAACACCAATTAACGTGTTTCTCGCATTAAATAGCTCGAAAAGAGGGATCTCGATGATTCTGCATACTTCTGACAGAAGACTCACCAAGTTTATCGCAGAAAATGCATATCTCAGCTGGAAACACCACGAAAAACAAGATATCATCGGTTCTGCATGTCAAACGCACTGTGGAATGTTGAAAACACCAGAAAACTTGTTTTTTCGCATTAAATAGCACGAAAAGAGCGATCTAGAAGATTCTGCATATTTCTGACTGAAGTCTCACCAAGATTATCGCAGAAAATGCATATCTCAGCTTGAAACCTCACGAAAATCAAGATGTCGCCCGTTCTGCATATCGAACGCACTGTGGAGTGGTGAAAACAACCATATATCGTGTTTCTCGCATTAAGTTGCTCGAAAAGAACGATCTCGAAGATTCTGCATACTTCTGGCAGAAGACTCACCAAGATTATCGCAGAAAATGCATATCTCAGCTACAAACCCCACGAAAACCAATTTATCGGTGGCTCTACATATCAAACGCACTGTGGAGCGGTCAAAACACCAGAAATCTTGTTTTTTCACATTAAATAGCTCGAAACGAGCGATCTCGATGATTCTGCATACTTCGGACAGAAGGCTCACCAAGATTGCCGCAGAAAATGCATATCTCAGCTTGAAACCCGACGAAATCCAAGATGTCGCCGGTTCTGCATGTCAAACGTACTGTGGAGTGGTCAATACACCAGAAAACGTGTTTGTCGAATTAAATAGCTCGAGAAGAGCGATCTAGATGATTCTGCATACTTCTGACTGAAGTCTCACCTATATTATCGCAGAAAATGCATATCTCAGCTTGAAACCCGACGAAAACCAAGATGTCGCCGGTTCTGCATATCAAACGCACTGTGGGGTGGTGAAAACACCAGAAAACGTGTTACTCGCATTAACTAGCTCGAAAAGAGCGTTCTGGATGATTCTGCATACTTCTCATAGATGAAACACAAAGATTATCGCAGAAAATGCATATTTCAGCTGGAAACCCCACGAAAACCAATTTATCGGTGGCTCTACATATCAAACGCACTGTGGAGTGGTGAAAACACCAGATAACGTGTTTCTCGCATTAAATAGCTCGAAAAGAGCGATCTCGATGAATCTGCATACTTCGGACAGAAGTCTCACCAAGATTATCGTAAAAAATGCATATCTCGGCTTGAAACCCCACGAAAACCAAGATATCGCTGGTACTGCATATCAAACGCACTGTGGAGTGGTGAAAACACCAGATAACGTGTTTCTCGCATTAAACAGCTCGAAAAGAGCGATCGCGATGAATCTGCATACTTCGGACAGTAGTCTCACCAAGATTATCGTAAAAAATGCATATCTCAGCTTGAAACCCAACAAAAGCCAAGATATCGCTGGTTCTGCATATCAAACGCACTGTGGAGTGGTAAAAACACCAGACAAGGTTTTTCTCGCATTAACTAGCTCGAAAAGAGCGATCTCGATGATTCTGCATACTTCTGACAGAAGACTCACCTAGATTATCGCAGAAAATGCATATCTCTGCTAGAAACCCCACGAAAACCAAGATATCTCCTGTTCTGCATATACAACGAACTGTGTAGTGGTGAAAACACCAGATAACGTGTTACTAGCATTAACTAGCTCGAAATGAGCGATCTCGAAGATTCTGCATACTTCTGACAGAAGACTCACCAAGATAATCGCTGAAAATGCATATCTCAGCAGGAAAAACCACGAAAATCAAGATATCGCCGGTTCTGCATATCAAACGTACTGTGGAGTGTTGAAAACACAAGAAAACGTGTTTCTCGCATTAAATAGCTCGAAAAGAGCGATCTAGATGATTCTGCATACTTCTGACAGAAGACTCACCAAGATTATCGCAGAAAATGCATATCTCAGCTACAAACCCCACGAAAACCAAGATATCTCCGGTTCTGCATATCAAACGCACTGTGGGGTGGTGAAAACACAAGAAAACGTGTTTCTCGCATTAAATAGCTCGAAAAGAGCGATCTAGATGATTCTGCATACTTCTGACAGAAGACTCACCAAGATTATCGCAGAAAATGCATATCTCAGCTACAAACCCCACGAAAACCAAGATATCTCCGGTTCTGCATATCAAACGCACTGTGGGGTGGTGAAAACACAAGAAAACGTGTTTCTCGCATTAAATAGCTCGAGAAGAGAGATCTAGATGGTTCTGCATACTTCTGACAGAAGACTCACCAAGATTATCGCAGAAAATGCATATCTCATCTACAAACCCCACGAAAACCAAGATATCGCCGGTTCTGCATTTCAGACGCACTGTGGAGTGGTGAAACACCAGAAAACGTGTTTCTCGCATTAAGTATCTCGAAAAGAGCGTTCTCGAAGATTCTGCATACTTCTGACAGAAGTATCGCCTAGATTATCGTAGAAAATGCATATCTCAGCTTGAATCCCGACCGTAACCAAGATATCTCCGGTTCTGCATGTCATACGCACTGTGGAGTGCCGAAAACACCAGATAACGTGTTTCTAGCATTAAGTAGCTCGAAAAGAGCGATCTCGATTATTCTGCATACTTCTGACTGAAGTCTCACCAAGATTGCCGCAGAAAATGCATATCTCAGCTTGAAAACCCACGAAAACCCAGATATCGCCGGTTCTGCATATCAAACGCACTGTGGGGTGGTGAAAACACCAGAAAACGTGTTACTCGCATTAACTAGCTCGAAAAGAGCGTTCTGGATGATTCTGCATACTTCTCATAGATGAAACACAAAGATTATCGCAGAAAATGCATATTTCAGCTGGAAACCCCACGAAAACCAATTTATCGGTGGCTCTACATATCAAACGCACTGTGGAGTGGTGAAAACACCAGATAACGTGTTTCTCGCATTAAATAGCTCGAAAAGAGCGATCTCGATGAATCTGCATACTTCGGACAGAAGTCTCACCAAGATTATCGTAAAAAATGCATATCTCGGCTTGAAACCCCACGAAAACCAAGATATCGCTGGTACTGCATATCAAACGCACTGTGGAGTGGTGAAAACACCAGATAACGTGTTTCTCGCATTCAACAGCTCGAAAAGAGCGATCGCGATGAATCTGCATACTTCGGACAGTAGTCTCACCAAGATTATCGTAAAAAATGCATATCTCAGCTTGAAACCCAACGAAAGCCAAGATATCGCTGGTTCTGCATATCAAACGCACTGTGGAGTGGTAAAAACACCAGACAAGGTTTTTCTCGCATTAACTAGCTCGAAAAGAGCGATCTCGATGATTCTGCATACTTCTGACAGAAGACTCACCTAGATTATCGCAGAAAATGCATATCTCACCGGGAAACACCACGAAAATCAAGATATCGCCGGTTCTGCATATCAAACGCACTGTGGGGTGGTGAAAACACAAGAAAACGTGTTTCTCGCATTAAATAGCTCGAAAAGAGCGATCTAGATGATTCTGCATACTTCTGACAGAAGACTCACCAAGATTATCGCAGAAAATGCATATCTCAGCTACAAACCCCACGAAAACCAAGATATCTCCGGTTCTGCATATCAAACGCACTGTGGGGTGGTGAAAACACAAGAAAACGTGTTTCTCGCATTAAATAGCTCGAGAAGAGAGATCTAGATGGTTCTGCATACTTCTGACAGAAGACTCACCAAGATTATCGCAGAAAATGCATATCTCATCTACAAACCCCACGAAAACCAAGATATCGCCGGTTCTGCATTTCAGACGCACTGTGGAGTGGTGAAACACCAGAAAACGTGTTTCTCGCATTAAGTATCTCGAAAAGAGCGTTCTCGAAGATTCTGCATACTTCTGACAGAAGTATCGCCTAGATTATCGTAGAAAATGAATATCTCAGCTTGAATCCCGACCGTAACCAAGATATCTCCGGTTCTGCATGTCAAACGCACTGTGGAGTGCCGAAAACACCAGATAACGTGTTTCTAGCATTAAGTAGCTCGAAAAGAGCGATCTCGATTATTCTGCATACTTCTGACTGAAGTCTCACCAAGATTGCCGCAGAAAATGCATATCTCAGCTTGAAAACCCACGAAAACCCAGATATCGCCGGTTCTGCATATCAAACCAACTGTGGAGTGGTGAAAACACCAGACAACGTGTTTCTCGCATTAAATAGATCGAAAAGAGCGTTCTGGATGATTCTGCATACTTCTCATAGATGAAACACAAAGATTATCGCAGAAAATGCATATTTCAGCTGGAAACCCCACGAAAACCAATTTATCGGTGGCTCTACATATCAAACGCACTGTGGAGCGGTCAAAACACCAGAAATCTTGTTTTTTCACATTAAATAGCTCGAAACGAGCGATCTCGATGATTCTGCATACTTCGGACAGAAGGCTCACCAAGATTGCCGCAGAAAATGCATATCTCAGCTTGAAACCCGACGAAATCCAAGATGTCGCCGGTTCTGCATATCAAACGCACTGTGGGGTGGTGAAACACCAGAAAACGTGTTACTCGCATTAACTAGCTCGAAAAGAGCGTTCTGCATGATTCTGCATACTTCTCATAGATGAAACACAAAGATTATCGCAGAAAATGCATATTTCAGCTGGAAACCCCACGAAAACCAATTTATCGGTGGCTCTACATATCAAACGCACTGTGGAGTGGTGAAAACACCAGATAACGTGTTTCTCGCATTAAATAGCTCGAAAAGAGCGATCTCGATGAATCTGCATACTTCGGACAGAAGTCTCACCAAGATTATCGTAAAAAATGCATATCTCGGCTTGAAACCCCACGAAAACCAAGATATCGCTGGTACTGCATATCAAACGCACTGTGGAGTGGTGAAAACACCAGATAACGTGTTTCTCGCATTAAATAGCTCGAAAAGAGCGATCCCGATGATTCTGCATACGTCTGACAGAAGTCTCACCAAGATTATCGTAGAAAATGCATATCTCAGCTTGAAACCCGACCGAAACCAAGATATATCCGATTCTGCATGTCAAACGTACTGTGGGGTGGTGAATACACCAGAAAACGTGTTTCTCACATTAAATAGCTCGAAGAGAGCGATCTAGATGATTCTGCATACTTCTGACAGAAGACTCACCATGGTTATCGTAGAAAATGCATATGGCAGCTTGAAATCTCACGAAAATTAAGATGTCGCCTGTTCTGCATATCAAACGCACTGTGGAGTGGTGAAAACACCAGATAACGTGTTTCTCGCATTAACTAGCTCGAAAAGAGCGTTCTCGATGATTAAGCATACTTCGGACAGAAGTCTCACCAAGATTATCGCAGGAATTGCAAATCTCAGCTTGCACCCCGACGAAATCCAAGATGTCGCCGGATCTGCATATCAAACGCACTGTGGAGTGGTGAAAACACCAGTTAACGTGTTTCTCGCATAAAATAGCTCGAAAAGTTCGATCTTGATGATTCTGCATACTTCTGTCTGAAGTCTCTCCAATATTATCGCACAAAATGCATATCTGAGCTTGAAACCCCACGAAAACCAGGATATCGTCGGTTCTGCACATCATACGCACTGTGGAGTGGTCAAAACACCAGATAACGTTTTTCTCGCATTATATAGCTCTAAAAGAGCGATCTCGATGATTCTGCATACTTCTAAATGAATTCTCACCAAGATTATCGCAGAAAATGCATATCTCAGGTTGATACCCGACGAAAGCCAAGATGTCGCCGGTTCTGCATATCTAACGCACTGTGGAGAGGTGAAAACACAAGATAACGTGTTTCTCGCATTAAAGAGCTGGAAAAGAGGGATCTCGATGTTTCCGCTTACTTCTGATAGAAGTCTCACCAAGATTATCGCAGAAAACGCATATCTCAGCTTGAAACCCCACGAAAACCAAGATATCGCCGGTTCTGCATATCAAACCAACTGTGGAGGGGTGAAAACCCCAGATAACGTGTTTCTCGCATTAAATAGCTCGAAAAGTGCGATCTCGATGATTCTGCATACTTCGAACAGAAGTCTCAACAAGATTATCGCAGAAAATGCATATTTCAGCTTGAAACCTCACGAAAACCAAGATATCTACTGTTCTGCATATCAAACGCACTGTGGTGTGGTGAAAACACCAGATAACGTGTTTCTCGCACTAACTAGCTCGCAAAGAGCGATCTCGATGATTCAGCATACTTCGGACAGAAGTCTCACCAAGATTACCGCAGAAAATGTATATCTCAGCTTGAAACCCCACGAAAACCAAGATATCGCCGGTTCTGCATATCATACGCACTGTGGAGTGGTGAAAACACCAGATAACGTGTTTCGCGCATTAAATAGCTCGAAACGAGCGATCTCGATGATTAAGCATACTTCGAACAGAAGTCTCACCAAGATTATCGTAAAAAATGCATATCTCAGCTTGAAACCCCACGAAAACCAAGATATCGCTGGTTCTGCATATCAAACGCACTGTGGAGTGGTGGAAACAACCATATAACGTGTTTCTCGCATTAAATAGCTCGGAAAGAGCGATCTAGATGATTCTGCATACTCCTGACAGAAGACTCACCATGGTTATCGTAGAAAATGCATATCTCAGCTTGAAATCTCACGAAAATCAAGATGTCGCCTGTTCTGCATATCAAACGCACTGTGGAGTGGTGAAAACACCAGATAACGTGTTTCTCGCATTAAATAGCTCGAAAAGAGGGGTCTCGATGATTCTGCATCCTACTGACAGAAGACTCACCAATATTATAGCAGAAAATGCATATCTCAGCTTGAAACCTCACGAAAATCAAGATGTCGCCGGTTCTGCATATCAAACGCACTGTGGAGTCGTGAAACCAACCAGACAACGTGTTTCTCGCATTAAATAGCTCGAAAAGAGCGATCCCGATGATTCTGCATACTTCTGACAGAAGTCTCACCAAGATTATCGTTGTAAATGCATATCTCAGCTTGATACCCGACCTAAACCAAGATATCTCCTGTTCTGCATGTCAAACGTACTGTGGAGTGGTGAATACACCAGAAAACGTGTTTCTCGCATTAAATAGCTCGAAAAGAGCGATCCCGATGATTCTGCATACTTCTGACAGAAGTCTCACCAAGATTATCGTAGAAAATGCATATCTCAGCTTGAATCCCGACCGAAACCAAGATATATCCGGTTCTGCATGTCAAACGTACTGTGGGGTGGTGAATACACCAGAAAACGTGTTTCTCACATTAAATAGCTCGAAGAGAGCGATCTAGATGTTTCTGCATACTTCTGACAGAAGACTCACCATGGTTATCGTAGAAAATGCATATCGCAGCTTGAAATCTCACGAAAATTAAGATGTCGCCTGCTCTGCATGTCAAACGCACTGTGGAGTGGTGAAAACACCAGAAAACGTGTTTCTCGCATCAAATAGCTCGAAAAGAGCGATCTAGATGATTCTGCATACTTCTGACAGAAGACTCACCAAGATTATCGCAGAAAATGCATATTTCAGCTGGAAACCCCACGAAAACCAAGATATCGCCGGTTCTGCATATCAAACGCACTGTGGCGTGGTGAAAACACCAGAAAACCTGTTTCTCGCATTAAATAACTCGAAAAGAGCGATCTAGATGATTCTGCATACTTCTGACAGAAGACTCACCAACATTATCACAGAAAATGCATATCTCAGCTGGAAACCCCAGGAAAACCAAGATATCGCCGGTTCTGCATATCAAACGCCCTGTGGAGTGATGAAAACACCAGATAACGTGTTTCTCGCATTAAATAGCTCGAATAGAGCGATCGCGATGATTCTGCATAATTCTGACAGAAGTCTCACCAAGATTATCGCAGAAAATGCATATCTCAGCTTGAAACCTCACGAAAATCAAGATGTCGCCGGTTCTGCATATCAAACGCACTGTGGAGTGGTGAAAACAACCAGATAACGTGTTTCTCGCATTAAATAGCTCGAAACGAGCGATCCAGGTGATTCTGCATACTTCTGACTGAAGTCTCACCAATATGATCGCAGAAAATGCATATCTCAGCTTGAAACCAGACGAAAACCACGATGTCGACTGTTCTGCATATCAAACGCACTGTGGAGTGGTGAAAACACCAGAAAACGTGTTTCTCGCATCAAATAGCTCGAAAAGAGCGATCTAGATGATTCTGCATACTTCTGACAGAAGACTCACCAAGATTATCGCAGAAAATGCATATCTCAGCTTGAAACCTCACGAAAATCAACATGTCGCCGGTTCTGCATATCAAACGCACTGTGGAGTGGTGAAAACAACCAGATAACGTGTTTCTCGCATTAAATAACTCGAAACGAGCGATCTAGATGATTCTGCATACTTCTGACAGAAGACTCACCAAGATTATCGCAGAAAATGCATATCTCAGCTTGAAACCCGACCGAAACCAAGATATCTCCGTTTCTGCATATCAAACGCACTGTGGAGTGGTGAAAACAACCAGATAACGTGTTTCTCGCATTAAATAGCTCGAATAGAGCGATCTCGATGATTCTGCATACTTCTGACAGAAGACTCACCAAGATTATCGCAGAAAATGCATATCTCAGCTGGAAAACCCACGAAAACCAAGATATCGCCGGTTCTGCATATCAAACGCACTGTGGAGTGGTGAAAACAACCAGATAACGTGTTTCTCGCATTAAATAGCTCGAATAGAGCGATCTCGATGATTCTGCATACTTCTGACAGAAGACTCACCAAGATTATCGCAGAAAATGCATATCTCAGCTGGAAACCCCACGAAAACCAAGATATCGCCGGTTCTGCATATCAAACGCACTGTGGAGTGGGGAAAACAACCAGATAACGTGTTTCTCGCTTTAAATAGCTCGAAACGAGCGATCTAGATGATTCTGCATACTTCTGACTGAAGTCTCACCAATATTATCGCAGAAAATGCTATATCTCAGCTTGAAACCCGACGAAAACCACGATGTCGCCGGTTCTGCATATCAAACGCACTGTGGCGTGGTGAAAACACCAGAAAACGTGTTTCTCGCATTAAATAGCTCGAAAAGAGCGATCTAGATGATTCTGCATACTTCTGACAGAAGACTCACCAAGATTATCACAGAAATTGCATATCTCAGCTGGAAACCCCACGAAAACCAAGATATCGCCGGTTCTGCATATCAGACGCACTACGGAGTGGTGAAAACATCAGAAATGTGTATCTCCCATTAACTAGCTCGAAAAGAGCGTTCTCGATGATTCTGCATACTTCTCATAGATGAAACACCAAGATTATCGCAGAAAATGCATATTTCAGCTGGAAACCCCACGAAAACCAAGTTATCGGCGGCTCTACATATCAAACGCACTGTGGAGTGGTCAAAACAACCAGATAAAGTGTATCTCGCTTTAAATAGCTCGAAACGAGCGATCTAGATGATTCTGCATACTTCTGACTGAAGTCTCACCAATATGATCGCAGAAAATGCATATCTCAGCTTGAAACCCGACGAAAACCACGATGTCGCCGGTTCTGCATATCAAACGCACCGTGGCGTGGTGAAAACACCAGAAACCGTGTTTCTCGCATCAAATAGCTCGAAAAGAGCGATCTAGATGATTCTGCATACTTCTGACAGAAGACTCACCAAGCTTATCGCAGAAAATGCATATCTCAGCTGGAAACCCCACGAAAACCAAGATATCGCCGGTTCTGCATATCAAACGCACTGTGGAGTGCTGAAAACACCAGATAACGTGTTTCTCGCATTAACCAGCTCGAAAAGAGCGTTCTCGATGATTAAGCATACTTCGGACAGAAGTCTCACCAAGATTATCGCAGGAATTGCAAATCTCAGCTTGAACCCCGACGAAATCCAAGATGTCGCCGGATCTGCATATCAAACGCACTGTGGAGTGGTGAAAACAACCAGATAACGTGTTTCTCGCATTAAATAGCTCGAATAGAGCGATCTCGATGATTCTGCATACTTCTGACTGAAGTCTCACCAATATGATCGCAGAAAATGCATATCTCAGCTTGAAACCCGGCGAAAACCACGATGTCGCCGGTTCTGCATATCAAACGCACTGTGGCGTGGTGAAAACACCAGAAAACGTGTTTCTCGCATCAAATAGCTCGAAAAGAGCGATCTAGATGATTCTGCATACTTCTGACAGAAGTCTCACCAATATGATCGCAGAAAATGCATATCTCAGCTTGAAACCCGACGAAAACCACGATGTCCCCGGTTCTGCATATCAAACGCACTGTGGCGTGGTGAAAACACCAGAAAACGTGTTTCTCGCATCAAATAGCTCGAAAAGAGCGATCTAGATGATTCTGCATACTTCTGACAGAAGACTCACCAAGATTATCGCAGAAAATGCATATCTCAGCTGGAAACCCCACGAAAACCAAGATATCGCCGGTTCTGCATATCAAACGCACTGTGGAGTGCTGAAAACACCAGATAACGTGTTTCTCGCATTAACTAGCTCGAAAAGAGCGTTCTCGATGATTAAGCATACTTCGGACAGAAGTCTCACCAAGATTATCGCAGGAATTGCAAATCTCAGCTTGAACCCCGACGAAATCCAAGATGTCGCCGGATCTGCATATCAAACGCACTGTGGAGTGGTGAAAACACCAGTTAACGTGTTTCTCGCATAAAATAGCTCGAAAAGTTCGATCTTGATGATTCTGCATACTTCTGTCTGAAGTCTCTCCAATATTATCGCACAAAATGCATATCTGAGCTTGAAACCCCACGAAAACCAGGATATTGTCGGTTCTGCACATCATACGCACTGTGGAGTGGTCAAAACACCAGATAACGTGTTTCTCGCATTATATAGCTCTAAAAGAGCGATCTCGATGATTCTGCATACTTCTAAATGAATTCTCACCAAGATTATCGCAGAAAATGCATATCTCAGGTTGATACCCGACGAAAGCCAAGATGTCGCCGGTTCTGCATATCTAACGCACTGTGGAGAGGTGAAAACACCAGATAACGTGTTTCTCGCATTAAAGAGCTGGAAAAGAGGGATCTCGATGTTTCCGCTTACTTCTGATAGAAGTCTCACCAAGATTATCGCAGAAAACGCATATCTCAGCTTGAAACCCCACGAAAACCAAGATATCGCCGGTTCTGCATATCAAACCAACTGTGGAGTGGTGAAAACCCCAGATAACGTGTTTCTCGCATTAAATAGCTCGAAAAGTGCGATCTCGATGATTCTGCATACTTCGAACAGAAGTCTCAACAAGATTATCGCAGAAAATGCATATTTCAGCTTGAAACCCCACGAAAACCAAGATATCTACTGTTCTGCATATCAAACGCACTGTGGTGTGGTGAAAACACCAGATAACGTGTTTCTCGCACTAACTAGCTCGCAAAGAGCGATCTCGATGATTCAGCATACTTCGGACAGAAGTCTCACCAAGATTATCGTAAAAAATGCATATCTCAGCTTGAAACCCCACGAAAGCCAAGATATCGCTGGTTCTGCATATCAAACGAATTGTGGAGTGGTGAAAACACCGGATAAGGTTTTTCTCGCATTAACTAGCTCGAAAAGAGCGATCTCGATGTTTCAGCATACTTCGGACAGAAGTCTCACCAAGATTACCGCAGAAAATGTATATCTCAGCTTGAAACCCCACGAAAACCAAGATATCGCCGGTTCTGCATATCATACGCACTGTGGAGTGGTGAAAACACCAGATAACGTGTTTCGCGCATTAAATAGCTCGAAACGAGCGATCTCGATGATTAAGCATACTTCGAACAGAAGTCTCACCAAGATTATCGTAAAAAATGCATATCTCAGCTTGAAACCCCACGAAAACCAAGATATCGCTGGTTCTGCATATCAAACGCACTGTGGAGTGGTGGAAACAACCATATAACGTGTTTCTCGCATTAAATAGCTCGGAAAGAGCGATCTAGATGATTCTGCATACTCCTGACAGAAGACTCACCATGGTTATCGTAGAAAATGCATATCTCAGCTTGAAATCTCACGAAAATCAAGATGTCGCCTGTTCTGCATATCAAACGCACTGTGGAGTGGTGAAAACACCAGATAACGTGTTTCTCGCATTAAATAGCTCGAAAAGAGGGGTCTCGATGATTCTGCATCCTACTGACAGAAGACTCACCAATATTATAGCAGAAAATGCATATCTCAGCTTGAAACCTCACGAAAATCAAGATGTCGTCGGTTCTGCATATCAAACGCACTGTGGAGTCGTGAAACCAACCAGACAACGTGTTTCTCGCATTAAATAGCTCGAAAAGAGCGATCCCGATGATTCTGCATACTTCTGACAGAAGTCTCACCAAGATTATCGTTGTAAATGCATATCTCAGCTTGATACCCGACCTAAACCAAGATATCTCCTGTTCTGCATGTCAAACGTACTGTGGAGTGGTGCATACACCAGAAAACGTGTTTCTCGCATTAAATAGCTCGAAAAGAGCGATCCCGATGTTTCTGCATACTTCTGACAGAAGTCTCACCAAGATTATCGTAGAAAATGCATATCTCAGCTTGAAACCCGACCGAAACCAAGATATATCCGGTTCTGCATGTCAAACGTACTGTGGGGTGGTGAATACACCAGAAAACGTGTTTGTCACATTAAATAGCTCGAAGAGAGCGATCTAGATGTTTCTGCATACTTCTGACAGAAGACTCACCATGGTTATCGTAGAAAATGCATATCGCAGCTTGAAATCTCACGAAAATTAAGATGTCGCCTGTTCTGCATATCAAACGCACTGTGGAGTGGTGAAAACACCAGATAACGTGTCTCTCACATTAAATACCTCGAAAAGAGGGGTCTCGATGATTCTGCATAGTACTGACAGAAGACTCACCAAGATTATCGACGAAAATGCATATCTCAGGTTGAAATCTCACGAAAATCAAGATGTCGCCGGTTCTGCATATCAAACGCACTGTGGAGTGGTGAAGACACCAGATAACGTGTTTCTCGCATTAAAGAGCTCGAAAAGAGGGATCTCGATGATTCTGCATACTTCTGACAGAAGACTCACCAAGATTATCACAGAAATTGCATATCTCAGCTGGAAACCCCACGAAAACCAAGATATCGCCGGTTCTGCATATCAGACGCACTATGGAGTGGTGAAAACATCAGAAAACGTGTATCTCGCATTAACTAGCTCGAAAAGAGCGTTCTCGATGATTCTGCATACTTCTCATAGATGAACACAACAAGATTATCGCAGAAAATGCATATTTCAGCTGGAAACCCCACGAAAACCAAGTTATCGGCGGCTCTACATATCAAACGCACTGTGGAGTGGTCAAAACAACCAGATAACGTGTTTCTCGCTTTAAATAGCTCGAAACGAGCGATCTAGAAGATTCTGCTTACTTCTGACTGAAGTCTCACCAATATGATCGCAGAAAATGCATATCTCAGCTTGAAACCCGACGAAAAGCACGATGTCGCCGGTTCTGCATATCAAACGCACTGTGGCGTGGTGAAAACACCAGAAAACGTGTTTCTCGCATCAAATAGCTCGAAAAGAGCGATCTAGATGATTCTGCATACTTCTGACAGAAGACT
This sequence comes from Anthophora plumipes, assembly GCA_951804975.1. NCBI lineage: Eukaryota > Metazoa > Arthropoda > Insecta > Hymenoptera > Apidae > Anthophora > Anthophora plumipes. The sequence goes on from CATORF010000687.1 coordinate 1,340,892, forward strand.
CACCAAGATTATCGCAGAAAATGCATATCTCAGCTGGAAACCCCACGAAAACCAAGATATCGCCGGTTCTGCATATCAAACGCACTGTGGAGTGCTGAAAACACCAGATAACGTGTTTCTCGCATTAAAGAGCTCGAAAAGAGGGATCTCGATGATTAAGCATACTTCGGACAGAAGTCTCACCAAGATTATCGCAGGAATTGCAAATCTCAGCTTGAACCCCGACGAAATCCAAGATGTCGCCGGATCTGCATATCAAACGCACTGTGGAGTGGTGAAAACACCAGTTAACGTGTTTCTCGCATAAAATAGCTCGAAAAGTGCGATCTTGATGATTCTGCATACTTCTGTCTGAAGTCTCTCCAATATTATCGCACAAAATGCATATCTGAGCTTGAAACCCCACGAAAACCAGGATATCGTCGGTTCTGCACATCATACGCACTGTGGAGTGGTCAAAACACCAGATAACGTGTTTCTCGCATTATATAGCTCTAAAAGAGCGATCTCGATGATTCTGCATACTTCTAAATGAATTCTCACCAAGGTTATCGCAGAAAATGCATATCTCAGGTTGATACCCGACGAAAGCCAAGACGTCGCCGGTTCTGCATATCAAACGCACTGTGGAGAGGTGAAAACACCAGATAACGTGTTTCTCGCATTAAATAGCTCGAAAAGAGCGATCCCGATGATTCTGCATACTTCTGACAGAAGTCTCACCAAGATTATCGTAGAAAATGCATATCTCAGCTTGAAACCCGACCGAAACCAAGATATATCCGGTTCTGCATGTCAAACGTACTGTGGGGTGGTGAATACACCAGAAAACGTGTTTCTCACATTAAATAGCTCGAAGAGAGCGATCTAGATGATTCTGCATACTTCTGACAGAAGACTCACCATGGTTATCGTAGAAAATGCATATCGCAGCTTGAAATCTCACGAAAATTAAGATGTCGCCTGTTCTGCATATCAAACGCACTGTGGAGTGCTGAAAACACCAGATAACGTGTTTCTCGCATTAAAGAGCTCGAAAAGAGGGATCTCGATGATTAAGCATACTTCGGACAGAAGTCTCACCAAGATTATCGCAGGAATTGCAAATCTCAGCTTGAACCCCGACGAAATCCAAGATGTCGCCGGATCTGCATATCAAACGCACTGTGGAGTGGTGAAAACACCAGTTAACGTGTTTCTCGCATAAAATAGCTCGAAAAGTGCGATCTTGATGATTCTGCATACTTCTGTCTGAAGTCTCTCCAATATTATCGCACAAAATGCATATCTGAGCTTGAAACCCCACGAAAACCAGGATATCGTCGGTTCTGCACATCATACGCACTGTGGAGTGGTCAAAACACCAGATAACGTGTTTCTCGCATTATATAGCTCTAAAAGAGCGATCTCGATGATTCTGCATACTTCTAAATGAATTCTCACCAAGGTTATCGCAGAAAATGCATATCTCAGGTTGATACCCGACGAAAGCCAAGACGTCGCCGGTTCTGCATATCAAACGTACTGTGGAGTGGTGAAAACACCAGATAACGTGCTTCTCGCATTAAAGAGCTCGAAAAGAGGGATCTCGATGATTCTGCTTACTTCTGATAGAAGTCTCACCAAGATTATCGCAGAAAACGCATATCTCAGCTTGAAACCCCACGAAAGCCAAGATATCGCTGGTTCTGCATATCAAACGCACTGTGGAGTGGTGAAAACACCGGATAAGGTTTTTCTCGCATTAACTAGCTCGAAAAGAGCGATCTCGATGATTCTGCATACTTCTGACTGAAGTCTCACCAAGATTATCGCAGAAAATGCATATCTCAGGTTGATACCCGACGAAAGCCAAGATGTCGCCGGTTCTGCGTATCAAACGCACTGTGGAGAGGTGAAAACACCAGATAACGTGTTTCTCGCATTAAAGAGCTCGAAAAGAGGGATCTCGATGTTTCCGCTTACTTCTGATAGAATTCTTACCAAGATTATCGCAGAAAACGCATATCTCAGCTTGAAAACCCACGAAAACCAAGATATCGCCGGTTCTGCATATCAAACCAACTGTAGAGTGGTGAAAACCCCAGATAACGTGTTTCTCGCATTAAATAGCTCGAAAAGTGCGATCTCGATGATTCTGCATACTTCGAACGGAAGTCTCAACAAGATTATCGCAGAAAATGCATATTTCAGCTTGAAACCCCACGAAAACCAAGATATCTACTGTTCTGCATATCAAACGCACTGTGGTGTGGTGAAAACACCAGATAACGTGTTTCTCGCACTAACTAGCTCGAAAAGAGCGATCTCGATGATTCAGCATACTTCGGACAGAAGTCTCACCAAGATTATCGTAAAAAATGCATATCTCAGCTTGAAACCCCACGAAAGCCAAGATATCGCTGGTTCTGCATATCAAACGAACTGTGGAGTGGTGAAAACACCGGATAAGGTTTTTCTCGCATTAACTAGCTCGAAAAGAGCGATCTCGATGTTTCAGCATACTTCGGACAGAAGTCTCACCAAGATTATCGCAGAAAATGTATATCTCAGCTTGAAACCCCACGAAAACCAAGATATCGCCGGTTCTGCATATCATACGCACTGTGGAGTGCTGAAAACACCAGATAACGTGTTTCTCGCATTAAATAGCTCGAAACGAGCGATCTCGATGAATAAGCATACTTCGAACAGAAGTCTCACCAAGATTATCGTAAAAAATGCATATCTCAGCTTGAAACCCCACGAAAACCAAGATATCGCTGGTTCTGCATGTCAAACGCACTGTCGAGTGGTGAAAACACCAGATAACGTTTTTCTCGCATTAAATAGCTCGAAAAGAAGGATCTCGATGATTCTGCATACTTCTGACTGAAGTCTCACCAAGATTATCGCAGAAAATGCATATCTCAGGTTGATACCCGACGAAAGCCAAGATGTCGCCGGTTCTGCATATCAAACGCACTGAGGAGAGGTGAAAACACCAGATAACGTGTTTCTCGCATTAAAGAGCTCGAAAAGAGGGATCTCGATGATTCTGCTTACTTCTGATAGAAGTCTCACCAAGATTATCGTAGAAAACGCATATCTCGGCTTGAAACCCCACGAAAACCAAGATATCGCCGGATCTGCATATCAAACCAACTGTGGAGTGGTGAAAATTACAGATATCGTGTTTCTCGCACTAACTTGCTCGAAAAGAGCGATCTCGATGATTCAGCATACTTCGGACAGAAGTCTCACCAAGATTATCGCAGAAAATGCATATCTCAGCTTGAAACCCTACGAAAACCAAGATTTCGCCGGTTCTGCATATCATACGCACTGTGGAGTGGTGAAAACTCCAGATATCGTGTTTCTCGCATTAAATAGCTCGAAACGAGCGATCTCGATGATTAAGCATACTTCGGACAGAAGTCTCACCAAGATTATCGTAAAAAATGCATATCTCAGCTTGAAACCCCACGAAAACCCAGATATCGCCGGTTCCGCATATCAATCCAACTGAGGAGTTGTGAAAACACCAGACAACGTGTTTCTCGCATTAAATAGCTCGAAAAGAGCGATCTAGATGATTCTGCATACTTCGGACAGAAGTCTCACCAAGATTATCGCAGAAAATGCATATCTCACCTTGAAACCCCACGAAAACCAAGATATCGCTGGTTCTGCATATCAAACGCACTGTGGAGTGCTGAAAGCACCAGATAACGTGTTTGCCGCATTAAGTAGCACGAAACGAGCGATCTAGATGATTCTGCATACTTCTGACTGAAGTCTCACCAATATTATCGCAAAAAATGCATATCTCAGTTTGAACCCCGACTAAAGCCAAGATGTCGCCCGTTCTGCATATCAAACGCACTGTGGAGTGGTGAAAACACCATATAACGTGTTTCTCGCGTTAAATAGCTCGACAAGAGCGATCTAGATGATTCTGCATACTTCTGACTGAAGTCTCACCAATATTATCGCAGAAAATGCATATCTCAGCTAGAAACGTCACGAAAATCAAGATGTCGCCGGTTCTGCATATCAAACGCACTGTGGAGTGGTGAAAACACCATATTACGTGTTTCTCGCGTTAAATAGCTCGACAACAGCGATCTAGACGATTCTGCATACTTCTGACTGAAGTCTCACCAAGATTATCGCAGAAAATGCATATCTCAGCTTGAATCCCGAACGTAACCAAGATATCTGCGGTTCTGCATGTCAAACGCACTGTGGAGTGGCGAAAACACCATATTACGTGTTTCTCGCATTAAACAGCTCGAAAAGAGCGTACTCGATGCTTCTGCATACTTCTGACAGAAGAATCACCAAGATTATCGCAGAAAATGCATGTCTCAGCTTGAAACCCGACCGAAACCAAGATATCTTCGGTTCTGCATGTCAAACGTACTGTGGAGTGGTGAATACACCAGAAAACGTGTTTCTCGCATTAAGTAGCTCGAAAAGAGCGTTCTCGAAGATTCTGCATACTTCTGACTGATGTCTCACCACTATTATCGCAGAAAATGCATATCTCAGCTGGAAACACCACGAATATCAAGATATTGCCGGTTCTGCATATCAAACGCTCTGTGGAGTGGTGAATACAACAGAAAACGTGTTTCTCGCATTAAATGGCTCGAAAAGTGCAATCTAGATGATTCTGCATCCTTCTGACAGAAGACTCACCAAGATTATCGCAGAAAATGCATATCTCAGCTGGAAACACCACGAAAATCAAGATATCGCCAGTTCTGCATATCAAACGCACTGTGGAATGTTGAAAACACCGGGAAACTTGTTTTTTTGCATTAAATAGCTCGACAAGAGCGATCTAGATGATTCTGCATACTTCTGAATGAAGTCTCACCACGATTATCGCAGAAAATGCATATCTCAGCTGGAAACCCCACGAAAACCAAGATATCGCCGGTTCTGCATATCAGACGCACTTTGGAGTGGTGAAAACACCAGAAAACGTGTTACTCGCATTAACTAGCTCGAAAAGTGCGTTCTGGATGGTTCTGCATACTTCTCATTGATGAAACACAAAGATTATCGCAGAAAATGCATATCTCAGCTTGATGCCCGACGACAGCCATGATGTCGCCGGTTCTGCATATCAAACGCACTGTGGAGTGGTGAACACACCAGATATCGTGTTTCTCGCATTAAATAGCTCGAAAAGAGCGTTCTGGATGATTCTGCATACTTCTCATTGATGAAACACAAAGATTATCGCCGAAAATGCATATTTCAGTTGGAAACCCCACGAAAACCAAGTTATCGGCGGCTCTAGATATCAAACGCACTGTGGAGTGGTCAAAACACCAGAAAACTTGTTTTTTCGCATTAAATAGCTCGAAACGAACGATCTAGATGATTCTGCATACTTCTGACTGAAGTCTCACCAATATTATCGCAGAAAATGCATATCTCAGCTAGAAACGTCACGAAAATCAAGATGACGCCGGTTCTGCATATCAAACGCACTGTGGAGTGGTGAAAACAACCAGATAACGTGTTTCTCGCATTAAATAGCTCGAATAGAGCGATCTCGATGATTCTGCATCCTGCTGACAGAAGACTCACCAAGATTATCGCAGAAAATGCATATCTCAGCTGGAAACACCACGAAAATCAAGATGACGCTGGTTCTGCATATCAAACGCATAGTGGAGTGGTGAAAACAACCAGACAACGTGTTTCTCGCATTAAATAGCTCGAAACGAGCGATCTAGATGATCCTGCATACTTCTGACTGAACTGTCACCAATATTATCGCAGAAAATGCATATCTCAGCTTGAAACCTCACGAAAATCAAGATGGCGCCGGTTCCGCATATCAAACGCACTGTGGAGTGGTCAATACACCAGATAACGTGTTTCTCCATTAAATAGCTCGAAAAGAGCGATATCGATGATTCTGCAAACTTCTGACTGATGTCTCACCAAGATTATCGCAGAAAATGCATATCTCAGCTTGATGCCCGCCGACAGCCATGATGTCGCCGGTTCTGCATATCAAACGCACTGTGGAGTGGTGAAAACACCAGATAACGTGTTTCTCGCATTAAATAGCTAGAAACGAGCGATCACGATGATTAAGCATACTTCGGGCAGAAGTCTCACCAAGATTATCGTAAAAAATGCATATCTCAGCTTGAAACCCCACGAAATCCAAGATATCGCTGGTTCTTCATATCAAACGCACTGTGGAGTGCTGAAAGCACCAGATAACGTGTTTGCCGCATTAATTAGCACGAAACGAGCGATCTAGATGATTCTGCATACTTCTGACTGAAGTCTCACCAATATTATCGCAAAAAATGCATATCTCAGTTTGAACCCCGACTAAAGCCAAGATGTCGCCGGTTCTGCATATCAAACGCACTGTGGAGTGGTGAAAACACCATATAACGTGTTTCTCGCGTTAAATAGCTCGACAAGAGCGATCTAGACGATTCTGCATACTTCTGACTGAAGTCTCACCAAGATTATCGCAGAAAATGCATATCTCAGCTTGAATCCCGAACGTAACCAAGATATCTGCGGTTCTGCATGTCAAACGCACTGTGGAGTGGCGAAAACACCAGATAACGTGTTTCTCGAATTAAGTAGCTCGAAAAGAGCGATCTCGATGATTCTGCATACTTCTGACAGAAGTCTCACCAAGATAATCGCAGAAAATGCATATCTCACCTTGAAACCTCACGAAAATCAAGATGGCGCCGGTTCCGCATATCAAACGCACTGTGGAGTGGTCAATACACCAGATAACGTGTTTCTCCATTAAATAGCTCGAAAAGAGCGATCTCGATGATTCTGCATACTTCTGACTGATGTCTCACCAAGATTATCGCAGAAAATGCATATCTCAGATTGAAACCCCACGAAAACCAAGATATCGCCGGGTCGGCATATCATACGCACTGTGGAGTGGTGAAAACACCAGATAACGTGTTTCTCGCATTAAATAGCTCGAAACGAGCGATCTCGATGATTAAGCATACTTCGGACAGGAGTCTCACCAAGATTATCGTAAAAAATGCATATCTCAGCTTGAAACCCCACGAAATCCAAGATATCGCTGGTTCTGCATATCAAACGCACTGTGGAGTGCTGAAAGCACCAGATAACGTGTTTGCCGCATTAATTAGCACGAAACGAGCGATCTAGATGATTCTGCATACTTCTGACTGAAGTCTCACCAATATTATCGCAAAAAATGCATATCTCAGTTTGAACCCCGACTAAAGCCAAGATGTCGCCGGTTCTGCATATCAAACGCACTGTGGAGTGGTGAAAACACCATATAACGTGTTTCCCGCGTTAAATAGCTCGACAAGAGCGATCTAGACGATTCTGCATACTTCTGACTGAAGTCTCACCAAGATTATCGCAGAAAATGCATATCTCAGCTTGAATCCCGAACGTAACCAAGATATCTGCGGTTCTGCATGTCAAACGCACTGTGGAGTGGCGAAAACACCAGATAACGTGTTTCTCGAATTAAGTAGCTCGAAAAGAGCGATCTCGATGATTCTGCATACTTCTGACAGAAGTCTCACCAAGATAATCGCAGAAAATGCATATCTCACCTTGAAACCTCACGAAAATCAAGTTGACGCCGGTTCTGCATATCAAACGCACTGTGGAGTGGTGAAAACAACCAGATAACGAGTTTCTCGCATTAAATAGCTCGAAAAGAGCGTTCCCGATGATTCTGCATACTTCTGACAGAAGTCTCACCAAGATTATCGTAGAAAATGCATATCCCAGCTTGATACCCAACGAAAGCCAAGCTGTCGCCGGTTCTGCATATCAAACGCACTGTGGAGTGGTGAAAACACCAGATAACGTGTTTCTCGCATTAAACAGCTCGAAAAGAGCGTACTCGATGCTTCTGCATACTTCTGACAGAAGAATCACCAAGATTATCGCAGAAAATGCATGTCTCAGCTTGAAACCCGACCGAAACCAACATATCTTCGGTTCTGCATGTCAAACGTACTGTGGAGTGGTGAATACACCAGAAAACGTGTTTCTCGCATTAAGTAGCTCGAAAAGAGCGTTCTCGAAGATTCTGCATACTTCTGACTGATGTCTCACCACTATTAGCGCAGAAAATGCATATCTCAGCTGGAAACACCACGAATATCAAGATATCGCCGGTTCTGCATATCAAACGCTCTGTGGAGTGGTGAATACACCAGAAAACGTGTTTCTCGCATTAAATGGCTCGAAAAGTGCAATCTAGATGATTCTGCATACTTCTGACAGAAGACTCACTAAGATTATCGCAGATAATGCATATCTCAGCTGGAAACACCACGAAAATCAAGATATCGCCAGTTCTGCATATCAAACGCACTGTGGAATGTTGAAAACACCGGGAAACTTGTTGTTTTGCATTAAGTAGCTCGACAAGAGCGATCTAGATGATTCTGCATACTTCTGAATGAAGTCTCACCACGATTATCGCAGAAAATGCATATCTCAGCTGGAAACCCCACGAAAACCAAGATATCGCCGGTTCTGCATATCAGACGCACTGTGGAGTGGTGAAAACACCAGAAAACGTGTTACTCGCATTAACTAGCTCGAAAAGTGCGTTCTGGATGGTTCTGCATACTTCTCATTGATGAAACACAAAGATTATCGCAGAAAATGCATATCTCAGCTTGATGCCCGACGACAGCCATGATGTCGCCGGTTCTGCATATCAAACGCACTGTGGAGTGGTGAAAACACCAGATAACGTGTTTCTCGCATTAAATAGCTCGAAAAGAGCGTTCTAGATGATTCTGCATACTTCTCATTGATGAAACACAAAGATTATCGCAGAAAATGCATATTTCAGTTGGAAACCCCACGAAAACCAAGTTATCGGCGGCTCTACATATCAAACGCACTGTGGAGTGGTCAAAACACCAGAAAACTTGTTTTTTCGCATTAAATAGCTCGAAACGAACGATCTAGATGATTCTGCATACTTCTGACTGAAGTCTCACCAATATTATCGCAGAAAATGCATATCTCAGCTAGAAACGTCAGGAAAATCAAGATGTCGCCGGTTCTGCATATCAAACGCACTGTGGAGTGGTGAAAACAACCAGATAACGTGTTTCTCGCATTAAATAGCTCGAATAGAGCGATCTCGATGATTCTGCATACTGCTGACAGAAGACTCACCAAGATTATCGCAGAAAATGCATATCTCAGCTGGAAACACCACGAAAATCAAGATGACGCTGGTTCTGCATATCAAACGCACAGTGGAGTGGTGAAAACACCAGAAAACGTGTTTCTCGCATTAAGTAGCTCGAAAAGAGAGTTCTCGAAGATTCTGCATACTTCTGACAGAAGTCTCACCAAGATTATCGTAGAAAAGCATATCTCAGCTTGAAACCCGACCGAAACCAGGATATCTCCGGTTCTGCATGTCAAACGTACTGTGGAGTCGTGAATACACCAGAAAACGTGTTTCTCGCATTAAGTAGCTCGAAAAGAGCGTTCTCGAAGATTCTGCATACTTCTGACTGATATCTCACCAAGATTATAGCAGAAAATGCATATCTCAGCTAGAAACATCACGAAAATCAAGATATCACCGGTTCTGCATATCAAACGCACTGTGGGGTGGTGAAAACACCAGATAACGTGTTTCTCGCATTAAATAGCTCGAAAAGAGCGATCTAGATGATTCTGCATACTTCTGACAGAAGGCTCACCTAGATTATCGCAGAAAATGCATATCTCAGCTGGAAACCCCACGAAAACCAAGATATCGTCGGTTCTGCATATCAGACGCACTGTGGAGTGGTGAAAACACCAGAAAACGTGTTACTCGCATTAGCTAGCTCGAAAAGAGCGTTCTGGATGAATCTGCATACTTCTCATTGATGAAACACAAAGATTATCGCAGAAAATGCATATTTCAGCTGGAAACCCCACGAAAACCAAGTTATCGGCGGCTCTACATATCAAACGCACTGTGGAGTGGTCAAAACACCAGAAAACTTGTTTTTTCGCATTAAATAGCTCGAAACGAACGATCTAGATGATTCTGCATACTTCTGACTGAAGTCTCACCAATATTATCGCAGAAAATGCATATCTCAGCTAGAAACGTCACGAAAATCAAGATGTCGCCGGTTCTGCATATCAAACGCACCGTGGAGTGGTGAAAACAACCAGACAACGTGTTTCTCGCATTAAATAGCTCGAAACGAGCGATCTAGATGATCCTGCATACTTCTGACTGAACTCTCACCAATATTATCGCAGAAAATGCATATCTCAGCTTGAAACCTCACGAAAATCAAGATGGCGCCGGTTCCGCATATCAAACGCACTGTGGAGTGGTCAATACACCAGATAACGTGTTTCTCCATTAAATAGCTCGAAAAGAGCGATCTCGATGATTCTGCATACTTCTGACTGATGTCTCACCAAGATTATCGCAGAAAATGCATATCTCAGCTTGATGCCCGACGACAGCCATGATGTCGCCGGTTCTGCATATCAAACGCACTGTGGAGTGGTGAAAACACCAGATAACGTGTTTCTCGCATTAAATAGCTAGAAACGAGCGATCACGATGATTAAGCATACTTCGGGCAGAAGTCTCACCAAGATTATCGTAAAAAATGCATATCTCAGCTTGAAACCCCACGAAAACCAAGATATCGCTGGTTCTGCATATCATACGCACTGTGGAGTGCTGAAAGCACCAGATAACGTGTTTGCCGCATTAAATAGCTCGAAAAGAGCGATCCCGATGATTCTGCATACTTCTGACTGATGTCTCACCACTATTATCGTAAAAAATGCATATCTCAGCTTGAAACCCCACGAAAACCAAGATATCGCTGGTTCTGCATATCATACGCACTGTGGAGTGCTGAAAGCACCAGATAACGTGTTTGCCGCATTAAATAGCTCGAAACGAACGATCTTGATGATTCTGCATACTTCTGACTGAAGTCTCACCAATATTATCGCAGAAAATGCATATCTCAGCTAGAAACGTCACGAAAATCAAGATGTCGCGGGTTCTGCATATCAAACGCACTGTGGAGTGGTGAAAACAACCAGATAACGTGTTTCTCGCATTAAATAGCTCGAATAGAGCGATCTCGATGATTCTGCATACTGCTGACAGAAGACTCACCAAGATTATCGCAGAAAATGCATATCTCAGCTTGAAACCCGACGAAAACCAAGATGTCGCCGGTTCTGCATATCAAACGCACTGAGGAGCGGTGAAAACAACCAGATAACGTGTTTCTCGCATTAAATAGCTCGAATAGAGCGATCTCGATGATTCTGCTTACTTCGGACAGAAGTCTCACCAAGATTATCGTAGAAAATGCATATCTCAGCTTGAAACCCGACGAAAACCAAACATCGCCGGTTCTGCATGTCAAACGTACTGTGGAGTGGTGAAAACACCAGAAAACGTGTTTCTCGCATTAAATAGCTCGAAACGAGCGATCTAGATGATCCTGCATACTTCTGACTGAACTCTCACCAATATTATCGCAGAAAATGCATATCTCAGCTTGAAACCTCACGAAAATCAAGATGGCGCCGGTTCCGCATATCAAAGGCGCTGTGGAGTGGTCAATACACCAGATAACGTGTTTCTCGCATTAAATAGCTCGAATAGAGCGATCTCGATGATTCTGCATACTGCTGACAGAAGACTCACCAAGATTATCGAAGAAAATGCATATCTCAGCTGGAAACACCACGAAAATCAGGATATCGCCGGTTCTGCATATCAAACGCACCGTGGAGTGGTGAAAACAACCAGACAACGTGTTTCTCGCATTAAATAGCTCGAACCGAGCGATCTAGATGATCCTGCATACTTCTGACTGAACTCTCACCAATATTATCGCAGAAAATGCATATCTCAGCTTGAAACCTCACGAAAATCAAGATGGCGCCGGTTCCGCATATCAAACGCACTGTGGAGTGGTCAATACACCAGATAACGTGTTTCTCCATTAAATAGCTCGAAAAGAGCGATCTCGATGATTCTGCATACTTCTGACTGATGTCTCATCAAGATTACCGCAGAAAATGCATATCTCAGCTTGATGCCCGACGACAGCCATGATGTCGCCGGTTCTGCATATCAAACGCACTGTGGAGTGGTGAAAACACCAGATAACGTGTTTCTCGAATTAAATAGCTCGAAACGAGCGATCTAGATGATCCAGCATACTTCTGACTGAACTCTCACCAATATTATCGCAGAAAATGCATATCTCAGCTTGAAACCTCACGAAAATCAAGCTGGCGCCGGTTCCGCATATCAAACGCACTGTGGAGTGGTCAATACACCAGATAACGTGTTTCTCCATTAAATAGCTCGAAAAGAGCGATCTCGATGATTCTGCATACTTCTGACTGATGTCTCACCAAGATTATCGCAGAAAATGCATATCTCAGCTTGATGCCCGACGACAGCCATGATGTCGCCGGTTCTGCATATCAAACGCACTGTGGAGTGGTGAAAACACCAGATAACGTGTTTCTCGCATTAAATAGCTAGAAACGAGCGATCTAGATGATTCTGCATACTTCTGACTAAAGTCTCACCAATATTATCGCAGAAAATGCATATCTCAGCTTGAACCCCGACGAAACCCAAGACGTCGCCGGTTCTGCATATCAAACGCACTGAGGAGCGGTGAAAACACCAGAAAACGTGTTTCTCGCATTAAGCAGCTCGAAACGAGCGATCTAGATGATTCTGCATACTTCTGACTGATGTCTCACCAAGATTAATGCAGAAAATGCATATCTCAGCTTGAAACCCGACGAAAGCCAAGATGTCGCCGGTTCTGCATATCAAACGCACTGTGGAGTGGTGAAAACACCAGATAACGTGTTTCTCGCATTAAATAGCTCGAAAAGTGCAATCTAGATGATTCTGCATACTTCTGACAGAAGACTCACCAAGATTATCGCAGAAAATGCATATCTCAGCTGGAAACACCACGAATATCAAGATATCGCCGGTTCTGCATATCAAACGCTCTGTGGAGTGATGAATACACCAGAAAACGTGTTTCTCGAATTAAATAGCTCGAAAAGAGCGATCTCGATGATTCTGCATACTTCGGACAGCAGTCTCACCAAGATTATCGCAGAAAATGCATATCTCAGCTGGAAACACCACGAAAATCAAGATATCGCCGGTTCTGCATATTAAACGCACTGTGGAGTGGTGAAAACACCAGATAACGTGTTTCTCGCATTAAATAGCTAGAAACGAGCGATCTAGATGATTCTGCATACTGCTGACAGAAGACTCACCATGATAATCGCAGAAAATGCATATCTCAGCTGGAAACACCACGAATATCAAGATATCGCCAGTTCTGCATATCAGACGCTCTGTGGAGTGGTGAATACACCAGAAAATGTGTTTCTCGCATTAAATAACTCGAAAAGTGCAATCTAGATGATTCTGCATACTTCTGACAGAAGACTCACCAATATTATCGCAGAAAATGCATTTCTCAGCTCGAACCCCGACGAAACCCAAGATGTCGCCGGTTCTGCATATCAAACGCACCGTGGAGTGGTGAAAACAACCAGACAACGTGTTTCTCGCATTAAATAGCTCGAAACGAGCGATCTAGATGATCCTGCATACTTCTGACTGAACTCTCACCAATATTATCGCAGAAAATGCATATCTCAGCTTGAAACCTCACGAAAATCAAGATGGCGCCGGTTCCGCATATCAAACGCACTGTGGAGTGGTCAATACACCAGATAACGTGTTTCTCCATTAAATAGCTCGAAAAGAGCGATCTCGATGATTCTGCATACTTCTGACTGATGTCTCACCAAGATTATCGCAGAAAATGCATATCTCAGCTTGATGCCCGACGACAGCCATGATGTCGCCGGTTCTGCATATCAAACGCACTGTGGAGTGGTGAAAACACCAGATAACGTGTTTCTCGCATTAAATAGCTAGAAACGAGCGATCACGATGATTAAGCATACTTCGGGCAGAAGTCTCACCAAGATTATCGTAAAAAATGCATATCTCAGCTTGAAACCCCACGAAAACCAAGATATCGCTGGTTCTGCATATCATACGCACTGTGGAGTGCTGAAAGCACCAGATAACGTGTTTGCCGCATTAAATAGCTCGAATAGAGCGATCTCGATGATTCTGCATACTTCGGACAGAAGTCTCACCAAGATAATCGCAGAAAATGCATATCTCACCTTGAAACCTCACGAAAATCAAGATGACGCCGGTTCTGCATATCAAACGCACTGTGGAGTGGTGAAAACAACCAGATAACGAGTTTCTCGCATTAAATAGCTCGAAAAGAGCGATCCCGATGATTCTGCATACTTCTGACTGATGTCTCACCACTATTATCGCAGAAAATGCAAATCTCAGCTGGAAACACCACGAAAATCAAGATATCGCCAGTTCTGCATATCAAACGCACTGTGGAATGTTGAAAACACCGGGAAACTTGTTTTTTTTTATTAAATAGCTCAACAAGAGCGATCTAGATGATTCTGCATACTTCTGAATGAAGTCTCACCAATATTATCGCAGAAAATGCATATCTCAGCTAGAAACGTCACGAAAATCAAGATGGCGCCGGTTCTGCATATCAAACGCACTGTGGAGTGGTGAAAACAACCAGATAACGTGTTTCTCGCATTAAGTAGCTCGAAAAAAGCGTTCTCGAAGATTCTGCATACTACTGACAGAAGTCTCACCAAGATTATCGTAGAAAAGCATATCTCAGCTTGAAACCCGACCGAAACCAGGATATCGCTGGTTCTGCATATCATACGCACTGTGGAGTGCTGAAAGCACCAGATAACGTGTTTCTCGCATTAAATAGCTCGAATAGAGCGATCTCGATGATTCTGCTTACTTCGGACAGAAGTCTCACCAAGATTATGGTAGAAAATGCATATCTCAGCTTGAAACCCGACGAAAACCAAACATCGCCGGTTCTGCATGTCAAACGTACTGTGGAGTGGTCAATACACCAGATAACGTGTTTCTCGCATTAAATAGCTCGAATAGAGCGATCTCGATGATTCTGCATACTGCTGACAGAAGACTCACCAAGATTATCGAAGAAAATGCATATCTCAGCTGGAAACACCACGAAAATCAAGATATCGCCGGTTCTGCATATCAAACGCACCGTGGAGTGGTGAAAACAACCAGACAACGTGTTTCTCGCATTAAATAGCTCGAACCGAGCGATCTAGATGATCCTGCATACTTCTGACTGAACTCTCACCAATATTATCGCAGAAAATGCATATCTCAGCTTGAAACCTCACGAAAATCAAGATGGCGCCGGTTCCGCATATCAAACGCACTGTGGAGTGGTCAATACACCAGATAACGTGTTTCTCCATTAAATAGCTCGAAAAGAGCGATCTCGATGATTCTGCATACTTCTGACTGATGTCTCATCAAGATTACCGCAGAAAATGCATATCTCAGCTTGATGCCCGACGACAGCCATGATGTCGCCGGTTCTGCATATCAAACGCACTGTGGAGTGGTCAATACACCAGATAACGTGTTTCTCCATTAAATAGCTCGAAAAGAGCGATCTCGATGATTCTGCATACTTCTGACTGATGTCTCACCAAGATTATCGCAGAAAATGCATATCTCAGCTTGATGCCCGACGACAGCCATGATGTCGCCGGTTCTGCATATCAAACGCACTGTGGAGTGGTGAAAACACCAGATAACGTGTTTCTCGCATTAAATAGCTAGAAACGAGCGATCTAGATGATTCTGCATACTTCTGACTGAAGTCTCACCAATATTATCGCAGAAAATGCATATTTCAGCTTGAACCCCGACGAAACCCAAGATGTCGCCGGTTCTGCATATCAAACGCACTGAGGAGCGGTGAAAACACCAGAAAACGTGTTTCTCGCATTAAGCAGCTCGAAACGAGCGATCTAGATGATTCTGCATACTTCTGACTGATGTCTCACCAAGATTAATGCAGAAAATGCATATCTCAGCTTGAAACCCGACGAAAGCCAAGATGTCGCCGGTTCTGCATATCAAACGCACTGTGGAGTGGTGAAAACACCAGATAACGTGTTTCTCGCATTAAATAGCTCGAAAAGTGCAATCTAGATGATTCTGCATACTTCTGACAGAAGACTCACCAAGATTATCGCAGAAAATGCATATCTCAGCTGGAAACTCCACGAATATCAAGATATCGCCGGTTCTGCATATCAAACGCTCTGTGGAGTGATGAATACACCAGAAAACGTGTTTCTCGCATTAAATAGCTCGAAAAGAGCGATCTCGATGATTCTGCATACTTCGGACAGCAGTCTCACCAAGATTATCGCAGAAAATGCATATCTCAGCTGGAAACACCACGAAAATCAAGATATCGCCGGTTCTGCATATTAAACGCACTGTGGAGTGGTGAAAACACCAGATAACGTGTTTCTCGCATTAAATAGCTAGAAACGAGCGATCTAGATGATTCTGCATACTGCTGACAGAAGACTCACCATGATAATCGCAGAAAATGCATATCTCAGCTGGAAACACCACGAATATCAAGATATCGCCAGTTCTGCATATCAGACGCTCTGTGGAGTGGTGAATACACCAGAAAATGTGTTTCTCGCATTAAATAACTCGAAAAGTGCAATCTAGATGATTCTGCATACTTCTGACAGAAGACTCACCAATATTATCGCAGAAAATGCATTTCTCAGCTCGAACCCCGACGAAACCCAAGATGTCGCCGGTTCTGCATATCAAACGCACCGTGGAGTGGTGAAAACAACCAGACAACGTGTTTCTCGCATTAAATAGCTCGAAACGAGCGATCTAGATGATCCTGCATACTTCTGACTGAACTCTCACCAATATTATCGCAGAAAATGCATATCTCAGCTTGAAACCTCACGAAAATCAAGATGGCGCCGGTTCCGCATATCAAACGCACTGTGGAGTGGTCAATACACCAGATAACGTGTTTCTCCATTAAATAGCTCGAAAAGAGCGATCTCGATGATTCTGCATACTTCTGACTGATGTCTCACCAAGATTATCGCAGAAAATGCATATCTCAGCTTGATGCCCGACGACAGCCATGATGTCGCCGGTTCTGCATATCAAACGCACTGTGGAGTGGTGAAAACACCAGATAACGTGTTTCTCGCATTAAATAGCTAGAAACGAGCGATCACGATGATTAAGCATACTTCGGGCAGAAGTCTCACCAAGATTATCGTAAAAAATGCATATCTCAGCTTCAAACCCCACGAAAACCAAGATATCGCTGGTTCTGCATATCATACGCACTGTGGAGTGCTGAAAGCACCAGATAACGTGTTTGCCGCATTAAATAGCTCGAATAGAGCGATCTCGATGATTCTGCATACTTCGGACAGAAGTCTCACCAAGATAATCGCAGAAAATGCATATCTCACCTTGAAACCTCACGAAAATCAAGATGACGCCGGTTCTGCATATCAAACGCACTGTGGAGTGGTGAAAACAACCAGATAACGAGTTTCTCGCATTAAATAGCTCGAAAAGAGCGATCCCGATGATTCTGCATACTTCTGACTGATGTCTCACCACTATTATCGCAGAAAATGCAAATCTCAGCTGGAAACACCACGAAAATCAAGATATCGCCAGTTCTGCATATCAAACGCACTGTGGAATGTTGAAAACACCGGGAAACTTGTTTTTTTTTATTAAATAGCTCAACAAGAGCGATCTAGATGATTCTGCATACTTCTGAATGAAGTCTCACCAATATTATCGCAGAAAATGCATATCTCAGCTAGAAACGTCACGAAAATCAAGATGTCGCCGGTTCTGCATATCAAACGCACTGTGGAGTGGTGAAAGCAACCAGATAACGTGTTTCTCGCATTAAGTAGCTCGAAAAAAGCGTTCTCGAAGATTCTGCATACTACTGACAGAAGTCTCACCAAGATTATCGTAGAAAAGCATATCTCAGCTTGAAACCCGACCGAAACCAGGATATCGCTGGTTCTGCATATCATACGCACTGTGGAGTGCTGAAAGCACCAGATAACGTGTTTCTCGCATTAAATAGCTCGAATAGAGCGATCTCGATGATTCTGCTTACTTCGGACAGAAGTCTCACCAAGATTATCGTAGAAAATGCATATCTCAGCTTGAAACCCGACGAAAACCAAACATCGCCGGTTCTGCATGTCAAACGTACTGTGGAGTGGTGAAAACACCAGAAAACGTGTTTCTCGCATTAAATAGCTCGAAACGAGCGATCTAGATGATCCTGCATACTTCTGACTGAACTCTCACCAATATTATCGCAGAAAATGCATATCTCAGCTTGAAACCTCACGAAAATCAAGATGGCGCCGGTTCCGCATATCAAAGGCGCTGTGGAGTGGTCAATACACCAGATAACGTGTTTCTCGCATTAAATAGCTCGAATAGAGCGATCTCGATGATTCTGCATACTGCTGACAGAAGACTCACCAAGATTATCGAAGAAAATGCATATCTCAGCTGGAAACACCACGAAAATCAAGATATCGCCGGTTCTGCATATCAAACGCACCGTGGAGTGGTGAAAACAACCAGACAACGTGTTTCTCGCATTAAATAGCTCGAACCGAGCGATCTAGATGATCCTGCATACTTCTGACTGAACTCTCACCAATATTATCGCAGAAAATGCATATCTCAGCTTGAAACCTCACGAAAATCAAGATGGCGCCGGTTCCGCATATCAAACGCACTGTGGAGTGGTCAATACACCAGATAACGTGTTTCTCCATTAAATAGCTCGAAAAGAGCGATCTCGATGATTCTGCATACTTCTGACTGATGTCTCATCAAGATTACCGCAGAAAATGCATATCTCAGCTTGAAACCTCACGAAAATCAAGCTGGCGCCGGTTCCGCATATCAAACGCACTGTGGAGTGGTCAATACACCAGATAACGTGTTTCTCCATTAAATAGCTCGAAAAGAGCGATCTCGATGATTCTGCATACTTCTGACTGATGTCTCACCAAGATTAATGCAGAAAATGCATATCTCAGCTTGAAACCCGACGAAAGCCAAGATGTCGCCGGTTCTGCATATCAAACGCACTGTGGAGTGGTGAAAACACCAGATAACGTGTTTCTCGCATTAAATAGCTCGAAAAGTGCAATCTAGATGATTCTGCATACTTCTGACAGAAGACTCACCAAGATTATCGCAGAAAATGCATATCTCAGCTGGAAACTCCACGAATATCAAGATATCGCCGGTTCTGCATATCAAACGCTCTGTGGAGTGATGAAACAACCAGAAAACGTGTTTCTCGCATTAAATAGCTCGAAAAGAGCGATCTCGATGATTCTGCATACTTCGGACAGCAGTCTCACCAAGATTATCGCAGAAAATGCATATCTCAGCTGGAAACACCACGAAAATCAAGATATCGCCGGTTCTGCATATTAAACGCACTGTGGAGTGGTGAAAACACCAGATAACGTGTTTCTCGCATTAAATAGCTAGAAACGAGCGATCTAGATGATTCTGCATACTGCTGACAGAAGACTCACCATGATAATCGCAGAAAATGCATAGCTCAGCTGGAAACACCACGAATATCAAGATATCGCCAGTTCTGCATATCAGACGCTCTGTGGAGTGGTGAATACACCAGAAAATGTGTTTCTCGCATTAAATAACTCGAAAAGTGCAATCTAGATGATTCTGCATACTTCTGACAGAAGACTCACCAATATTATCGCAGAAAATGCATTTCTCAGCTCGAACCCCGACGAAACCCAAGATGTCGACGGTTCTGCATATCAAACGCACCGTGGAGTGGTGAAAACAACCAGACAACGTGTTTCTCGCATTAAATAGCTCGAAACGAGCGATCTAGATGATCCTGCATACTTCTGACTGAACTCTCACCAATATTATCGCAGAAAATGCAAATCTCAGCTTGAAACCTCACGAAAATCAAGATGGCGCCGGTTCCGCATATCAAACGCACTGTGGAGTGGTCAATACACCAGATAACGTGTTTCTCCATTAAATAGCTCGAAAAGAGCGATCTCGATGATTCTGCATACTTCTGACTGATGTCTCACCAAGATTATCGCAGAAAATGCATATCTCAGCTTGATGCCCGACGACAGCCATGATGTCGCCGGTTCTGCATATCAAACGCACTGTGGAGTGGTGAAAACACCAGATAACGTGTTTCTCGCATTAAATAGCTAGAAACGAGCGATCACGATGATTAAGCATACTTCGGGCAGAAGTCTCACCAAGATTATCGTAAAAAATGCATATCTCAGCTTGAAACCCCACGAAAACCAAGATATCGCTGGTTCTGCATATCATACGCACTGTGGAGTGCTGAAAGCACCAGATAACGTGTTTGCCGCATTAAATAGCTCGAATAGAGCGATCTCGATGATTCTGCATACTTCGGACAGAAGTCTCACCAAGATAATCGCAGAAAATGCATATCTCACCTTGAAACCTCACGAAAATCAAGATGACGCCGGTTCTGCATATCAAACGCACTGTGGAGTGGTGAAAACAACCAGATAACGAGTTTCTCGCATTAAATAGCTCGAAAAGAGCGATCC
This sequence comes from Anthophora plumipes, assembly GCA_951804975.1. Lineage (NCBI taxonomy): Eukaryota > Metazoa > Arthropoda > Insecta > Hymenoptera > Apidae > Anthophora > Anthophora plumipes. The sequence goes on from CATORF010000687.1 coordinate 1,361,568, forward strand.
CGATGATTCTGCATACTTCTGACTGATGTCTCACCACTATTATCGCAGAAAATGCATATCTCAGCTGGAAACACCACGAATATCAAGATATCGCCGGTTCTGCATATCAAACGCTCTGTGGAGTGGTGAATACACCAGAAAACGTGTTTCTCGCATTAAATGGCTCGAAAAGTGCAATCTAGATGATTCTGCATACTTCTGACAGAAGACTCACCAAGATTATCGCAGAAAATGCAAATCTCAGCTGGAAACACCACGAAAATCAAGATATCGCCAGTTCTGCATATCAAACGCACTGTGGAATGTTGAAAACACCGGGAAACTTGTTTTTTTTTATTAAATAGCTCAACAAGAGCGATCTAGATGATTCTGCATACTTCTGAATGAAGTCTCACCAATATTATCGCAGAAAATGCATATCTCGGCTAGAAACGTCACGAAAATCAAGATGTCGCCGGTTCTGCATATCAAACGCTCTGTGGAGTGGTGAATACACCAGAAAACGTGTTTCTCGCATTAAATGGCTCGAAAAGTGCAATCTAGATGATTCTGCATACTTCTGACAGAAGACTCACCAAGATTATCGCAGAAAATGCAAATCTCAGCTGGAAACACCACGAAAATCAAGATATCGCCGGTTCTGCATATCAAACGCACCGTGGAGTGGTGAAAACAACCAGACAACGTGTTTCTCGCATTAAATAGCTCGAACCGAGCGATCTAGATGATCCTGCATACTTCTGACTGAACTCTCACCAATATTATCGCAGAAAATGCATATCTCAGCTTGAAACCTCACGAAAATCAAGATGGCGCCGGTTCCGCATATCAAACGCACTGTGGAGTGGTCAATACACCAGATAACGTGTTTCTCCATTAAATAGCTCGAAAAGAGCGATCTCGATGATTCTGCATACTTCTGACTGATGTCTCACCAAGATTAATGCAGAAAATGCATATCTCAGCTTGAAACCCGACGAAAGCCAAGATGTCGCCGGTTCTGCATATCAAACGCTCTGTGGAGTGGTCAATACACCAGATAACGTGTTTCTCCATTAAATAGCTCGAAAAGAGCGATCTCGATGATTCTGCATACTTCTGACTGATGTCTCATCAAGATTACCGCAGAAAATGCATATCTCAGCTTGAAACCTCACGAAAATCAAGCTGGCGCCGGTTCCGCATATCAAACGCACTGTGGAGTGGTCAATACACCAGATAACGTGTTTCTCCATTAAATAGCTCGAAAAGAGCGATCTCGATGATTCTGCATACTTCTGACTGATGTCTCACCAAGATTAATGCAGAAAATGCATATCTCAGCTTGAAACCCGACGAAAGCCAAGATGTCGCCGGTTCTGCATATCAAACGCACTGTGGAGTGGTGAAAACACCAGATAACGTGTTTCTCGCATTAAATAGCTCGAAAAGTGCAATCTAGATGAGTCTGCATACTTCTGACAGAAGACTCACCAAGATTATCGCAGAAAATGCATATCTCAGCTGGAAACTCCACGAATATCAAGATATCGCCGGTTCTGCATATCAAACGCTCTGTGGAGTGATGAAACAACCAGAAAACGTGTTTCTCGCATTAAATAGCTCGAAAAGAGCGATCTCGATGATTCTGCATACTTCGGACAGCAGTCTCACCAAGATTATCGCAGAAAATGCATATCTCAGCTGGAAACACCACGAAAATCAAGATATCGCCGGTTCTGCATATTAAACGCACTGTGGAGTGGTGAAAACACCAGATAACGTGTTTCTCGCATTAAATAGCTAGAAACGAGCGATCTAGATGATTCTGCATACTGCTGACAGAAGACTCACCATGATAATCGCAGAAAATGCATAGCTCAGCTGGAAACACCACGAATATCAAGATATCGCCAGTTCTGCATATCAGACGCTCTGTGGAGTGGTGAATACACCAGAAAATGTGTTTCTCGCATTAAATAACTCGAAAAGTGCAATCTAGATGATTCTGCATACTTCTGACAGAAGACTCACCAATATTATCGCAGAAAATGCATTTCTCAGCTCGAACCCCGACGAAACCCAAGATGTCGACGGTTCTGCATATCAAACGCACCGTGGAGTGGTGAAAACAACCAGACAACGTGTTTCTCGCATTAAATAGCTCGAAACGAGCGATCTAGATGATCCTGCATACTTCTGACTGAACTCTCACCAATATTATCGCAGAAAATGCAAATCTCAGCTTGAAACCTCACGAAAATCAAGATGGCGCCGGTTCCGCATATCAAACGCACTGTGGAGTGGTCAATACACCAGATAACGTGTTTCTCCATTAAATAGCTCGAAAAGAGCGATCTCGATGATTCTGCATACTTCTGACTGATGTCTCACCAAGATTATCGCAGAAAATGCATATCTCAGCTTGATGCCCGACGACAGCCATGATGTCGCCGGTTCTGCATATCAAACGCACTGTGGAGTGGTGAAAACACCAGATAACGTGTTTCTCGCATTAAATAGCTAGAAACGAGCGATCACGATGATTAAGCATACTTCGGGCAGAAGTCTCACCAAGATTATCGTAAAAAATGCATATCTCAGCTTGAAACCCCACGAAAACCAAGATATCGCTGGTTCTGCATATCATACGCACTGTGGAGTGCTGAAAGCACCAGATAACGTGTTTGCCGCATTAAATAGCTCGAATAGAGCGATCTCGATGATTCTGCATACTTCGGACAGAAGTCTCACCAAGATAATCGCAGAAAATGCATATCTCACCTTGAAACCTCACGAAAATCAAGATGACGCCGGTTCTGCATATCAAACGCACTGTGGAGTGGTGAAAACAACCAGATAACGAGTTTCTCGCATTAAATAGCTCGAAAAGAGCGATCCCGATGATTCTGCATACTTCTGACTGATGTCTCACCACTATTATCGCAGAAAATGCATATCTCAGCTGGAAACACCACGAATATCAAGATATCGCCGGTTCTGCATATCAAACGCTCTGTGGAGTGGTGAATACACCAGAAAACGTGTTTCTCGCATTAAATGGCTCGAAAAGTGCAATCTAGATGATTCTGCATACTTCTGACAGAAGACTCACCAAGATTATCGCAGAAAATGCAAATCTCAGCTGGAAACACCACGAAAATCAAGATATCGCCAGTTCTGCATATCAAACGCACTGTGGAATGTTGAAAACACCGGGAAACTTGTTTTTTTTTATTAAATAGCTCAACAAGAGCGATCTAGATGATTCTGCATACTTCTGAATGAAGTCTCACCAATATTATCGCAGAAAATGCATATCTCAGCTAGAAACGTCACGAAAATCAAGATGTCGCCGGTTCTGCATATCAAACGCACTGTGGAGTGGTGAAAACAACCAGATAACGTGTTTCTCGCATTAAGTAGCTCGAAAAAAGCGTTCTCGAAGATTCTGCATACTACTGACAGAAGTCTCACCAAGATTATCGTAGAAAAGCATATCTCAGCTTGAAACCCGACCGAAACCAGGATATCTCCGGTTCTGCATGTGAAACGTAATGTGGAGTGGTGAATACACCAGAAAACGTGTTTCTCGCATTAAGTAGCTCGAAAAGAGCGATCTCGATGATTCTGCTTACTTCGGACAGAAGTCTCACCAAGATTATCGTAGAAAATGCATATCTCAGCTTGAAACCCGACGAAAACCAAACATCGCCGGTTCTGCATGTCAAACGTACTGTGGAGTGGTGAAAACACCAGAAAACGTGTTTCTCGCATTAAATAGCTCGAAACGAGCGATCTAGATGATCCTGCATACTTCTGACTGAACTCTCACCAATTTTATCGCAGAAAATGCATATCTCAGCTTGAAACCTCACGAAAATCAAGATGGCGCCGGTTCCGCATATCAAAGGCACTGTCGAGTGGTCAATACACCAGATAACGTGTTTCTCGCATTAACTAGCTCGAATAGAGCGATCTCGATGATTCTGCATACTGCTGACAGAAGACTCACCAAGATTATCGAAGAAAATGCATATCTCAGCTGGAAACACCACGAAAATCAAGATATCGCCGGTTCTGCATATCAAACGCAACGTGGAGTGGTGAAAACAACCAGACAACGTGTTTCTCGCATTAAATAGCTCGAACCGAGCGATCTAGATGATCCTGCATACTTCTGACTGAACTCTCACCAATATTATCGCAGAAAATGCATATCTCAGCTTGAAACCTCACGAAAATCAAGATGGCGCCGGTTCCGCATATCAAACGCACTGTGGAGTGGTCAATACACCAGATAACGTGTTTCTCCATTAAATAGCTCGAAAAGAGCGATCTCGATGATTCTGCATACTGCTGACAGAAGACTCACCAAGATTATCGAAGAAAATGCATATCTCAGCTGGAAACACCACGAAAATCAAGATATCGCCGGTTCTGCATATCAAACGCACCGTGGAGTGGTGAAAACAACCAGACAACGTGTTTCTCGCATTAAATAGCTCGAACCGAGCGATCTAGATGATCCTGCATACTTCTGACTGAACTCTCACCAATATTATCGCAGAAAATGCATATCTCAGCTTGAAACCTCACGAAAATCAAGATGGCGCCGGTTCCGCATATCAAACGCACTGTGGAGTGGTCAATACACCAGATAACGTGTTTCTCGCATTAAACAGCTCGAAAAGAGGGATCTCGATGTTTCCGCTTACTTCTGATAGAATTCTCACCAAGATTATCGCAGAAAACGCATATCTCAGCTTGAAACCCCACGAAAACCAAGATATCGCCGGTTCTGCATATCAAACCAACTGTGGAGTGGTGAAAACCCCAGATAACGTGTTTCTTGCATTAAATAGCTCGAAAAGTGCGATCTCGATGATTCTGCATACTTCGAACGGAAGTCTCAACAAGATTATCGCAGAAAATGCATATTTCAGCTTGAAACCCCACGAAAACCAAGATATCTACTGTTCTGCATATCAAACGCACTGTGGTGTGGTGAAAACACCAGATAACGTGTTTCTCGCACTAACTAGCTCGAAAAGAGCGATCTCGATGATTCAGCATACTTCGGACAGAAGTCTCACCAAGATTATCGTAAAAAATGCATATCTCAGCTTGAAACCCCACGAAAGCCAAGATATCGCTGGTTCTGCATATCAAACGAACTGTGGAGTGGTGAAAACACCGGATAAGGTTTTTCTCGCATTAACTAGCTCGAAAAGAGCGATCTCGATGTTTCAGCATACTTCGGACAGAAGTCTCAACAAGATTATCGCAGAAAATGTATATCTCAGCTTGAAACCCCACGAAAACCAAGATATCGCCGGTTCTGCATATCATACGCACTGTGGAGTGCTGAAAACACCAGATAACGTGTTTCTCGCATTAAATAGCTCGAAACGAGCGATCTCGATGAATAAGCATACTTCGAACAGAAGTCTCACCAAGATTATCGTAAAAAATGCATATCTCAGCTTGAAACCCCACGAAAACCAAGATATCGCTGGTTCTGCATGTCAAACGCACTGTCGAGTGGTGAAAACACCAGATAACGTTTTTCTCGCATTAAATAGCTCGAAAAGAAGGATCTCGATGATTCTGCATACTTCTGACTGAAGTCTCACCAAGATTATCGCAGAAAATGCATATCTCAGGTTGATACCCGACGAAAGCCAAGATGTCGCCGGTTCTGCATATCAAACGCACTGTGGAGAGGTGAAAACACCAGATAACGTGTTTCTCGCATTAAAGAGCTCGAAAAGAGGGATCTCGATGATTCTGCTTACTTCTGATAGAAGTCTCACCAAGATTATCGTAGAAAACGCATATCTCAGCTTGAAACCCCACGAAAACCAAGATATCGCCGGATCTGCATATCAAACCAACTGTGGAGTGGTGAAAATTACAGATATCGTGTTTCTCGCACTAACTTGCTCGAAAAGAGCGATCTCGATGATTCAGCATACTTCGGACAGAAGTCTCACCAAGATTATCGCAGAAAATGCATATCTCAGCTTGAAACCCTACGAAAACCAAGATTTCGCCGGTTCTGCATATCATACGCACTGTGGAGTGGTGAAAACTCCAGATATCGTGTTTCTCGCATTAAATAGCTCGAAACGAGCGATCTCGATGATTAAGCATACTTCGGACAGAAGTCTCACCAAGATTATCGTAAAAAATGCATATCTCAGCTTGAAACCCCACGAAAACCCAGATATCGCCGGTTCTGCATATCAATCCAACTGTGGAGTTGTGAAAACACCAGACAACGTGTTTCTCGCATTAAATAGCTCGAAAAGAGCGATCTAGATGATTCTGCATACTTCGGACAGAAGTCTCACCAAGATTATCGCAGAAAATGCATATCTCACCTTGAAACCCCACGAAAACCAAGATATCGCTGGTTCTGCATATCAAACGCACTGTGGAGTGCTGAAAGCACCAGATAACGTGTTTGCCGCATTAAGTAGCACGAAACGAGCGATCTAGATGATTCTGCATACTTCTGACTGAACTCTCACCAATATTATCGCAGAAAATGCATATCTCAGCTTGAAACCTCACGAAAATCAAGATGGCGCCGGTTCCGCATATCAAACGCACTGTGGAGTGGTCAATACACCAGATAACGTGTTTCTCCATTAAATAGCTCGAAAAGAGCGATCTCGATGATTCTGCATACTTCTGACTGATGTCTCATCAAGATTACCGCAGAAAATGCATATCTCAGCTTGATGCCCGACGACAGCCATGATGTCGCCGGTTCTGCATATCAAACGCACTGTGGAGTGGTGAAAACACCAGATAACGTGTTTCTCGAATTAAATAGCTCGAAACGAGCGATCTAGATGATCTTGCATACTTCTGACTGAACTCTCACCAATATTATCGCAGAAAATGCATATCTCAGCTTGAAACCTCACGAAAATCAAGCTGGCGCCGGTTCCGCATATCAAACGCACTGTGGAGTGGTCAATACACCAGATAACGTGTTTCTCCATTAAATAGCTCGAAAAGAACGATCTCGATGATTCTGCATACTTCTGACTGATGTCTCACCAAGATTATCGCAGAAAATGCATATCTCAGCTTGATGCCCGACGACAGCCATGATGTCGCCGGTTCTGCATATCAAACGCACTGTGGAGTGGTGAAAACACCAGATAACGTGTTTCTCGCATTAAATAGCTAGAAACGAGCGATCTAGATGATTCTGCATACTTCTGACTGAAGTCTCACCAATATTATCGCAGAAAATGCATATCTCAGCTTGAACCCCGACGAAACCCAAGATGTCGCCGGTTCTGCATATCAAACGCACTGAGGAGCGGTGAAAACACCAGAAAACGTGTTCCTCGCATTAAGCAGCTCGAAACGAGCGATCTAGATGATTCTGCATACTTCTGACTGATGTCTCACCAAGATTAATGCAGAAAATGCATATCTCAGCTTGAAACCCGACGAAAGCCAAGATGTCGCCGGTTATGCATATCAAACGCACTGTGGAGTGGTGAAAACACCAGATAACGTGTTTCTCGCATTAAATAGCTCGAAAAGTGCAATCTAGATGATTCTGCATACTTCTGACAGAAGACTCACCAAGATTATCGCAGAAAATGCATATCTCAGCTGGAAACACCACGAATATCAAGATATCGCCGGTTCTGCATATCAAACGCTCTGTGGAGTGATGAATACACCAGAAAACGTGTTTCTCGCATTAAATAGCTCGAAAAGAGCGATCTCGATGATTCTGCATACTTCGGACAGCAGTCTCACCAAGATTATCGCAGAAAATGCATATCTCAGCTGGAAACACCACGAAAATCAAGATATCGCCGGTTCTGCATATTAAACGCACTGTGGAGTGGTGAAAACACCAGATAACGTGTTTCTCGCATTAAATAGCTAGAAACGAGCGATCTAGATGATTCTGCATACTGCTGACAGAAGACTCACCATGATAATCGCAGAAAATGCATATCTCAGCTGGAAACACCACGAATATCAAGATATCGCCAGTTCTGCATATCAGACGCTCTGTGGAGTGGTGAATACACCAGAAAATGTGTTTCTCGCATTAAATAACTCGAAAAGTGCAATCTAGATGATTCTGCATACTTCTGACAGAAGACTCACCAATATTATCGCAGAAAATGCATTTCTCAGCTCGAACCCCGACGAAACCCAAGATGTCGCCGGTTCTGCATATCAAACGCACCGTGGAGTGGTGAAAACAACCAGACAACGTGTTTCTCGCATTAAATAGCTCGAAACGAGCGATCTAGATGATCCTGCATACTTCTGACTGAACTCTCACCAATATTATCGCAGAAAATGCATATCTCAGCTTGAAACCTCACGAAAATCAAGATGGCGCCGGTTCCGCATATCAAACGCACTGTGGAGTGGTCAATACACCAGATAACGAGTTTCTCGCATTAAATAGCTCGAAAAGAGCGATCCCGATGATTCTGCATACTTCTGACTGATGTCTCACCACTATTATCGCAGAAAATGCATATCTCAGCTGGAAACACCACGAATATCAAGATATCGCCGGTTCTGCATATCAAACGCTCTGTGGAGTGGTGAATACACCAGAAAACGTGTTTCTCGCATTAAATAGCTCGAAACGAGCGATCTCGATGATTAAGCATACTTCGGACAGAAGTCTCACCAAGATTATCGTAAAAAATGCATATCTCAGCTTGAAACCCCACGAAAACCCAGATATCGCCGGTTCTGCATATCAATCCAACTGTGGAGTTGTGAAAACACCAGACAACGTGTTTCTCGCATTAAATAGCTCGAAAAGAGCGATCTAGATGATTCTGCATACTTCGGACAGAAGTCTCACCAAGATTATCGCAGAAAATGCATATCTCACCTTGAAACCCCACGAAAACCAAGATATCGCTGGTTCTGCATATCAAACGCACTGTGGAGTGCTGAAAGCACCAGATAACGTGTTTGCCGCATTAAGTAGCACGAAACGAGCGATCTAGATGATTCTGCATACTTCTGACTGAACTCTCACCAATATTATCGCAGAAAATGCATATCTCAGCTTGAAACCTCACGAAAATCAAGATGGCGCCGGTTCCGCATATCAAACGCACTGTGGAGTGGTCAATACACCAGATAACGTGTTTCTCCATTAAATAGCTCGAAAAGAGCGATCTCGATGATTCTGCATACTTCTGACTGATGTCTCATCAAGATTACCGCAGAAAATGCATATCTCAGCTTGATGCCCGACGACAGCCATGATGTCGCCGGTTCTGCATATCAAACGCACTGTGGAGTGGTGAAAACACCAGATAACGTGTTTCTCGAATTAAATAGCTCGAAACGAGCGATCTAGATGATCTTGCATACTTCTGACTGAACTCTCACCAATATTATCGCAGAAAATGCATATCTCAGCTTGAAACCTCACGAAAATCAAGCTGGCGCCGGTTCCGCATATCAAACGCACTGTGGAGTGGTCAATACACCAGATAACGTGTTTCTCCATTAAATAGCTCGAAAAGTGCAATCTAGATGATTCTGCATACTTCTGACAGAAGACTCACCAAGATTATCGCAGAAAATGCATATCTCAGCTTGATGCCCGACGACAGCCATGATGTCGCCGGTTCTGCATATCAAACGCACTGTGGAGTGGTGAAAACACCAGATAACGTGTTTCTCGCATTAAATAGCTAGAAACGAGCGATCTAGATGATTCTGCATACTTCTGACTGAAGTCTCACCAATATTATCGCAGAAAATGCATATCTCAGCTTGAACCCCGACGAAACCCAAGATGTCGCCGGTTCTGCATATCAAACGCACTGAGGAGCGGTGAAAACACCAGAAAACGTGTTCCTCGCATTAAGCAGCTCGAAACGAGCGATCTAGATGATTCTGCATACTTCTGACTGATGTCTCACCAAGATTAATGCAGAAAATGCATATCTCAGCTTGAAACCCGACGAAAGCCAAGATGTCGCCGGTTATGCATATCAAACGCACTGTGGAGTGGTGAAAACACCAGATAACGTGTTTCTCGCATTAAATAGCTCGAAAAGTGCAATCTAGATGATTCTGCATACTTCTGACAGAAGACTCACCAAGATTATCGCAGAAAATGCATATCTCAGCTGGAAACACCACGAATATCAAGATATCGCCGGTTCTGCATATCAAACGCTCTGTGGAGTGATGAATACACCAGAAAACGTGTTTCTCGCATTAAATAGCTCGAAAAGAGCGATCTCGATGATTCTGCATACTTCGGACAGCAGTCTCACCAAGATTATCGCAGAAAATGCATATCTCAGCTGGAAACACCACGAAAATCAAGATATCGCCGGTTCTGCATATTAAACGCACTGTGGAGTGGTGAAAACACCAGATAACGTGTTTCTCGCATTAAATAGCTAGAAACGAGCGATCTAGATGATTCTGCATACTGCTGACAGAAGACTCACCATGATAATCGCAGAAAATGCATATCTCAGCTGGAAACACCACGAATATCAAGATATCGCCAGTTCTGCATATCAGACGCTCTGTGGAGTGGTGAATACACCAGAAAATGTGTTTCTCGCATTAAATAACTCGAAAAGTGCAATCTAGATGATTCTGCATACTTCTGACAGAAGACTCACCAATATTATCGCAGAAAATGCATTTCTCAGCTCGAACCCCGACGAAACCCAAGATGTCGCCGGTTCTGCATATCAAACGCACCGTGGAGTGGTGAAAACAACCAGACAACGTGTTTCTCGCATTAAATAGCTCGAAACGAGCGATCTAGATGATCCTGCATACTTCTGACTGAACTCTCACCAATATTATCGCAGAAAATGCATATCTCAGCTTGAAACCTCACGAAAATCAAGATGGCGCCGGTTCCGCATATCAAACGCACTGTGGAGTGGTCAATACACCAGATAACGAGTTTCTCGCATTAAATAGCTCGAAAAGAGCGATCCCGATGATTCTGCATACTTCTGACTGATGTCTCACCACTATTATCGCAGAAAATGCATATCTCAGCTGGAAACACCACGAATATCAAGATATCGCCGGTTCTGCATATCAAACGCTCTGTGGAGTGGTGAATACACCAGAAAACGTGTTTCTCGCATTAAATAGCTCGAAACGAGCGATCTCGATGATTAAGCATACTTCGGACAGAAGTCTCACCAAGATTATCGTAAAAAATGCATATCTCAGCTTGAAACCCCACGAAAACCCAGATATCGCCGGTTCTGCATATCAATCCAACTGTGGAGTTGTGAAAACACCAGACAACGTGTTTCTCGCATTAAATAGCTCGAAAAGAGCGATCTAGATGATTCTGCATACTTCGGACAGAAGTCTCACCAAGATTATCGCAGAAAATGCATATCTCACCTTGAAACCCCACGAAAACCAAGATATCGCTGGTTCTGCATATCAAACGCACTGTGGAGTGCTGAAAGCACCAGATAACGTGTTTGCCGCATTAAGTAGCACGAAACGAGCGATCTAGATGATTCTGCATACTTCTGACTGAACTCTCACCAATATTATCGCAGAAAATGCATATCTCAGCTTGAAACCTCACGAAAATCAAGATGGCGCCGGTTCCGCATATCAAACGCACTGTGGAGTGGTCAATACACCAGATAACGTGTTTCTCCATTAAATAGCTCGAAAAGAGCGATCTCGATGATTCTGCATACTTCTGACTGATGTCTCATCAAGATTACCGCAGAAAATGCATATCTCAGCTTGATGCCCGACGACAGCCATGATGTCGCCGGTTCTGCATATCAAACGCACTGTGGAGTGGTGAAAACACCAGATAACGTGTTTCTCGAATTAAATAGCTCGAAACGAGCGATCTAGATGATCTTGCATACTTCTGACTGAACTCTCACCAATATTATCGCAGAAAATGCATATCTCAGCTTGAAACCTCACGAAAATCAAGCTGGCGCCGGTTCCGCATATCAAACGCACTGTGGAGTGGTCAATACACCAGATAACGTGTTTCTCCATTAAATAGCTCGAAAAGTGCAATCTAGATGATTCTGCATACTTCTGACAGAAGACTCACCAAGATTATCGCAGAAAATGCATATCTCAGCTGGAAACACCACGAATATCAAGATATCGCCGGTTCTGCATATCAAACGCTCTGTGGAGTGATGAATACACCAGAAAACGTGTTTCTCGCATTAAATAGCTCGAAAAGAGCGATCTCGATGATTCTGCATACTTCGGACAGCAGTCTCACCAAGATTATCGCAGAAAATGCATATCTCAGCTGGAAACACCACGAAAATCAAGATATCGCCGGTTCTGCATATTAAACGCACTGTGGAGTGGTGAAAACACCAGATAACGTGTTTCTCGCATTAAATAGCTAGAAACGAGCGATCTAGATGATTCTGCATACTGCTGACAGAAGACTCACCATGATAATCGCAGAAAATGCATATCTCAGCTGGAAACACCACGAATATCAAGATATCGCCAGTTCTGCATATCAGACGCTCTGTGGAGTGGTGAATACACCAGAAAATGTGTTTCTCGCATTAAATAACTCGAAAAGTGCAATCTAGATGATTCTGCATACTTCTGACAGAAGACTCACCAATATTATCGCAGAAAATGCATTTCTCAGCTCGAACCCCGACGAAACCCAAGATGTCGCCGGTTCTGCATATCAAACGCACCGTGGAGTGGTGAAAACAACCAGACAACGTGTTTCTCGCATTAAATAGCTCGAAACGAGCGATCTAGATGATCCTGCATACTTCTGACTGAACTCTCACCAATATTATCGCAGAAAATGCATATCTCAGCTTGAAACCTCACGAAAATCAAGATGGCGCCGGTTCCGCATATCAAACGCACTGTGGAGTGGTCAATACACCAGATAACGAGTTTCTCGCATTAAATAGCTCGAAAAGAGCGATCCCGATGATTGTGCATACTTCTGACTGATGTCTCACCACTATTATCGCAGAAAATGCATATCTCAGCTGGAAACACCACGAATATCAAGATATCGCCGGTTCTGCATATCAAACGCTCTGTGGAGTGGTGAATACACCAGAAAACGTGTTTCTCGCATTAAATGGCTCGAAAAGTGCAATCTAGATGATTCTGCATACTTCTGACAGAAGACTCACCAAGATTATCGCAGAAAATGCAAATCTCAGCTGGAAACACCACGAAAATCAAGATATCGCCAGTTCTGCATATCAAACGCACTGTGGAATGTTGAAAACACCGGGAAACTTGTTTTTTTTTATTAAATAGCTCAACAAGAGCGATCTAGATGATTCTGCATACTTCTGAATGAAGTCTCACCAATATTATCGCAGAAAATGCATATCTCAGCTAGAAACGTCACGAAAATCAAGATGTCGCCGGTTCTGCATATCAAACGCACTGTGGAGTGGTGAAAACAACCAGATAACGTGTTTCTCGCATTAAGTAGCTCGAAAAAAGCGTTCTCGAAGATTCTGCATACTACTGACAGAAGTCTCACCAAGATTATCGTAGAAAAGCATATCTCAGCTTGAAACCCGACCGAAACCAGGATATCTCCGGTTCTGCATGTGAAACGTAATGTGGAGTGGTGAATACACCAGAAAACGTGTTTCTCGCATTAAGTAGCTCGAAAAGAGCGATCTCGATGATTCTGCTTACTTCGGACAGAAGTCTCACCAAGATTATCGTAGAAAATGCATATCTCAGCTTGAAACCCGACGAAAACCAAACATCGCCGGTTCTGCATGTCAAACGTACTGTGGAGTGGTGAAAACACCAGAAAACGTGTTTCTCGCATTAAATAGCTCGAAACGAGCGATCTAGATGATCCTGCACACTTCTGACTGAACTCTCACCAATTTTATCGCAGAAAATGCATATCTCAGCTTGAAACCTCACGAAAATCAAGATGGCGCCGGTTCCGCATATCAAAGGCACTGTCGAGAGGTCAATACACCAGATAACGTGTTTCTCGCATTAAATAGCTCGAATAGAGCGATCTCGATGATTCTGCATACTGCTGACAGAAGACTCACCAAGATTATCGAAGAAAATGCATATCTCAGCTGGAAACACCACGAAAATCAAGATATCGCCGGTTCTGCATATCAAACGCAACGTGGAGTGGTGAAAACAACCAGACAACGTGTTTCTCGCATTAAATAGCTCGAACCGAGCGATCTAGATGATCCTGCATACTTCTGACTGAACTCTCACCAATATTATCGCAGAAAATGCATATCTCAGCTTGAAACCTCACGAAAATCAAGATGGCGCCGGTTCCGCATATCAAACGCACTGTGGAGTGGTCAATACACCAGATAACGTGTTTCTCCATTAAATAGCTCGAAAAGAGCGATCTCGATGATTCTGCATACTGCTGACAGAAGACTCACCAAGATTATCGAAGAAAATGCATATCTCAGCTGGAAACACCACGAAAATCAAGATATCGCCGGTTCTGCATATCAAACGCACCGTGGAGTGGTGAAAACAACCAGACAACGTGTTTCTCGCATTAAATAGCTCGAACCGAGCGATCTAGATGATCCTGCATACTTCTGATAGAATTCTCACCAAGATTATCGCAGAAAACGCATATCTCAGCTTGAAACTCCACGAAAACCAAGATATCGCCGGTTCTGCATATCAAACGCACTGTCGAGTGGTGAAAACACCAGTTAACGTTTTTCTCGCATTAAATAGCTCGAAAAGAAGGATCTCGATGATTCTGCATACTTCTGACTGAAGTCTCACCAAGATTATCGCAGAAAATGCATATCTCAGGTTGATACCCGACGAAAGCCAAGATGTCGCCGGTTCTGCATATCAAACGCACTGTGGAGAGGTGAAAACACCAGATAACGTGTTTCTCGCATTAAAGAGCTCGAAAAGAGGGATCTCGATGATTCTGCTTACTTCTGATAGAAGTCTCACCAAGATTATCGTAGAAAACGCATATCTCAGCTTGAAACCCCACGAAAACCAAGATATCGCCGGATCTGCATATCAAACCAACTGTGGAGTGGTGAAAATTACAGATATCGTGTTTCTCGCACTAACTTGCTCGAAAAGAGCGATCTCGATGATTCAGCATACTTCGGACAGAAGTCTCACCAAGATTATCGCAGAAAATGCATATCTCAGCTTGAAACCCTACGAAAACCAAGATTTCGCCGGTTCTGCATATCATACGCACTGTCGAGTGGTGAAAACTCCAGATATCGTGTTTCTCGCATTAAATAGCTCGAAACGAGCGATCTCGATGATTAAGCATACTTCGGACAGAAGTCTCACCAAGATTATCGTAAAAAATGCATATCTCAGCTTGAAACCCCACGAAAACCCAGATATCGCCGGTTCTGCATATCAATCCAACTGTGGAGTTGTGAAAACACCAGACAACGTGTTTCTCGCATTAAATAGCTCGAAAAGAGCGATCTAGATGATTCTGCATACTTCGGACAGAAGTCTCACCAAGATTATCGCAGAAAATGCATATCTCACCTTGAAACCCCACGAAAACCAAGATATCGCCAGTTCTGCATATCAAACGCACTGTGGAATGTTGAAAACACCGGGAAACTTGTTTTTTTGCATTAAATAGCTCGACAGGAGCGATCTAGATGATTCTGCATACTTCTGAATGAAGTCTCACCACGATTATCGCAGAAAATGCATATCTCAGCTGGAAACCCCACGAAAACCAAGATATCGCCGGTTCTGCATATCAGACGCACTTTGGAGTGGTGAAAACACCAGAAAAGGTGTTACTCGCATTAACTAGCTCGAAAAGTGCGTTCTGGATGGTTCTGCATACTTCTCATTGATGAAACACAAAGATTATCGCAGAAAATGCATATCTCAGCTTGATGCCCGACGACAGCCATGATGTCGCCGGTTCTGCATATCAAACGCACTGTGGAGTGGTGAACACACCAGATATCGTGTTTCTCGCATTAAATAGCTCGAAAAGAGCGTTCTGGATGATTCTGCATACTTCTCATTGATGAAACACAAAGATTATCGCAGAAAATGCATATTTCAGCTGGAAACCCCAGGAAAACCAAGATATCGCCGGTTCTGCATATCAAACGCCCTGTGGAGTGATGAAAACACCAGATAACGTGTTTCTCGCATTAAATAGCTCGAATAGAGCGATCGCGATGATTCTGCATACTTCTGACAGAAGTCTCACCAAGATTATCGCAGAAAATGCATATCTCAGCTTGAAACCTCACGAAAATCAAGATGTCGCCGGTTCTGCATATCAAACGCACTGTGGAGTGGTGAAAACAACCAGATAACGTGTTTCTCGCATTAAGTAGCTCGAAACGAGCGATCTAGGTGATTCTGCATACTTCTGACTGAAGTCTCACCAATATGATCGCAGAAAATGCATATCTCAGCTTGAAACCCGACGAAAACCACGATGTCGCCGGTTCTGCATATCAAACGCACTGTGGCGTGGTGAAAACACCAGAAAACGTGTTTCTCGCATCAAATAGCTCGAAAAGAGCGATCTAGATGATTCTGCATACTTCTGACAGAAGACTCACCAAGATTATCGCAGAAAATGCATATCTCAGCTGGAAACCCCACGAAAACCAAGATATCGCCGGTTCTGCATATCAGACGCACTATGGAGTGGTGAAAACACCAGAAAACGTGTATCTCGCATTAACTAGCTCGAAAAGAGCGTTCTCGATGATTCTGCATACTTCTCATAGATGAAACACCAAGATTATCGCAGAAAATGCATATTTCAGCTGGAAACCCCACGAAAACCAAGATATCGCCTGTTCTGCATATCAAACGCACTGTGGCGTGGTGAAGACACCAGAAAACCTGTTTCTCGCATTTAATAGCTCGAAAAGAGCGATCTAGATGATTCTGCATACTTCTGACAGAAGACTCACCAAGATTATCACAGAAAATGCATATCTCAGCTGGAAACCCCAGGAAAACCAAGATATCGCCGGTTCTGCATATCAAACGCCCTGTGGAGTGATGAAAACACCAGATAACGTGTTTCTCGCATTAAATAGCTCGAATAGAGCGATCGCGATGATTCTGCATACTTCTGACAGAAGTCTCACCAAGATTATCGCAGAAAATGCATATCTCAGCTTGAAACCTCACGAAAATCAAGATGTCGCCGGTTCTGCATATCAAACGAACTGTGGAGTGGTGAAAACACCAGAAAACGTGTTTCTCGCATCAAATAGCTCGAAAAGAGCGATCTAGATGATTCTGCATACTTCTGACAGAAGACTCACCAAGATTATCGCAGAAAATGCATATCTCAGCTTGAAACCTCACGAAAATCAAGATGTCGCCGGTTCTGCATATCAAACGCACTGTGGAGTGGTGAAAACACCAGAAAACGTGTTTCTCGCATCAAGTAGCTCGAAAAGAGCGATCTAGATGATTCTGCATACTTCTGACAGAAGACTCACCAATATGATCGCAGAAAATGCATATCTCAGCTTGAAACCCGACGAAAACCACGATGTCGACTGTTCTGCATATCAAACGCACTGTGGAGTGGTGAAAACACCAGAAAACGTGTTTCTCGCATCAAATAGCTCGAAAAGAGCGATCTAGATGATTCTGCATACTTCTGACAGAAGACTCACCAAGATTATCGCAGAAAATGCATATCTCAGCTTGAAACCTCACGAAAATCAAGATGTCGCCGGTTCTGCATATCAAACGCACTGTGGAGTGGTGAAAACAACCAGATAACGTGTTTCTCGCATTAAATAACTCGAAACGAGCGATCTAGATGATTCTGCATACTTCTGACGGAAGTCTCACCAATATTATCGCAGAAAATGCAAATTTCAGCTGGAATCCCCACGAAAACCAAGTTATCGGCGGTTCTACATATCAAACGCACTGTGGAGTGGTCAAAAGACCAGAAAACGTGTTTCTCGCAATAAGTAGCTCGAAAAGAGCGATCTAGATGATACTGCATACTTCTGACAGAATTGTTACCAAGATTATCGTTGAAAATGCATATCCCAGCTTGAACCCCGACGAAATTCAAGATGTCGCCGGTTCTGCAAGTTAAACGCACTGTGGAGTGGTGAAAACACCAGATAACGTGTTTCTCGCATTAAGTAGCTCGAAACGAGCGATCTAGGTGATTCTGCATACTTCTGACTGAAGTCTCACCAATATGATCGCAGAAAATGCATATCTCAGCTTGAAACCCGACGAAAAACACGATGTCGCCGGTTCTGCATATCAAACGCACTGTGGAGTGGTCAAAACACCAGAAAACTTGTTTTTTCGCATTAAATAGCTCGAAACGAGCAATCTAGATGATTCTGCATAGTTCTGACTAAAGTCTCACCAAGATTATCGCTGAAAATGCATATCTCAGCTGGAAACCCCACGAAAACCAAGATATCGCCGGTTCTGCATATCAAACGCCCTGTGGAGTGATGAAAACACCAGATAACGTGTTTCTCGCATTAGATAGCTCGAATAGAGCGATCGCGATGATTCTGCATACTTCTGACAGAAGACTCACCAAGATTATCGCAGAAAATGCATATCTCAGCTTGAAACCCGACCGAAACCAAGATATCTCCGTTTCTGCATATCAAACGCACTGTGGAGTGGTGAAAACAACCAGATAACGTGTTTCTCGCATTAAATAGCTCGAATAGAGCGATCTCGATGATTCTGCATACATCTGACAGAATTCTTACCAAGATTATCGTTGAAAATGCATATCCCTGCTTGAACCCCGACGAAATCCAAGATGTCGCCGGTTCTGCAAGTTAAACGCACTGTGGAGTGGTGAAAACACCAGATAACGTGTTTCTCGCATTAAGTAGCTCGAAACGAGCGATCTAGATGATTCTGCATACTTCTGACTAAAGTCTCACCAAGATTATCGCAGAAAATGCATATCTCAGCTTGAAACCCGACCAAAACCACGATGTCGCCAGTTCTGCATATCAAACGCACTGTGGGGTGGTGAATACACCAGAAAACGTGTTTCTCGATTTAAATAGCTCGAAAAGAGCGATCTAGATGATTCTGCATACTTCTCATAGATGAAACACAAAGATTATCGCAGAAAATGCATATTTCAGCTGGAAGCCCCACGAAAACCAAGTTATCGGCGGCTCTACATATCAAACGCACTGTGGAGTGGTCAAAACACCAGAAAACTTGTTTTTTCGCATTAAATAGCTCGAAACGAGCGATCTAGATGATTCTGCATAGTTCTGACTAAAGTCTCACCAAGATTATCGCAGAAAATGCATATCTCAGCTGGAAACCCCACGAAAACCAAGATATCGCCGGTTCTGCATATCAGACGCACTATGGAGTGGTGAAAACACCAGAAAACGTGTATCTCGCATTAACTAGCTCGAAAAGAGCGTTCTCGATGATTCTGCATACTTCTGACAGAAGTCTCACCAAGATTATCGCAGAAAATGCATATCTCAGCTTGAAACCTCACGAAAATCAAGATGTCGCCGGTTCTGCATATCAAACGCACTGTGGAGTGGTGAAAACAACCAGATAACGTGTTTCTCGCATTAAATAGCTCGAAACGAGCGATCTAGGTGATTCTGCATACTTCTGACTGAAGTCTCACCAATATGATCGCAGAAAATGCATATCTCAGCTTGAAACCCGACGAAAACCACGATGTCGCCGGTTCTGCATATCAAACGCACTGTGGAGTGGTGTAAACACCAGAAAACGTGTTTCTCGTATCAAATAGCTCGAAAAGAGCGATCTAGATGATTCTGCATACTTCTGGCAGAAGACTCACCAAGATTATCGCAGAAAATGCATATCTCAGCTTGAAACCTCACGAAAATCAAGATGTCGCCGGTTCTGCATATCAAACGCACTGTGGAGTGGTGAAAACAACCAGATAACGTGTTTCTCGCATTAAATAACTCGAAACGAGCGATCTAGATGATTCTGCATACTTCTGACTGAAGTCTCACCAATATTATCGCAGAAAATGCATATTTCAGCTGGAATCCCCACGAAAACCAAGTTATCGGCGGTTCTACATATCAAACGCACTGTGGAGTGGTCAAAGCACCAGAAAACGTGTTTCTCGCATTAAGTAGCTCGAAAAGAGCGATCTAGATGATACTGCATACTTCTGACAGAATTCTTACCAAGATTATCGTTGAAAATGCATATCCCAGCTTGAACCCCGACGAAATCCAAGATGTCGCCGGTTCTGCAAGTTAAACGCACTGTGGAGTGGTGAAAACACCAGATAACATGTTTCTCGCATTAAGTAGCTCGAAACGAGCGATCTAGATGATTCTGCATACTTCTGACAGAAGACTCACCAAGATTATCGCAGAAAATGCATATCTCAGCTTGAAACCCGACCGAAACCAAGATATCTCCGTTTCTGCATATCAAACGCACTGTGGAGTGGTGAAAACAACCAGATAACGTGTTTCTCGCATTAAATAGCTCGAATAGAGCGATCTCGATGATTCTGCATACTTCTGACAGAAGACTCACCAAGATTATCGCAGAAAATGCATATCTCAGCTGGAAACCCCACGAAAACCAAGATATCGCCGGTTCTGCATATCAAACGCACTGTGGAGTGGTGAAAACAACCAGATAACGTGTTTCTCGCATTAAATAGCTCGAATAGAGCGATCTCGATGATTCTGCATACTTCTGACAGAAGACTCACCAAGATTATCGCAGAAAATGCATATCTCAGCTGGAAACCCCACGAAAACCAAGATATCGCCGGTTCTGCATATCAAACGCACTGTGGAGTGGGGAAAACAACCAGATAACGTGTTTCTCGCTTTAAATAGCTCGAAACGAGCGATCTAGATGATTCTGCATACTTCTGACTGAAGTCTCACCAATATTATCGCAGAAAATGCTATATCTCAGCTTGAAACCCGACGAAAACCACGATGTCGCCGGTTCTGCATATCAGACGCACTATGGAGTGGTGAAAACATCAGAAAACGTGTATCTCGCATTAACTAGCTCGAAAAGAGCGTTCTCGATGATTCTGCATACTTCTCATAGATGAAACACCAAGATTATCGCAGAAAATGCATATTTCAGCTGGAAACCCCACGAAAACCAAGTTATCGGCGGCTCTACATATCAAACGCACTGTGGAGTGGTCAAAACAACCAGATAAAGTGTTTCTCGCTTTAAATAGCTCGAAACGAGCGATCTAGATGATTCTGCATACTTCTGACTGAAGTCTCACCAATATGATCGCAGAAAATGCATATCTCAGCTTGAACCCCGACGAAATCCAAGATGTCGCCGGATCTGCATATCAAACGCACTGTGGAGTGGTGAAAACAACCAGATAACGTGTTTCTCGCATTAAATAGCTCGAATAGAGCGATCTCGATGATTCTGCATACTTCTGACTGAAGTCTCACCAATATGATCGCAGAAAATGCATATCTCAGCTTGAAACCCGACGAAAACCACGATGTCGCCGGTTCTGCATATCAAACGCACTGTGGCGTGGTGAAAACACCAGAAAACGTGTTTCTCGCATCAAATAGCTCGAAAAGAGCGATCTAGATGATTCTGCAAACTTCTGACAGAAGTCTCACCAAGATTATAGTAAAAAATGCATATCTCAGCTTGAAACCCCACGAAAGCCAAGATATCGCTGGTTCTGCATATCAAACGAACTGTGGAGTGGTGAAAACACCGGATAAGGTTTTTCTCGCATTAACTAGCTCGAACAGAGCGATCTCGATGTTTCAGCATACTTCGGACAGAAGTCTCACCAAGATTACCGCAGAAAATGTATATCTCAGCTTGAAACCCCACGAAAACTATGATATCGCCGGTTCTGCATATCATACGCACTGTGGAGTGGTGAAAACACCAGATAACGTGTTTCGCGCATTAAATAGCTCGAAACGAGCGATCTCGATGATTAAGCATACTTCGAACAGAAGTCTCACCAAGATTATCGTAAAAAATGCATATCTCAGCTTGAAACCCCACGAAAACCAAGATATCGCTGGTTCTGCATATCAAACGCACTGTGGAGTGGTGAAAACACCAGATAACGTGTTTCTCGCATTAAAGAGCTCGAAAAGAGGGATCTCGATGATTCTGCATACTTCTGACAGAAGACTCACCAAGATTATCACAGAAATTGCATATCTCAGCTGGAAACCCCACGAAAACCAAGATATCGCCGGTTCTGCATATCAGACGCACTATGGAGTGGTGAAAACATCAGAAAACGTGTATGTCGCATTAACTAGCTCGAAAAGAGCGTTCTCGATGATTCTGCATACTTCTCATAGATGAAACACCAAGATTATCGCAGAAAATGCATATTTCAGCTGGAAACCCCACGAAAACCAAGTTATCGGCGGCTCTACATATCAAACGCACTGTGGAGTGGTCAAAACAACCAGATAACGTGTTTCTCGCTTTAAATAGCTCGAAACGAGCGATCTAGATGATTCTGCATACTTCTGACTGAAGTCTCACCAATATGATCGCAGAAAACGCATATCTCAGCTTGAAACCCCACGAAAACCAAGATATCGCCGGTTCTGCATATCAAACCAACTGTGGAGTGGTGAAAACCCCGGATAACGTGTTTCTCGCATTAAATAGCTCGAAAAGTGCGATCTCGATGATTCTGCATACTTCGAACAGAGTCCCAACAAGATTATCGCAGAAAACGCATATTTCAGCTTGAAACCCCACGAAAACCAAGATATCTACTGTTCTGCATATCAAACGCACTGTGGTGTGGTGAAAACACCAGATAACGTGTTTCTCGCACTAACTAGCTCGAAAAGAGCGATCTCGATGATTCAGCATACTTCGGACAGAAGTCTCACCAAGATTATCGTAAAAAATGCATATCTCAGCTTGAAACCCAACGAAAACCAAGATATCGCCGGTTCTGCATATCATACGCACTGTGGAGTGGTGAAAACACCAGATAACGTGTTTCTCGCATTAAATAGCTCGAAACGAGGGATCTCGATGATTAAGCATACTTCGGACAGAAGTCTCACCAAGATTATCGTAAAAAATGCATATCTCAGCTTGAAACCCCACGAAAGCCAAGATATCGCCGGTTCTGCATATCAAACGAACTGTGGAGTGGTGAAAACACCGGATAAGGTTTTTCTCGCATTAACTAGCTCGAAAAGAGCGATCTCGATGTTTCAGCATACTTCGGACAGAAGTCTCACCAAGATTACCGCAGAAAATGTATATCTCAGCTTGAAACCCCACGAAAACCAAGATATCGCCGGTTCTGCATATCATACGCACTGTGGAGTGGTGAAAGCACCAGATAACGTGTTTCTCGCATTAAATAGCTCGAAACGAGGGATCTCGATGATTAAGCATACTTCGGACAGAAGTCTCACCAAGATTATCGTAAAAAATGCATATCTCAGCTTGAAACCCCACGAAAGCCAAGATATCGCTGGTTCTGCATATCAAACGAACTGTGGAGTGGTGAAAATACCGGATAAGGTTTTTCTCGCATTAAATAGCTCGAAAAGAGCGATCTAGATGATTCTGCATACTCCTGACAGAAGACTCACCATGGTTATCGTAGAAAATGCATATCTCAGCTTGAAATCTCACGAAAATCAAGATGTCGCCTGTTCTGCATATCAAACGCACTGTGGAGTGGTGAAAACACCAGATAACGTGTTTCTCGCATTAAATAGCTCGAAAAGAGCGATCTCGATGATTCAGCATACTTCGGACAGAAGTCTCACCAAGATTATCGTTGAAAATGCATATCTCAGCTTGATACCCGACCTAAACCAAGATATCTCCTGTTCTGCATGTCAAACGTACTGTGGAGTGGTGAATACACCAGAAAACGTGTTTCTCGCATTAAATAGCTCGAAAAGAGCGATCTAGATGATTCTACATACTTCTGACAGAAGACTCACCAAGATTATCGCAGAAAATGCATATCTCAGCTGGAAACACCACGAAAATCAAGATATCGCCGGTTCTGCATATAAAACGCACTGTGGAATGTTGACAACACCAGAAAACTTGTTTTTTCGCATTAAATAGCTCGAAACGAGCGATCTCGGTGATTCTGCATACTTTTGACTGAAGTCTCACCAAGAGTATCGCAGAGAATGCATATCTCAGCTGGAAACACCACGAAAATCTAGATATCGCCGGTTATGCATATCAAACGCACTGTGGAGTGGTGAAAACAACCATTTAATGTGTTTCTCGCGTTAAATAGCTCGAAAAGAGCGATCCCGATGATTCTGCATACTTCTGACAGAAGTCTCACCAAGATTATCGTAGAAAATGCATATCTCAGCTTGAAACCCGACCGAAACCAAGATATATCCGGTTCTGCATGTCAAACGTACTGTGGGGTGGTGAATACACCAGAAAACGTGTTTCTCACATTAAATAGCTCGAAGAGAGCGATCTAGATGATTCTGCATACTTCTGACAGAAGACTCACCATGGTTATCGTAGAAAATGCATATCGCAGCTTGAAATCTCACGAAAATTAAGATGTCGCCTGTTCTGCATATCAAACGCACTGTGGAGTGGTGAAAACACCAGATAACGTGTCTCTCGCATTAAATAGCTCGAAAAGAGGGGTCTCGATGATTCTGCATAGTACTGACAGAAGTCTCACCAAGATTATCGTAAAAAATGCATATCTCAGCTTGAAACCCCACGAAAACCAAGATATCTACTGTTCTGCATATCAAACGCACTGTGGAGAGGTGAAAACACCGGATAACGTGTTTCTCGCATTAAAGAGCTCGAAAAGAGGGATCTCGATGATTCTGCTTACTTCTGATAAAAGTCTCACCAAGATTATCGCAGAAAACGCATATCTCAGCTTGAAACCCCACGAAAACCAAGATATCGCCGGTTCTGCATATCAAACCAACTGTGGAGTGGTGAAAACTCCAGATATCGTGTTTCTCGCATTAAATAGCTCGAAACGAGCGATCTCGATGATTAAGCATACTTCGGACAGAAGTCTCACCAAGATTATCGTTAAAAATGCATATCTCAGCTTGAATCCCCACGAAAGCCAAGATATCGCTGGTTCTGCATATCAAACGCACTGTGGAGTGGTGAAAACACCGGATAAGGTTTTTCTCGCATTAACTAGCTCGAAAAGAGCGATCTCGATGATTCTGCATACTTCTGACTGAAGTCTCACCAAGATTATCGCAGAAAATGCATATCTCAGGTTGATACCCAACGAAAGCCAAGATGTCGCCGGTTCTGCGTATCAAACGCACTGTGGAGAGGTGAAAACACCAGATAACGTGTTTCTCGCATTAAATAGCTCGAAAAGAGGGATCTCGATGTTTCCGCTTACTTCTGATAGAATTCTCACCAAGATTATCGCAGAAAACGCATATCTCAGCTTGAAACCCCACGAAAACCAAGATATCGCCGGTTCTGCATATCAAACCAACTGTGGAGTGGTGAAAACCCCAGATAACGTGTTTCTCGCATTAAATAGCTCGAAAAGTGCGATCTCGATGATTCTGCATACTTCGAACGGAAGTCTCAACAAGATTATCGCAGAAAATGCATAATTCAGCTTGAAACCCCACGAAAACCAAGATATCTACTGTTCTGCATATCAAACGCACTGTGGTGTGGTGAAAACACCAGATAACGTGTTTCTCGCACTAACTAGCTCGAAAAGAGCGATCTCGATGATTCTGCATACTTCTGACTGAAGTCTCACCAAGATTATCGCAGAAAATGCATATCTCAGGTTGATACCCGACGATAGCCAAGATGTCGCCGGTTCTGCGTATCAAACGCACTGTGGAGAGGTGAAAACACCAGATAACGTGTTTCTCGCATTAAAGAGCTCGAAAAGAGGGATCTCGATGTTTCCGCTTACTTCTGATAGAATTCTCACCAAGATTATCGCAGAAAACGCATATCTCAGCTTGAAATCTCACGAAAATCAAGATGTCGCCTGTTCTGCATATCAAACGCACTGTGGAGTGTTGAAAACACCAGATAACGTGTTTCTCGCATTAAATAGCTCGAAAAGAGGGGTCTCGATGATTCTGCATCCTACTGACAGAAGACTCACCAATATTATAGCAGAAAATGCATATCTCAGCTTGAAACCTCACGAAAATCAAGATGTCGCCGGTGCTGCATATCAAACGCACTGTGGAGTCGTGAAACCAACCAGACAACGTGTTTCTCGCATTAAATAGCTCGAAAAGAGCGATCCCGATGATTCTGCACACTTCTGACAGAAGTCTCACCAAGATTATCGTTGAAAATGCATATCTCAGCTTGATACCCGACCTAAACCAAGATATCTCCTGTTCTGCATGTCAAACGTACTGTGGAGTGGTGAATACACCAGAAAACGTGTTTCTCGCATTAAATAGCTCGAAAAGAGCGATCTAGATGATTCTACATACTTCTGACAGTAGACTCACCAAGATTATCGCAGAAAATGCATATCTCAGCTGGAAACACCACGAAAATCAAGATATCGCCGGTTCTGCATATAAAACGCACTGTGGAATGTTGACAACACCAGAAAACTTGTTTTTTCGCATTAAATAGCTCGAAACGAGCGATCTCGGTGATTCTGCATACTTCTGACTGAAGTCTCACCAAGAGTATCGCAGAGAATGCATATCTCAGCTGGAAACACCACGAAAATCTAGATATCGCCGGTTATGCATATCAAACGCACTGTGGAGTGGTGAAAACAACCATATAATGTGTTTCTCGCGTTAAATAGCTCGAAAAGAGCGATCCCGATGATTCTGCATACTTCTGACAGAAGTCTCACCAAGATTATCGTAGAAAATGCATATCTCAGCTTGAAACCCGACCGAAACCAAGATATATCCGGTTCTGCATGTCAAACGCACTGTGGAGTGGTGAAAACACCAGATAACGTGTCTCTCGCATTAAATAGCTCGAAAAGAGGGGTCTCGATGATTCTGCATAGTACTGACAGAAGACTCACCAACATTATCGACGAAAATGCATATCTCAGGTTGAAATCTCACGAAAATCAAGATGTCGCCGGTTCTGCATATCAAACGCACTGTGGAGTGGTGAAAACACCAGATAACGTGTTTCTCGCATTAAAGAGCTCGAAAAGAGGGATCTCGATGATTCTGCTTACTTCTGATAGAAGTCTCACCAAGATTATCGCAGAAAACGCATATCTCAGCTTGAAATCCCACGAAAACCAAGATATCGCCGGTTCTGCATATCAAACCAACTGTGGAGTGGTGAAAACTCCAGATAACGTGTTTCTCGCACTAACTAGCTCGAAAAGAGCGATCTCGATGATTCAGCATACTTCGGACAGAAGTCTCACCAAGATTATCGTAAAAAATGCATATCTCAGCTTGAAACCCCACGAAAACCAAGATATCTACTGTTCTGCATATCAAACGCACTGTGGAGCGGTGAAAACACCGGATAACGTGTTTCTCGCATTAAAGAGCTCGAAAAGAGGGATCTCGATGATTCTGCTTACTTCTGATAAAAGTCTCACCAAGATTATCGCAGAAAACGCATATCTCAGCTTGAAACCCCACGAAAACCAAGATATCGCCGGTTCTGCATATCAAACCAACTGTGGAGTAGTGAAAACTCCAGATATCGTGTTTCTCGCATTAAATAGCTCGAAACGAGCGATCTCGATGATTAAGCATACTTCGGACAGAAGTCTCACCAAGATTATCGTAAAAAATGCATATCTCAGCTTGAAACCCCACGAAAGCCAAGATATCGCTGGTTCTGCACATCAAACGCACTGTGGAGTGGTGAAAACACCGGATAAGGTTTTTCTCGCATTAACTAGCTCGAAAAGAGCGATCTCGATGATTCTGCATACTTCTGACTGAAGTCTCACCAAGATTATCGCAGAAAATGCATATCTCAGGTTGATACCCGACGAAAGCCAAGATGTCGCCGGTTCTGCGTATCAAACGCACTGTGGAGAGGTGAAAACACCAGATAACGTGTTTCTCGCATTAAAGAGCTCGAAAAGAGGGATCTCGATGTTTCCGCTTACTTCTGATAGAATTCTCACCAAGATTATCGCAGAAAACGCATATCTCAGCTTGAAACCCCACGAAAACCAAGATATCGCCGGTTCTGCATATCAAACCAACTGTGGAGTGGTGAATACCCCAGATAACGTGTTTCTCGCATTAAATAGCTCGAAAAGTGCGATCTCGATGATTCTGCATACTTCGAACGGAAGTCTCAACAAGATTATCGCAGAAAATGCATATTTCAGCTTGAAACCCCACGAAAACCAAGATATCTACTGTTCTGCATATCAAACGCACTGTGGTGTGGTGAAAACACCAGATAACGTGTTTCTCGCACTAACTAGCTCGAAAAGAGCGATCTCGATGATTCAGCATACTTCGGACAGAAGTCTCACCAAGAGTATCGTAAAAAATGCATATCTCAGCTTGAAACCCCCCGAAAGCCAAGATATCGCTGGTTCTGCATATCAAACGAACTGTGGAGTGGTGAAAACACCGGATAAGGTTTTTCTCGCATTAACTAGCTCGAAAAGAGCGATCTCGATGTTTCAGCATACTTCGGACAGAAGTCTCACCAAGATTATCGCAGAAAATGTATATCTCAGCTTGAAACCCCACGAAAACCAAGATATCGCCGGTTCTGCATATCATACGCACTGTGGAGTGGTGAAAAAACCAGAAAACGTGTTTCTCGCATTAAGTAGCTCGAAAAGAGCGTTCTCGATGATTCTGCATACTTCTCATAGATGAAACACCAAGATTATCGCAGAAAATGCATATATCAGCTGGAAACCCCACGAAAACCACGTTATCGGCGGTTCTACATATCAAACGCACTGTGGAGTGGTCAAAACACCAGATAACGTGTTTCCCGCATTAAATAGCTCGAAAAGAGCGATCTCGATGATTCTGTATACTTCGGACAGAAGTCTCACCAGATTATCGCAGAAAATGCATATCTCAGCTTGAAACCCCACGAAAACCAAGATATCGCTGGTTCTGCATGTCAAACGCACTGTCGAGTGGTGAAAACACCAGATAACGTTTTTCTCGCATTAAATAGCTCGAAAAGAAGGATCTAGATGATTCTGCATACTTCGGACAGAAGTCTCACCAAGATTATCGCAGAAAATGCATATCTCACCTTGAAACCTCACGAAAATCAAGATGACGCCGGTTCTGCATATCAAACGCACTGTGGAGTGGTGAAAACAACCAGATAACGAGTTTCTCGCATTAAATAGCTCGAAAAGAGCGATCCCGATGATTCTGCATACTTCTGACAGAAGTCTCACCAAGATTATCGTAGAAAATGCATATCCCAGCTTGATACCCGACGAAAGCCAAGATGTCGCCGGTTCTGCATATCAAACGCACTGTGGAGTGGTGAAAACACCAGATAACGTGTTTGTCGCATTAAACAGCTCGAAAAGAGCGTACTCGATGATTCTGCATACTTCGGACAGAAGTCTCACCAAGATTATCGCAGAAAATGCATATCTCAGCTTGAAACCCCACGAAAACCAAGATATCGCAGGTTCTGCATATCATACGCACTGTGGAGTGGTGAAAACACCAGATAACGTGTTTCTCGCATTAAATAGCTCGAAACGAGCGATCTCGATGATTAAGCATACTTCGGACAGAAGTCTCACCAAGATTATCGACGAAAATGCATATCTCAGGTTGAAATCTCACGAAAATCAAGATGTCGCCGGTTCTGCATATCAAACGCACTGTGGAGTGGTGAAAACACCAGATAACGTGTTTCTCGCATTAAAGAGCTCGAAAAGAGGGATCTCGATGATTCTGCTTACTTCTGATAGAAGTCTCACCAAGATTATCGCAGAAAACGCATATCTCAGCTTGAAATCCCACGAAAACCAAGATATCGCCGGTTCTGCATATCAAACCAACTGTGGAGTGGTGAAAACTCCAGATAACGTGTTTCTCCCACTAACTAGCTCGAAAAGAGCGATCTCGATGATTCAGCATACTTCGGACAGAAGTCTCACCAAGATTATCGTAAAAAATGCATATCTCAGCTTGAAACCCCACGAAAACCAAGATATCTACTGTTCTGCATATCAAACGCACTGTGGAGAGGTGAAAACACCGGATAACGTGTTTCTCGCATTAAAGAGCTCGAAAAGAGGGATCTCGATGATTCTGCATACTTCGGACAGAAGTCTCACCAAGATTATCGCAGAAAATGCATATCGCAGCTTGAAATCTCACGAAAATTAAGATGTCGCCTGTTCTGCATATCAAACGCACTGTGGAGTGGTGAAAACACCAGATAACGTGTCTCTCGCATTAAATAGCTCGAAAAGAGGGGTCTCGATGATTCTGCATAGTACTGACAGAAGACTCACCAAGATTATCGACGAAAATGCATATCTCAGGTTGAAATCTCACGAAAATCAAGATGTCGCCGGTTCTGCATATCAAACGCACTGTGGAGTGGTGAAAACACCAGATAACGTGTTTCTCGCATTAAAGAGCTCGAAAAGAGGGATCTCGATGATTCTGCTTACTTCTGATAGAAGTCTCACCAAGATTATCGCAGAAAACGCATATCTCAGCTTGAAATCCCACGAAAACCAAGATATCGCCGGTTCTGCATATCAAACCAACTGTGGTGTGGTGAAAACTCCAGATAACGTGTTTCTCGCACTAACTAGCTCGAAAAGAGCGATCTCGATGATTCAGCATACTTCGGACAGAAGTCTCACCAAGATTATCGTAAAAAATGCATATCTCAGCTTGAAACCCCACGAAAACCAAGATATCTACTGTTCTGCATATCAAACGCACTGTGGAGAGGTGAAAACACCGGATAACGTGTTTCTCGCATTAAAGAGCTCGAAAAGAGGGATCTCGATGATTCTGCTTACTTCTGATAAAAGTCTCACCAAGATTATCGCAGAAAACGCATATCTCAGCTTGAAACCCCACGAAAACCAAGATATCGCCGGTTCTGCATATCAAACCAACTGTGGAGTGGTGAAAACTCCAGATATCGTGTTTCTCGCATTAAATAGCTCGAAACGAGCGATCTCGATGATTAAGCATACTTCGGACAGAAGTCTCACCAAGATTATCGTAAAAAATGCATATCTCAGCTTGAAACCCCACGAAAGCCAAGATATCGCTGGTTCTGCATATCAAACGCACTGTGGAGTGGTGAAAACACCGGATAAGGTTTTTCTCGCATTAACTAGCTCGAAAAGAGCGATCTCGATGATTCTGCATACTTCTGACTGAAGTCTCACCAAGATTATCGCAGAAAATGCATATCTCAGGTTGATACCCGACGAAAGCCAAGATGTCGCCGGTTCTGCGTATCAAACGCACTGTGGAGAGGTGAAAACACCAGATAACGTGTTTCTCGCATTAAAGAGCTCGAAAAGAGGGATCTCGATGTTTCCGCTTACTTCTGATAGAATTCTCACCAAGATTATCGCAGAAAACGCATATCTCAGCTTGAAACCCCACGAAAACCAAGATATCGCCGGTTCTGCATATCAAACCAACTGTGGAGTGGTGAAAACCCCAGATAACGTGTTTCTCGCATTAAATAGCTCGAAAAGTGCGATCTCGATGATTCTGCATACTTCGAACGGAAGTCTCAACAAGATTATCGCAGAAAATGCATAATTCAGCTTGAAACCCCACGAAAACCAAGATATCTACTGTTCTGCATATCAAACGCACTGTGGTGTGGTGAAAACACCAGATAACGTGTTTCTCGCACTAACTAGCTCGAAAAGAGCGATCTCGATGATTCTGCATACTTCTGACTGAAGTCTCACCAAGATTATCGCAGAAAACGCATATCTCAGCTTGAAACCCCACGAAAACCAAGATATCGCCGGTTCTGCATATCAAACCAACTGTGGAGTGGTGAATACCCCAGATAACGTGTTTCTCGCATTAAATAGCTCGAAAAGTGCGATCTCGATGATTCTGCATACTTCGAACGGAAGTCTCAACAAGATTATCGCAGAAAATGCATATTTCAGCTTGAAACCCCACGAAAACCAAGATATCTACTGTTCTGCATATCAAACGCACTGTGGTGTGGTGAAAACACCAGATAACGTGTTTCTCGCACTAACTAGCTCGAAAAGAGCGATCTCGATGATTCAGCATACTTCGGACAGAAGTCTCACCAAGATTATCGTAAAAAATGCATATCTCAGCTTGAAACCCCCCGAAAGCCAAGATATCGCTGGTTCTGCATATCAAACGAACTGTGGAGTGGTGAAAACACCGGATAAGGTTTTTCTCGCATTAACTAGCTCGAAAAGAGCGATCTCGATGTTTCAGCATACTTCGGACAGAAGTCTCACCAAGATTATCGCAGAAAATGTATATCTCAGCTTGAAACCCCACGAAAACCAAGATATCGCCGGTTCTGCATATCATACGCACTGTGGAGTGGTGAAAAAACCAGAAAACGTGTTTCTCGCATTAAGTAGCTCGAAATGAGCGTTCTCGATGATTCTGCATACTTCTCATAGATGAAACACCAAGATTATCGCAGAAAATGCATATATCAGCTGGAAACCCCACGAAAACCACGTTATCGGCGGTTCTACATATCAAACGCACTGTGGAGTGGTCAAAACACCAGATAACGTGTTTCCCGCATTAAATAGCTCGAAAAGAGCGATCTCGATGATTCTGTATACTTCGGACAGAAGTCTCACCAGATTATCGCAGAAAATGCATATCTCAGCTTGAAACCCCACGAAAACCAAGATATCGCTGGTTCTGCATGTCAAACGCACTGTCGAGTGGTGAAAACACCAGATAACGTTTTTCTCGCATTAAATAGCTCGAAAAGAAGGATCTAGATGATTCTGCATACTTCGGACAGAAGTCTCACCAAGATTATCGCAGAAAATGCATATCTCACCTTGAAACCTCACGAAAATCAAGATGACGCCGGTTCTGCATATCAAACGCACTGTGGAGTGGTGAAAACAACCAGATAACGAGTTTCTCGCATTAAATAGCTCGAAAAGAGCGATCCCGATGATTCTGCATACTTCTGACAGAAGTCTCACCAAGATTATCGTAGAAAATGCATATCCCAGCTTGATACCCGACGAAAGCCAAGATGTCGCCGGTTCTGCATATCAAACGCACTGTGGAGTGGAGAAAACACCAGATAACGTGTTTGTCGCATTAAACAGCTCGAAAAGAGCGTACTCGATGATTCTGCATACTTCGGACAGAAGTCTCACCAAGATTATCGCAGAAAATGCATATCTCAGCTTGAAACCCCACGAAAACCAAGATATCGCAGGTTCTGCATATCATACGCACTGTGGAGTGGTGAAAACACCAGATAACGTGTTTCTCGCATTAAATAGCTCGAAACGAGCGATCTCGATGATTAAGCATACTTCGGACAGAAGTCTCACCAAGATTATCGTAAAAAATGCATATCTCAGCTTGAAACCCCACGAAAACCAAGATATCGCTGGTTCTGCATATCAAACGCACTGTGGAGTGCTGAAAGCACCAGATAACGTGTTTCTCGCGTTAAATAGCTCGAAACGAGGGATCTCGATGATTAAGCATACTTCGGACAGAAGTCTCACCAATATTATCGCAAAAAATGCATATCTCAGTTTGAACCCCGACTAAAGCCAAGATGTCGCCCGTTCTGCATATCAAACGCACTGTGGAGTGGTGAAAACACCATATAACGTGTTTCTCGCGTTAAATAGCTCGACAAGAGCGATCTAGATGATTCTGCATACTTCTGACTGAAGTCTCAGGAAGATTATCGCAGAAAATGCATATCTCAGCTTGAATCCCGAACGTAACCAAGATATCTGCGGTTCTGCATGTCAAACGCACTGTGGAGTGGCGAAAACACCAGATAACGTGTTTCTCGAATTAAGTAGCTCGAAAAGAGCGATCTCGATGATTCTGCATACTTCTGACAGAAGTCTCACCAAGATAATCGCAGAAAATGCATATCTCACCTTGAAACCTCACGAAAATCAAGATGACGCCGGTTCTGCATATCAAACGCATTGTGGAGTGGTGAAAACAACCAGATAACGAGTTTCTCGCATTAAATAGCTCGAAAAGAGCGTTCCCGATGATTCTGCATACTTCTGACAGAAGTCTCACCAAGATTATCGTAGAAAATGCATATCCCAGCTTGATACCCGACGAAAGCCAAGATGTCGCCGGTTCTGCATATCAAACGCATTGTGGAGTGGTGAAAACACCAGATAACGTGTTTCTCGCATTAAACAGCTCGAAAAGAGCGTACTCGATGATTCTGCATACTTCTGACAGAAGAATCACCAAGATTATCGCAGAAAATGCATGTCTCAGCTTGAAACCCGGCCGAAACCAGGATATCTTCGGTTCTGCATGTCAAACGTACTGTGGAGTGGTGAATACACCAGAAAACGTGTTTCTCGCATTAAGTAGCTCGAAAAGAGCGTTCTCGAAGATTCTGCATACTTCTGACTGATGTCTCACCACTATTATCGCAGAAAATGCATATCTCAGCTGGAAACACCACGAAAATCAAGATATCGCCAGTTCTGCATATCAAACGCACTGTGGAATGTTGAAAACACCGGGAAACTTGTTTTTTTGCATTAAATAGCTCGACAAGAGCGATCTAGATGATTCTGCATACTTCTGAATGAAGTCTCACCACGATTATCGTAGAAAATGCATATCTCAGCTGGAAACCCCACGAAAACCAAGATATCGCCGGTTCTGCATATCAGACGCACTGTGGAGTGGTGAAAACACCAGAAAAAGTGTTACTCGCATTAACTAGCTCGAAAAGTGCGTTCTGGATGGTTCTGCATACTTCTCATTGATGAAACACAAAGATTATCGCAGAAAATGCATATCTCAGCTTGATGCCCGACGACAGCCATGATGTCGCCGGTTCTGCATATCAAACGCACTGTGGAGTGGTGAAAACACCAGATAACGTGTTACTCGCATTAACTAGCTCGAAAAGTGCGTTCTGGATGGTTCTGCATACTTCTCATTGATGAAACACAAAGATTATCGCAGAAAATGCACATCTCAGCTTGATGCCCGACGACAGCCATGATGTCGCCGGTTCTGCATGTCAAACGTACTGTGGAGTGGTGAATACACCAGAAAACGTGTTTCTCGCATTAAGTAGCTCGAAAAGAGCGTTCTCGAAGATTCTGCATACTTCTGACTGATGTCTCACCACTATTATCGCAGAAAATGCATATCTCAGCTGGAAACACCACGAAAATCAAGATGTCGCCGGTTCTGCATATCAAACGCACCGTGGAGTGGTGAAAACAACCAGACAACGTATTTCTCGCATTAAATAGCTCGAAACGAGCGATCTAGATGATCCTGCATACTTCTGACTGAACTCTCACCAATATTATCGCAGAAAATGCTTATCTCAGCTTGAAACCTCACGAAAATCAAGATGGCGCCGGTTCCGCATATCAAACGCACTGTGGAGTGGTCAATACACCAGATAACGTGTTTCTCCATTAAATAGCTCGAAAAGAGCGATCTCGATGATTCTGCAAACTTCTGACTGATGTGTCACCAAGATTATCGCAGAAAATGCATATCTCAGCTTGATGCCCGACGACAGCCATGATGTCGCCGGTTCTGCATATCAAACGCACTGTGGAGTGGTGAAAACACCAGATAACGTGTTTCTCGCATTAAATAGCTAGAAACGAGCGATCACGATGATTAAGCATACTTCGGGCTGAAGTCTCACCAAGATTATCGTAAAAAATGCATATCTCAGCTTGAAACCCCACGAAAACCAAGATATCGCTGGTTCTGCATATCAAACGCACTGTGGAGTGCTGAAAGCACCAGATAACGTGTTTGCCGCATTAATTAGCACGAAACGAGCGATCTAGATGATTCTGCATACTTCTGACTGAAGTCTCACCAATATTATCGCAAAAAATGCATATCTCAGTTTGAACCCCGACTAAAGCCAAGATGTCGCCGGTTCTGCATATCAAACGCACTGTGGAGTGGTGAAAACACCATATAACGTGTTTCTCGCGTTAAATAGTTCGACAACAGCGATCTAGACGATTCTGCATACTTCTGACTGAAGTCTCACCAAGATTATCGCAGAAAATGCATATCTCAGCTTGAATCCCGAACGTAACCAAGATATCTGCGGTTCTGCATGTCAAACGCACTGTGGAGTGGCGAAAACACCAGATAACGTGTTTCTCGCATTAAACAGCTCGAAAAGAGCGTACTCGATGCTTCTGCATACTTCTGACAGAAGAATCACCAAGATTATCGCAGAAAATGCATGTCTCAGCTTGAAACCCGACCGAAACCAAGATATCTTCGGTTCTGCATGTCAAACGTACTGTGGAGTGGTGAATACACCAGAAAACGTGTTTCTCGCATTAAGTAGCTCGAAAAGAGCGTTCTCGAAGATTCTGCATACTTCTGACTGATGTCTCACCACTATTATCGCAGAAAATGCATATCTCAGCTGGAAACACCACGAATATCAAGATATTGCCGGTTCTGCATATCAAACGCTCTGTGGAGTGGTGAATACACCAGAAAACGTGTTTCTCGCATTAAATGGCTCGAAAAGTGCAATCTAGATGATTCTGCATCCTTCTGACAGAAGACTCACCAAGATTATCGCAGAAAATGCATATCTCAGCTGGAAACACCACGAAAATCAAGATATCGCCAGTTCTGCATATCAAACGCACTGTGGAATGTTGAAAACACCGGGAAACTTGTTTTTTTGCATTAAATAGCTCGACAAGAGCGATCTAGATGATTCTGCATACTTCTGAATGAAGTCTCACCACGATTATCGCAGAAAATGCATATCTCAGCTGGAAACCCCACGAAAACCAAGATATCGCCGGTTCTGCATATCAGACGCACTTTGGAGTGGTGAAAACACCAGAAAACGTGTTACTCGCATTAACTAGCTCGAAAAGTGCGTTCTGGATGGTTCTGCATACTTCTCATTGATGAAACACAAAGATTATCGCAGAAAATGCATATCTCAGCTTGATGCCCGACGACAGCCATGATGTCGCCGGTTCTGCATATCAAACGCACTGTGGAGTGGTGAAAACACCAGATAACGTGTTTCTCGCATTAAATAGCTCGAAAAGAGCGTTCTGGATGATTCTGCATACTTCTCATTGATGAAACACAAAGATTATCGCAGAAAATGCATATTTCAGTTGGAAACCCCACGAAAACCAAGTTATCGGCGGGTCTACATATCAAACGCACTGTGGAGTGGTCAAAACACCAGAAAACTTGTTTTTTCGCATTAAATAGCTCGAAACGGACGATCTAGATGATTCTGCATACTTCTGACTGAAGTCTCACCAATATTATCGCAGAAAATGCATATCTCAGCTAGAAACGTCACGAAAATCAAGATGTCGCCGGTTCTGCATATCAAACGCACTGTGGAGTGGTGAAAACACCAGATAACGTGTTACTCGCATTAACTAGCTCGAAAAGTGCGTTCTGGATGGTTCTGCATACTTCTCATTGATGAAACACAAAGATTATCGCAGAAAATGCACATCTCAGCTTGATGCCCGACGACAGCCATGATGTCGCCGGTTCAGCATGTCAAACGTACTGTGGAGTGGTGAATACACCAGAAAACGTGTTTCTCGCATTAAGTAGCTCGAAAAGAGCGTTCTCGAAGATTCTGCATACTTCTGACTGATGTCTCACCACTATTATCGCAGAAAATGCATATCTCAGCTGGAAACACCACGAAAATCAAGATGTCGCCGGTTCTGCATATCAAACGCACCGTGGAGTGGTGAAAACAACCAGACAACGTATTTCTCGCATTAAATAGCTCGAAACGAGCGATCTAGATGATCCTGCATACTTCTGACTGAACTCTCACCAATATTATCGCAGAAAATGCTTATCTCAGCTTGAAACCTCACGAAAATCAAGATGGCGCCGGTTCCGCATATCAAACGCACTGTGGAGTGGTCAATACACCAGATAACGTGTTTCTCCATTAAATAGCTCGAAAAGAGCGATCTCGATGATTCTGCAAACTTCTGACTGATGTGTCACCAAGATTATCGCAGAAAATGCATATCTCAGCTTGATGCCCGACGACAGCCATGATGTCGCCGGTTCTGCATATCAAACGCACTGTGGAGTGGTGAAAACACCAGATAACGTGTTTCTCGCATTAAATAGCTAGAAACGAGCGATCACGATGATTAAGCATACTTCGGGCTGAAGTCTCACCAAGATTATCGTAAAAAATGCATATCTCAGCTTGAAACCCCACGAAAACCAAGATATCGCTGGTTCTGCATATCAAACGCACTGTGGAGTGCTGAAAGCACCAGATAACGTGTTTGCCGCATTAATTAGCACGAAACGAGCGATCTAGATGATTCTGCATACTTCTGACTGAAGTCTCACCAATATTATCAAAAAAAATGCATATCTCAGTTTGAACCCCGACTAAAGCCAAGATGTCGCCGGTTCTGCATATCAAACGCAGTGT
The DNA here is from genome assembly GCA_951804975.1 of Anthophora plumipes. Taxonomy (NCBI): domain Eukaryota; kingdom Metazoa; phylum Arthropoda; class Insecta; order Hymenoptera; family Apidae; genus Anthophora; species Anthophora plumipes. Next base: position 1,400,229 of record CATORF010000687.1, read on the forward strand.
GGAGTGGTGAAAACACCAGAAAACTTGTTTTTTCGCATTAAATAGCTCGAAACGGACGATCTAGATGATTCTGCATACTTCTGACTGAAGTCTCACCAATATTATCGCAGAAAATGCATATCTCAGCTAGAAACGTCACGAAAATCAAGATGTCGCCGGTTCTGCATATCAAACGCACTGTGGAGTGGTGAAAACAACCAGATAACGTGTTTCTCGCATTAAATAGCTCGAATAGAGCGATCTCGATGATTCTGCATACTGCTGACAGAAGACTCACCAAGATTATCGCAGAAAATGCATATCTCAGCTGGAAACACCACGAAAATCAAGATGACGCTGGTTCTGCATATCAAACGCACAGTGGAGTGGTGAAAACAACCAGACAACCTGTTTCTCGCATTAAATAGCTCGAAACGAGCGATCTAGATGATCCTGCATACTTCTGACTGTACTCTCACCAATATTATCGCAGAAAATGCATATCTCATCTTGAAACCTCACGAAAATCAAGATGACGCCGGTTCCGCATATCAAACGCACTGTGGAGTGGTCAATACACCAGATAACGTGTTTCTCCATTATATAGCTCGAAAAGAGCGATATCGATGATTCTGCAAACTTCTGACTGATGTCTCACCAAGATTATCGCAGAAAATGCATATCTCAGCTTGATGCCCGACGACAGCCATGATGTCGCCGGTTCTGCATATCAAACGCACTGTGGAGTGGTGAAAACACCAGATAACGTGTTTCTCGCATTAAATAGCTAGAAACGAGCGATCACGATGATTAAGCATACTTCGGGCAGAAGTCTCACCAAGATTATCGTAAAAAATGCATATCTCAGCTTGAAACCCCACGAAATCCAAGATATCGCTGGTTCTTCATATCAAACGCACTGTGGAGTGCTGAAAGCACCAGATAACGTGTTTGCCGCATTAATTAGCACGAAACGAGCGATCTAGATGATTCTGCATACTTCTGACTGAAGTCTCACCAATATTATCGCAAAAAATGCATATCTCAGTTTGAACCCCGGCTAAAGCCAAGATGTCGCCGGTTCTGCATATCAAACGCACTGTGGAGTGGTGAAAACACCATATAACGTGTTTCTCGCGTTAAATAGCTCGACAAGAGCGATCTAGACGATTCTGCATACTTCTGACTGAAGTCTCACCAAGATTATCACAGAAAATGCATATCTCAGCTTGAATCCCGAACGTAACCAAGATATCTGCGGTTCTGCATGTCAAACGCACTGTGGAGTGGCGAAAACACCAGATAACGTGTTTCTCGAATTAAGTAGCTCGAAAAGAGCGATCTCGATGATTCTGCATACTTCTGACAGAAGTCTCACCAAGATAATCGCAGAAAATGCATATCTCACCTTGAAACCTCACGAAAATCAAGATGACGCCGGTTCTGCATATCAAACGCACTGTGGAGTGGTGAAAACAACCAGATAACGAGTTTCTCGCATTAAATAGCTCGAAAAGAGCGTTCCCGATGATTCTGCATACTTCTGACAGAAGACTCACTAAGATTATCGCAGAAAATGCATATCTCAGCAGGAAACACCACGAAAATCAAGATATCGCCAGTTCTGCATATCAAACGCACTGTGGAATGTTGAAAACACCGGGAAACTTGTTTTTTCGCATTAAATAGCTCGACAAGAGCGATCTAGATGATTCTGCATACTTCTGAATGAAGTCTCACCACGATTATCGCAGAAAATGCATATCTCAGCTGGAAACCCCACGATAACCAAGATATCGCCGGTTCTGCATATCAGACGCACTGTGGAGTGGTGAAAACACCAGAAAACGTGTTACTCGCATTAACTAGCTCGAAAAGTGCGTTCTGGATGGTTCTGCATCCCTTCTCATTGATGAAACACAAAGATTATCGCAGAAAATGCATATCTCAGCTTGATGCCCGACGACAGCCATGATGTCGCCGGTTCTGCATATCAAACGCACTGTGGAGTGGTGAAAACACCAGATAACGTGTTTCTCCATTAAATAGCTCGAAAAGAGCGTTCTGGATGATTCTGCATACTTCTCATTGATGAAACACAAAGATTATCGCAGAAAATGCATATTTCAGTTGGAAACCCCACGAAAACCAAGTTATCGGCGGCTCTACATATCAAACGCACTGTGGAGTGGTCAAAACACCAGAAAACGTGTTTCTCGCATTAAATAGCTCGAATAGAGCGATCTCGATGATTCTGCATACTGCTGACAGAAGACTCACCAATATTATCGCAGAAAATGCATATCTCAGCTGGAAACGTCACGAAAATCAAGATGTCGCCGGTTCTGCATATCAAACGCACTGTGGAGTGGTGAAAACAACCAGATAACGTGTTTCTCGCATTAAATAGCTCGAATAGAGCGATCTCGATGATTCTGCATACTGCTGACAGAAGACTCACCAAGATTATCGCAGAAAATGCATATCTCAGCTTGAAACACCACGAAAATCAAGATGACGCTGGTTCTGCATATCAAACGCACAGTGGAGTGGTGAAAACACCAGAAAACGTGTTTCTCGCATTAAGTAGCTCGAAAAGAGAGTTCTCGAAGATTCTGCATACTTCTGACAGAAGTCTCACCAAGATTATCGTAGAAAAGCATATCTCAGCTTGAAACCCGACCGAAACCAGGATATCTCCGGTTCTGCATGTCAAACGTACTGTGGAGTCGTGAATACACCAGAAAACGTGTTTCTCGCATTAAGTAGCTCGAAAAGAGCGTTCTCGAAGATTCTGCATACTTCTGACTGATATCTCACCAAGATTATAGCAGAAAATGCATATCTCAGCTAGAAACATCACGAAAATCAAGATGTCGCCGGTTCTGCATATCAAACGCACTGTGGGGTGGTGAAAACACCAGATAACGTGTTTCTCGCATTAAATAGCTCGAAAAGAGCGATCTAGATGATTCTGCATACTTCTGACAGAAGGCTCACCTAGATTATCGCAGAAAATGCATATCTCAGCTGGAAACCCCACGAAAACCAAGATATCGTCGGTTCTGCATATCAGACGCACTGTGGAGTGGTGAAAACACCAGAAAACGTGTTACTCGCATTAACTAGCTCGAAAAGAGCGTTCTGGATGATTCTGCATACTTCTCATTGATGAAACACAAAGATTATCGCAGAAAATGCATATTTCAGCTGGAAACCCCACGAAAACCAAGTTATCGGCGGCTCTACATATCAAACGCACTGTGGAGTGGTCAAAACACCAGAAAACTTGTTTTTTCGCATTAAATAGCTCGAAACGAACGATCTAGATGATTCTGCATACTTCTGACTGAAGTCTCACCAATATTATCGCAGAAAATGCATATCTCAGCTAGAAACGTCACGAAAATCAAGATGTCGCCGGTTCTGCATATCAAACGCACCGTGGAGTGGTGAAAACAACCAGACAACGTGTTTCTCGCATTAAATAGCTCGAAACGAGCGATCTAGATGATCCTGCATACTTCTGACTGAACTCTCACCAATATTATCGCAGAAAATGCATATCTCAGCTTGAAACCTCCCGAAAATCAAGATGGCGCCGGTTCCGCATATCAAACGCACTGTGGAGTGGTCAATACACCAGATAACGTGTTTGCCGCATTAAATAGCTCGAAAAGAGCGATCCCGATGATTCTGCATAGTTCTGACTGATGTCTCACCACTATTATCGCAGAAAATGCATATCTCAGCTGGAAACACCACGAATATCAAGATATCGCCGGTTCTGCATATCAAACGCTCTGTGGAGTGGTGAATACACCAGAAAACGTGTTTCTCGCATTAAATGGCTCGAAAAGTGCAATCTAGATGATTCTGCATACTTCTGACAGAAGACTCACCAAGATTATCGCAGAAAATGCAAATCTCAGCTGGAAACACCACGAAAATCAAGATATCGCCAGTTCTGCATATCAAACACACTGTGGAATGTTGAAAACACCGGGAAACTTGTTTTTTTTTATTAAATAGCTCAACAAGAGCGATCTAGATGATTCTGCATACTTCTGAATGAAGTCTCACCAATATTATCGCAGAAAATGCATATCTCAGCTAGAAACGTCACGAAAATCAAGATGTCGCCGGTTCTGCATATCAAACGCACTGTGGAGTGGTGAAAACAACCAGATAACGTGTTTCTCGCATTAAGTAGCTCGAAAAAAGTGTTCTCGAAGATTCTGCATACTTCTGACAGAAGTCTCACCAATATTATCGCAGAAAATGCATATCTCAGCTTGAAACCTCACGAAAATCAAGATGGCGCCGGTTCCGCATATCAAAGGCACTGTCGAGTGGTCAATACACCAGATAACGTGTTTCTCGCATTAAATAGCTCGAATAGAGCGATCTCGATGATTCTGCATACTGCTGACAGAAGACTCACCAAGATTATCGAAGAAAATGCATATCTCAGCTGGAAACACCACGAAAATCAAGATATCGCCGGATCTGCATATCAAACGCAACGTGGAGTGGTGAAAACAACCAGACAACGTGTTTCTCGCATTAAATAGCTCGAACCGAGCGATCTAGATGATCCTGCATACTTCTGACTGAACTCTCACCAATATTATCGCAGAAAATGCATATCTCAGCTTGAAACCTCACGAAAATCAAGATGGCGCCGGTTCCGCATATCAAACGCACTGTGGAGTGGTCAATACACCAGATAACGTGTTTCTCCATTAAATAGCTCGAAAAGAGCGATCTCGATGATTCTGCATACTGCTGACAGAAGACTCACCAAGATTATCGAAGAAAATGCATATCTCAGCTGGAAACACCACGAAAATCAAGATATCGCCGGTTCTGCATATCAAACGCACCGTGGAGTGGTGAAAACAACCAGACAACGTGTTTCTCGCATTAAATAGCTCGAACCGAGCGATCTAGATGATCCTGCATACTTCTGACTGAACTCTCACCAATATTATCGCAGAAAATGCATATCTCAGCTTGAAACCTCACGAAAATCAAGATGGCGCCAGTTCCGCATATCAAACGCACTGTGGAGTGGTCAATACACCAGATAACGTGTTTCTCCATTAAATAGCTCGAAAAGAGCGATCTCGATGATTCTGCATACTTCTGACTGATGTCTCATCAAGATTACAGCAGAAAATGCATATCTCAGCTTGAAACCTCACGAAAATCAAGATGGCGCCGGTTCCGCATATCAAACGCACTGTGGAGTGGTCAATACACCAGATAACGTGTTCCTCCATTAAATAGCTCGAAAAGAGCGATCTCGATGATTCTGCATACTTCTAACAGAAGTCTCACCAAGGTTATCGCAGAAAATGCATATCTCTGCTTGAAACCCCACGCAAACCAAGATATCTCCTGTTCTGCATATTCAAAGAACTGTGGAGTAGTGAAAACCCCCAAAAACGTGTTTCTCGCATTAAATAGCTCGAAAAGAGCGTCCTCGAAGATTCTGCATACTTCTGACAGATTCTCTCCAAGATTATCGTAGAAAATGCATATCTCAGCTTGAAACCCGACCGAAACCATGATATCTCCGGTTCTGCATATCAAACGCACTGTGGAGTGGCCAAAACACCAGATAACGTGTTTCTCGCGTTAAATAGCTCGAAAAGAGCGATCTCGATGATTCTGCATACTTCTAACAGTAGTCTCACCAAGGTTATCGCAGAAAATGCATATCTCTGCTTGAAACCCCACGCAAACCAAGATATCTCCTGTTCTGCATATTCAAAGAACTGTGGAGTAGTGAAAACCCCCAAAAACGTGTTTCTCGCATTAAATAGCTCGAAAAGAGCGTCCTCGAAGATTCTGCATACTTCTGACAGATTCTCTCCAAGATTATCGTAGAAAATGCATATCTCAGCCTGAAACCCGACCGAAACCAAGATATCTCCGGTTCTGCATGTCAAACGTACTGTGGAGTGGTGAATACACCAGAAAACGTGTTTCTCGCATTAAATCGCTCGAAAAGAGGGATCTCGGTGATTCTGCATACTTCTGACAGAAGACTCACCAAGATTATCGCAGAAAATGCATATCTCAGCTGGAAACACCACGAAAATCAAGATATCGCCGGTTCTGCATATCATACGCACTGTGGAGTGGTGAAAGCACCAGATAACGTGTTTCTCGCATTAAATAGCTCGAAAAGAGGGATCTCGGTGATTCTGCATACTTCTGACAGAAGACTCACCAAGATTATCGCAGAAAATGCATATCTCAGCTTGAAACCCCACGAAACCCAAGATATCACCTGTTCTGCGTATCCAACGAACTGTGGTGTGGTGAGAGCCCCAGAAAACGTGTTCCTCGCATTAAATAGCTTGAAAAGAGCGATCTAGATGATTCTGCACACTTCGGACAGAAGTCTCACCAATATTATCGCAGAAAACGCATATCTCAGTTAGAAACCTCACGAAAATCAAGATGTCGCCGGTTCTGCATATCAAACGCACTGTGGAGTGGTGAAAACACTAGATAACGTGTTTCTCGCATTAAATAGCTCGAAAAAAGCAATGTCGATGATTCTGCATACTTCGGACAGAAGTCTCACCAAGTTTATCGCAGAAATTGCATATCTCAGCTTGAAACCCGAACGTAACCAAGTTACCTGCGGTTCTGCATGTCAAACGCACTGTGGAGTGGCGAAAACACCAGATAACGTGTTTCTCGAATTAAGTAGCTCGAAAAGAGCGATCTCGATGATTCTGCATACTTCTGACAGAAGTCTCACCAAGATAATCGCAGAAAATGCATATCTCAGCTTGAAACCCAACGAAAACCAAGATACCGACGGTTCTGCATATCATACGCACTGTGGAGTGGTGAAAACACCAGATAACGTGTTTCTCGCGTTAAATAGCTCGAAAAGAGCGATCTCGATGATTCTGCATACTTCTAACAGTAGTCTCACCAAGGTTATCGCAGAAAATGCATATCTCTGCTTGAAACCCCACGCAAACCAAGATATCTCCTGTTCTGCAAATTCAAAGAACTATGGAGTAGTGAAAACCCCCAAAAACGTGTTTCTCGCATTAAATAGCTCGAAAAGAGCGTCCTCGAAGATTCTGCATACTTCTGACAGATTCTCTCCAAGATTATCGTAGAAAATGCATATCTCAGCCTGAAACCCGACCGAAACCAAGATATCTCCGGTTCTGCATGTCAAACGTACTGTGGAGTGGTGAATACACCAGAAAACGTGTTTCTCGCATTAAATAGCTCGAAAAGAGCGATCTCGATTATTCATCATACTTCTGACTGAAGTCTCACCAAGATTATCGCAGAAAATGCATATCTGAGCTTGAAACCACACGAAAACCAGGATATCGTCGGTTCTGCATATCAAACGCACTGTGGAATGTTGAAAACACCAGAAACCTTGTTTTTTCGCATTAAATAGCTCGAAAAGAGCGATCTAGATGACTCTGCATACTTCGGACTGAAGTCTCACCAAGATTATCGCAGAAAATGCATATCTGAGCTTGAAACCACACGAAAACCAGGATATCGTCGGTTCTGCATATCATACGCACTGTGGAGTGGTGAAAGCACCAGATAACGTGTTTGTCGCATTAAATAGCTCGAAAAGAGGGATCTCGGTGATTCTGCATACTTCTGACAGAAGACTCACCAAGATTATCGCAGAAAATGCATATCTCAGCTGGAAACACCACGAAAATCAAGATATCGCCGGTTCTGCATATCAAACGCACTGTGGAATGTTGAAAACACCAGAAAACTTTTTTTTTCGCATTAAATAGCTCGAAAAGAGCGATCTAGATGATTCTGCATACTTCTGACTGAAGTCTCACCAATATTATCGCAGAAAATGCATATCTCATCTTGAAACCTCACGAAAATCAAGATGACGCCGGTTCCGCATATCAAACGCACTGTGGAGTGGTCAATACACCAGATAACGTGTTTCTCCATTAAATAGCTCGAAAAGAGCGATCTCGATGATTCTGCATACTTCTGACTGATGTCTCATCAAGATTACAGCAGAAAATGCATATCTCAGCTTGAAACCTCACGAAAATCAAGATGGCGCCGGTTCCGCATATCAAACGCACTGTGGAGTGGTCAATACACCAGATAACGTGTTCCTCCATTAAATAGCTCGAAAAGAGCGATCTCGATGATTCTGCATACTTCTAACAGAAGTCTCACCAAGGTTATCGCAGAAAATGCATATCTCTGCTTGAAACCCCACGCAAACCAAGATATCTCCTGTTCTGCATATTCAAAGAACTGTGGAGTAGTGAAAACCCCCAAAAACGTGTTTCTCGCATTAAATAGCTCGAAAAGAGCGTCCTCGAAGATTCTGCATACTTCTGACAGATTCTCTCCAAGATTATCGTAGAAAATGCATATCTCAGCTTGAAACCCGACCGAAACCATGATATCTCCGGTTCTGCATATCAAACGCACTGTGGAGTGGCCAAAACACCAGATAACGTGTTTCTCGCGTTAAATAGCTCGAAAAGAGCGATCTCGATGATTCTGCATACTTCTAACAGTAGTCTCACCAAGGTTATCGCAGAAAATGCATATCTCTGCTTGAAACCCCACGCAAACCAAGATATCTCCTGTTCTGCATATTCAAAGAACTGTGGAGTAGTGAAAACCCCCAAAAACGTGTTTCTCGCATTAAATAGCTCGAAAAGAGCGTCCTCGAAGATTCTGCATACTTCTGACAGATTCTCTCCAAGATTATCGTAGAAAATGCATATCTCAGCCTGAAACCCGACCGAAACCAAGATATCTCCGGTTCTGCATGTCAAACGTACTGTGGAGTGGTGAATACACCAGAAAACGTGTTTCTCGCATTAAATCGCTCGAAAAGAGGGATCTCGGTGATTCTGCATACTTCTGACAGAAGACTCACCAAGATTATCGCAGAAAATGCATATCTCAGCTGGAAACACCACGAAAATCAAGATATCGCCGGTTCTGCATATCATACGCACTGTGGAGTGGTGAAAGCACCAGATAACGTGTTTCTCGCATTAAATAGCTCGAAAAGAGGGATCTCGGTGATTCTGCATACTTCTGACAGAAGACTCACCAAGATTATCGCAGAAAATGCATATCTCAGCTTGAAACCCCACGAAACCCAAGATATCACCTGTTCTGCGTATCCAACGAACTGTGGTGTGGTGAGAGCCCCAGAAAACGTGTTCCTCGCATTAAATAGCTTGAAAAGAGCGATCTAGATGATTCTGCACACTTCGGACAGAAGTCTCACCAATATTATCGCAGAAAACGCATATCTCAGTTAGAAACCTCACGAAAATCAAGATGTCGCCGGTTCTGCATATCAAACGCACTGTGGAGTGGTGAAAACACTAGATAACGTGTTTCTCGCATTAAATAGCTCGAAAAAAGCAATGTCGATGATTCTGCATACTTCGGACAGAAGTCTCACCAAGTTTATCGCAGAAATTGCATATCTCAGCTTGAAACCCGAACGTAACCAAGTTACCTGCGGTTCTGCATGTCAAACGCACTGTGGAGTGGCGAAAACACCAGATAACGTGTTTCTCGAATTAAGTAGCTCGAAAAGAGCGATCTCGATGATTCTGCATACTTCTGACAGAAGTCTCACCAAGATAATCGCAGAAAATGCATATCTCAGCTTGAAACCCAACGAAAACCAAGATACCGACGGTTCTGCATATCATACGCACTGTGGAGTGGTGAAAACACCAGATAACGTGTTTCTCGCGTTAAATAGCTCGAAAAGAGCGATCTCGATGATTCTGCATACTTCTAACAGTAGTCTCACCAAGGTTATCGCAGAAAATGCATATCTCTGCTTGAAACCCCACGCAAACCAAGATATCTCCTGTTCTGCAAATTCAAAGAACTATGGAGTAGTGAAAACCCCCAAAAACGTGTTTCTCGCATTAAATAGCTCGAAAAGAGCGTCCTCGAAGATTCTGCATACTTCTGACAGATTCTCTCCAAGATTATCGTAGAAAATGCATATCTCAGCCTGAAACCCGACCGAAACCAAGATATCTCCGGTTCTGCATGTCAAACGTACTGTGGAGTGGTGAATACACCAGAAAACGTGTTTCTCGCATTAAATAGCTCGAAAAGAGCGATCTCGATTATTCATCATACTTCTGACTGAAGTCTCACCAAGATTATCGCAGAAAATGCATATCTGAGCTTGAAACCACACGAAAACCAGGATATCGTCGGTTCTGCATATCAAACGCACTGTGGAATGTTGAAAACACCAGAAACCTTGTTTTTTCGCATTAAATAGCTCGAAAAGAGCGATCTAGATGACTCTGCATACTTCGGACTGAAGTCTCACCAAGATTATCGCAGAAAATGCATATCTGAGCTTGAAACCACACGAAAACCAGGATATCGTCGGTTCTGCATATCATACGCACTGTGGAGTGGTGAAAGCACCAGATAACGTGTTTGTCGCATTAAATAGCTCGAAAAGAGGGATCTCGGTGATTCTGCATACTTCTGACAGAAGACTCACCAAGATTATCGCAGAAAATGCATATCTCAGCTGGAAACACCACGAAAATCAAGATATCGCCGGTTCTGCATATCAAACGCACTGTGGAATGTTGAAAACACCAGAAAACTTTTTTTTTCGCATTAAATAGCTCGAAAAGAGCGATCTAGATGATTCTGCATACTTCTGACTGAAGTCTCACCAATATTATCGCAGAAAATGCATATCTCATCTTGAAACCTCACGAAAATCAAGATGACGCCGGTTCCGCATATCAAACGCACTGTGGAGTGGTCAATACACCAGATAACGTGTTTCTCCATTAAATAGCTCGAAAAGAGCGATATCGATGATTCTGCAAACTTCTGACTGATGTCTCACCAAGATCATCGCAGAAAATGCATATCTCAGCTTGATGCCCGACGACAGCCATGATGTCGCCGGTTCTGCATATCAAACGCACTGTGGAGTGGTGAAAACACCAGATAACGTGTTTGCCGCATTAATTAGCACGAAACGAGCGATCTAGATGATTCTGCATACTTCTGACTGAAGTCTCACCAATATTATCGCAAAAAATGCATATCTCAGTTTGAACCCCGACTAAAGCCAAGATGTCGCCGGTTCTGCATATCAAACGCACTGTGGAGTGGTGAAAACACCATATAACGTGTTTCTCGCGTTAAATAGCTCGACAAGAGCGATCTAGACGATTCTGCATACTTCTGACTGAAGTCTCACCAAGATTATCGCAGAAAATGCATATCTCAGCTTGAATCCCGAACGTAACCAAGTTATCTGCGGTTCTGCATGTCAAACGCACTGTGGAGTGGCGAAAACACCAGATAACGTGTTTCTCGAATTAAGTAGCTCGAAAAGAGCGATCTCGATGATTCTGCATACTTCTGACAGAAGTCTCACCAAGATAATCGCAGAAAATGCATATCTCACCTTGAAACCTCACGAAAATCAAGATGGCGCCGGTTCCGCGTATCAAACGCACTGTGGAGTGGTCAATACACCAGATAACGTGTTTCTCCATTAAATAGCTCGAAAAGAGCGATCTCGTTGATTCTGCATACTTCTGACTGATGTCTCACCAAGATTATCGCAGAAAATGCATATCTCAGATTGAAACCCCACGAAAACCAAGATATCGCCGGTTCTGCATATCATACGCACTGTGGAGTGGTGAAAACACCAGATAACGTGTTTCTCGCATTAAATAGCTCGAAACGAGCGATCTCGATGATTAAGCATACTTCGGACAGGAGTCTCACCAAGATTATGGTAAAAAATGCATATCTCAGCTTGAAACCCCACGAAATCCAAGATATCGCTGGTTCTGCATATCAAACGCACTGTGGAGTGCTGAAAGCACCAGATAACGTGTTTGCCGCATTAATTAGCACGAAACGAGCGATCTAGATGATTCTGCATACTTCTGACTGAAGTCTCACCAATATTATCGCAAAAAATGCATATCTCAGTTTGAACCCCGACTAAAGCCAAGATGTCGCCGGTTCTGCATATCAAACGCACTGTGGAGTGGTGAAAACACCATATAACGTGTTTCTCGCGTTAAATAGCTCGACAAGAGCGATCTAGACGATTCTGCATACTTCTGACTGAAGTCTCACCAAGATTATCGCAGAAAATGCATATCTCAGCTTGAATCCCGAACGTAACCAAGATATCTGCGGTTCTGCATGTCAAACGCACTGTGGAGTGGCGAAAACACCAGATATCGTGTTTCTCGAATTAAGTAGCTCGAAAAGAGCGATCTCGATGATTCTGCATACTTCTGACAGAAGTCTCACCAAGATAATCGCAGAAAATGCATATCTCACCTTGAAACCTCACGAAAATCAAGATGACGCCGGTTCTGCATATCAAACGCACTGTGGAGTGGTGAAAACAACCAGATAACGAGTTTCTCGCATTAAATAGCTCGAAAAGAGCGTTCCCGATGATTCTGCATACTTCTGACAGAAGACTCACTAAGATTATCGCAGAAAATGCATATCTCAGCAGGAAACACCACGAAAATCAAGATATCGCCAGTTCTGCATATCAAACGCACTGTGGAATGTTGAAAACACCGGGAAACTTGTTTTTTTGCATTAAATAGCTCGACAAGAGCGATCTAGATGATTCTGCATACTTCTGAATGAAGTCTCACCACGATTATCGCAGAAAATGCATATCTCAGCTGGAAACCCCACGAAAACCAAGATATCGCCGGTTCTGCATATCAGACGCACTGTGGAGTGGTGAAAACACCAGAAAACGTGTTACTCGCATTAACTAGCTCGAAAAGTGCGTTCTGGATGGTTCTGCATACTTCTCATTGATGAAACACAAAGATTATCGCAGAAAATGCATATCTCAGCTTGATGCCCGACGACAGCCATGATGTCGCCGGTTCTGCATATCAAACGCACTGTGGAGTGGTGAAAACACCAGATAACGTGTTTCTCGCATTAAATAGCTCGAAAAGAGCGTTCTGGATGATTCTGCATACTTCTCATTGATGAAACACAAAGATTATCGCAGCAAATGCATATTTCAGTTGGAAACCCCACGAAAACCAAGTTATCGGCGGCTCTACATATCAAACGCACTGTGGAGTGGTCAAAACACCAGAAAACTTGTTTTTTCGCATTAAATAGCTCGAAACGAACGATCTAGATGATTCTGCATACTTCTGACTGAAGTCTCACCAATATTATCGCAGAAAATGCATATCTCAGCTAGAAACGTCACGAAAATCAAGATGTCGCCGGTTCTGCATATCAAACGCACTGTGGAGTGGTGAAAACAACCAGATAACGTGTTTCTCGCATTAAATAGCTCGAATAGAGCGATCTCGATGATTCTGCATACTGCTGACAGAAGACTCACCAAGATTATCGCAGAAAATGCATATCTCAGCTGGAAACACCACGAAAATCAAGATGACGCTGGTTCTGCATATCAAACGCACAGTGGAGTGGTGAAAACACCAGAAAACGTGTTTCTCGCATTAAGTAGCTCGAAAAGAGAGTTCTCGAAGATTCTGCATACTTCTGACAGAAGTCTCACCAAGATTATCGTAGAAAAGCATATCTCAGCTTGAAACCCGACCGAAACCAGGATATCTCCGGTTCTGCATGTCAAACGTACTGTGGAGTCGTGAATACACCAGAAAACGTGTTTCTCGCATTAAGTAGCTCGAAAAGAGCGTTCTCGAAGATTCTGCATACTTCTGACTGATATCTCACCAAGATTATAGCAGAAAATGCATATCTCAGCTAGAAACATCACGAAAATCAAGATGTCGCCGGTTCTGCATATCAAACGCACTGTGGGGTGGTGAAAACACCAGATAACGTGTTTCTCGCATTAAATAGCTCGAAAAGAGCGATCTAGATGATTCTGCATACTTCTGACAGAAGGCTCACCTAGATTATCGCAGAAAATGCATATCTCAGCTGGAAACCCCACGAAAACCAAGATATCGTCGGTTCTGCATATCAGACGCACTGTGGAGTGGTGAAAACACCAGAAAACGTGTTACTCGCATTAACTAGCTCGAAAAGAGCGTTCTGGATGATTCTGCATACTTCTGACTGAAGTGTCACCAATATTATCGCAGAAAATGCATATCTCAGCTAGAAACGTCACGAAAATCAAGATGTCGCCGGTTCTGCATATCAAACGCACCGTGGAGTGGTGAAAACAACCATACAACGTGTTTCTCGCATTAAATAGCTCGAAACGAGCGATCTAGATGATCCTGCATACTTCTGACTGAACTCTCACCAATATTATCGCAGAAAATGCATATCTCAGCTTGAAACCTCCCGAAAATCAAGATGGCGCCCGTTCCGCATATCAAACGCACTGTGGAGTGGTCAATACACCAGATAACGTGTTTCTCCATTAAATAGCTCGAAAAGAGCGATCTCGATGATTCTGCATACTTCTGACTGATGTCTCACCAAGATTATCGCAGAAAATGCATATCTCAGCTTGATGCCCGACGACAGCCATGATGTCGCCGGTTCTGCATATCAAACGCACTGTGGAGTGGTGAAAACACCAGATAACGTGTTTCTCGCATTAAATAGCTAGAAACGAGCGATCACGATGATTAAGCATGCTTCGGGCAGAAGTCTCACCAAGATTATCGTAAAAAATGCATATCTCAGCTTGAAACCCCACGAAAACCAAGATATCGCTGGTTCTGCATATCATACGCACTGTGGAGTGGTGAAAACACCAGATAACGTGTTTCTCGCATTAAACAGCTCGAAAAGAGCGATCTCGATGAATGTGCATACTTCGGACAGAAGTCTCACCAAGATTATCGTAAAAAATGCATATCTCGGCTTGAAACCCCACGAAAACCAAGATATCGGTGGCTCTACATATCAAACGCACTGTGGAGTGGTGAAAACACCAGATAACGTGTTTCTCGCATTAACTAGCTCGAAAAGAGCGATCTCGATGATTCTGCATACTTCTGACAGAAGACTCACCTAGATTATCGCAGAAAATGCATATCTCACCTGGAAACACCACGAAAATCAAGATATCGCCGGTTCTGCATATCAAACGCACTGTGGGGTGGTGAAAACACAAGAAAGCGTGTTTCTCGCATGAAATAGCTCGAAAAGAGCGATCTAGATGATTCTGCATACTTCTGACAGAAGACTCACCAAGATTATCGCAGAAAATGCATATCTCAGCTACAAACCCCACGAAAACCAAGATATCTCCGGTTCTGCATATCAAACGCACTGTGGGGTGGTGAAAACACAAGAAAACGTGTTTCTCGCATTAAATAGCTCGAGAAGAGAGATCTAGATGGTTCTGCATACTTCTGACAGAAGACTCACCAAGATTATCGCAGAAAATGCATATCTCATCTACAAACCCCACGAAAACCAAGATATCGCCGGTTCTGCATTTCAGACGCACTGTGGAGTGGTGAAACACCAGAAAACGTGTTTTTCGCATTAAGTATCTCGAAAAGAGCGTTCTCGAAGATTCTGCATACTTCTGACAGAAGTATCGCCTAGATTATCGTAGAAAATGCATATCTCAGCTTGAATCCCGACCGTAACCAAGATATCTCCGGTTCTGCATGTCATACGCACTGTGGAGTGCCGAAAACACCAGATAACGTGTTTCTAGCATTAAGTAGCTCGAAAAGAGCGATCTCGATTATTCTGCATACTTCTGACTGAAGTCTCACCAAGATTGCCGCAGAAAATGCATATCTCAGCTTGAAAACCCACGAAAACCCAGATATCGCCGGTTCTGCATATCAAACGCACTGTGGGGTGGTGAAAACACCAGAAAACGTGTTACTCGCATTAACTAGCTCGAAAAGAGCGTTCTGGATGATTCTGCATACTTCTCATAGATGAAACACAAAGATTATCGCAGAAAATGCATATTTCAGCTGGAAACCCCACGAAAACCAATTTATCGGTGGCTCTACATATCAAACGCACTGTGGAGTGGTGAAAACACCAGATAACGTGTTTCTCGCATTAAATAGCTCGAAAAGAGCGATCTCGATGAATCTGCATACTTCGGACAGAAGTCTCACCAAGATTATCGTAAAAAATGCATATCTCAGCTTGAAACCCAACGAAAGCCAAGATATCGCTGGTTCTGCATATCAAACGCACTGTGGAGTGGTAAAAACACCAGACAAGGTTTTTCTCGCATTAACTAGCTCGAAAAGAGCGATCTCGATGATTCTGCATACTTCTGACAGAAGACTCACCTAGATTATCGCAGAAAATGCATATCTCACCTGGAAACACCACGAAAATCAAGATATCGCCGGTTCTGCATATCAAACGCACTGTGGGGTGGTGAAAACACAAGAAAACGTGTTTCTCGCATTAAATAGCTCGAAAAGTGCGATCTCGATGATTCTGCATACTTCGGACAGTAGTCTCACCAAGATTATCGTAAAAAATGCATATCTCAGCTTGAAACCCAACGAAAGCCAAGATATCGCTGGTTCTGCATATCAAACGCACTGTGGAGTGGTAAAAACACCAGACAAGGTTTTTCTCGCATTAACTAGCTCGAAAAGAGCGATCTCGATGATTCTGCATACTTCTGACAGAAGACTCACCTAGATTATCGCAGAAAATGCATATCTCACCTGGAAACACCACGAAAATCAAGATATCGCCGGTTCTGCATATCAAACGCACTGTGGGGTGGTGAAAAAACAAGAAAACGTGTTTCTCGCATTAAATAGCTCGAAAAGTGCGATCTCGATGATTCTGCATACTTCGGACAGTAGTCTCACCAAGATTATCGTAAAAAATGCATATCTCAGCTTGAAACCCAACGAAAGCCAAGATATCGCTGGTTCTGCATATCAAACGCACTGTGGAGTGGTAAAAACACCAGACAAGGTTTTTCTCGCATTAACTAGCTCGAAAAGAGCGATCTCGATGATTCTGCATACTTCTGACAGAAGACTCACCAAGATTATCGCAGAAAATGCATATCTCATCTACAAACCCCACGAAAACCAAGATATCGCCGGTTCTGCATTTCAGACGCACTGTGGAGTGGTGAAACACCAGAAAACGTGTTTCTCGCATTAAGTATCTCGAAAAGAGCGATCTCGAAGATTCTGCATACTTCTGACAGAAGTATCGCCTAGATTATCGTAGAAAATGCATATCTCAGCTTGAATCCCGACCGTAACCAAGATATCTCCGGTTCTGCATGTCATACGCACTGTGGAGTGCCGAAAACACCAGATAACGTGTTTCTAGCATTAAGTAGCTCGAAAAGAGCGATCTCGATTATTCTGCATACTTCTGACTGAAGTCTCACCAAGATTGCCGCAGAAAATGCATATCTCAGCTTGAAAACCCACGAAAACCCAGATATCGCCGGTTCTGCATATCAAACGCACTGTGGGGTGGTGAAAACACCAGAAAACGTGTTACTCGCATTAACTAGCTCGAAAAGAGCGTTCTGGATGATTCTGCATACTTCTCATAGATGAAACACAAAGATTATCGCAGAAAATGCATATTTCAGCTGGAAACCCCACGAAAACCAATTTATCGGTGGCTCTACATATCAAACGCACTGTGGAGTGGTGAAAACACCAGATAACGTGTTTCTCGCATTAAATAGCTCGAAAAGAGCGATCTCGATGAATCTGCATACTTCGGACAGAAGTCTCACCAAGATTATCGTAAAAAATGCATATCTCAGCTTGAAACCCAACGAAAGCCAAGATATCGCTGGTTCTGCATATCAAACGCACTGTGGAGTGGTAAAAACACCAGACAAGGTTTTTCTCGCATTAACTAGCTCGAAAAGAGCGATCTCGATGATTCTGCATACTTCTGACAGAAGACTCACCTAGATTATCGCAGAAAATGCATATCTCACCTGGAAACACCACGAAAATCAAGATATCGCCGGTTCTGCATATCAAACGCACTGTGGGGTGGTGAAAACACAAGAAAACGTGTTTCTCGCATTAAATAGCTCGAAAAGTGCGATCTCGATGATTCTGCATACTTCGGACAGTAGTCTCACCAAGATTATCGTAAAAAATGCATATCTCAGCTTGAAACCCAACGAAAGCCAAGATATCGCTGGTTCTGCATATCAAACGCACTGTGGAGTGGTAAAAACACCAGACAAGGTTTTTCTCGCATTAACTAGCTCGAAAAGAGCGATCTCGATGATTCTGCATACTTCTGACAGAAGACTCACCTAGATTATCGCAGAAAATGCATATCTCACCTGGAAACACCACGAAAATCAAGATATCGCCGGTTCTGCATATCAAACGCACTGTGGGGTGGTGAAAAAACAAGAAAACGTGTTTCTCGCATTAAATAGCTCGAAAAGTGCGATCTCGATGATTCTGCATACTTCGGACAGTAGTCTCACCAAGATTATCGTAAAAAATGCATATCTCAGCTTGAAACCCAACGAAAGCCAAGATATCGCTGGTTCTGCATATCAAACGCACTGTGGAGTGGTAAAAACACCAGACAAGGTTTTTCTCGCATTAACTAGCTCGAAAAGAGCGATCTCGATGATTCTGCATACTTCTGACAGAAGACTCACCAAGATTATCGCAGAAAATGCATATCTCATCTACAAACCCCACGAAAACCAAGATATCGCCGGTTCTGCATTTCAGACGCACTGTGGAGTGGTGAAACACCAGAAAACGTGTTTCTCGCATTAAGTATCTCGAAAAGAGCGATCTCGAAGATTCTGCATACTTCTGACAGAAGTATCGCCTAGATTATCGTAGAAAATGCATATCTCAGCTTGAATCCCGACCGTAACCAAGATATCTCCGGTTCTGCATGTCATACGCACTGTGGAGTGCCGAAAACACCAGATAACGTGTTTCTAGCATTAAGTAGCTCGAAAAGAGCGATCTCGATTATTCTGCATACTTCTGACTGAAGTCTCACCAAGATTGCCGCAGAAAATGCATATCTCAGCTTGAAAACCCACGAAAACCCAGATATCGCCGGTTCTGCATATCAAACGCACTGTGGGGTGGTGAAAACACCAGAAAACGTGTTACTCGCATTAACTAGCTCGAAAAGAGCGTTCTGGATGATTCTGCATACTTCTCATAGATGAAACACAAAGATTATCGCAGAAAATGCATATTTCAGCTGGAAACCCCACGAAAACCAATTTATCGGTGGCTCTACATATCAAACGCACTGTGGAGTGGTGAAAACACCAGATAACGTGTTTCTCGCATTAAATAGCTCGAAAAGAGCGATCTCGATGAATCTGCATACTTCGGACAGAAGTCTCACCAAGATTATCGTAAAAAATGCATATCTCGGCTTGAAACCCCACGAAAACCAAGATATCGCTGGTACTGCATATCAAACGCACTGTGGAGTGGTGAAAACACCAGATAACGTGTTTCTCGCGTTAAACAGCTCGAAAAGAGCGATCGCGATGAATCTGCATACTTCGGACAGTAGTCTCACCAAGATTATCGTAAAGAATGCATATCTCAGCTTGAAACCCAACGAAAGCCAAGATATCGCTGGTTCTGCATATCAAACGCACTGTGGAGTGGTAAAAACACCAGACAAGGTTTTTCTCGCATTAAATAGCTCGAAAAGAGCGATCTCGATGAATCTGCATACTTCGGACAGAAGTCTCACCAAGATTATCGTAAAAAATGCATATCTCGGCTTGAAACCCCACGAAAACCAAGATATCGCTGGTACTGCATATCAAACGCACTGTGGAGTGGTGAAAACACCAGATAACGTGTTTCTCGCATTAAACAGCTCGAAAAGAGCGATCGCGATGAATCTGCATACTTCGGACAGTAGTCTCACCAAGATTATCGTAAAAAATGCATATCTCAGCTTGAAACCCAACGAAAGCCAAGATATCGCTGGTTCTGCATATCAAACGCACTGTGGAGTGGTAAAAACACCAGACAAGGTTTTTCTCGCATTAACTAGCTCGAAAAGAGCGATCTCGATGATTCTGCATACTTCTGACAGAAGACTCACCTAGATTATCGCAGAAAATGCATATCTCACCTGGAAACACCACGAAAATCAAGATATCGCCGGTTCTGCATATCAAACGCACTGTGGGGTGGTGAAAACACAAGAAAGCGTGTTTCTCGCATGAAATAGCTCGAAAAGAGCGATCTAGATGATTCTGCATACTTCTGACAGAAGACTCACCAAGATTATCGCAGAAAATGCATATCTCAGCTACAAACCCCACGAAAACCAAGATATCTCCGGTTCTGCATATCAAACGCACTGTGGGGTGGTGAAAACACAAGAAAACGTGTTTCTCGCATTAAATAGCTCGAGAAGAGAGATCTAGATGGTTCTGCATACTTCTGACAGAAGACTCACCAAGATTATCGCAGAAAATGCATATCTCATCTACAAACCCCACGAAAACCAAGATATCGCCGGTTCTGCATTTCAGACGCACTGTGGAGTGGTGAAACACCAGAAAACGTGTTTCTCGCATTAAGTATCTCGAAAAGAGCGTTCTCGAAGATTCTGCATACTTCTGACAGAAGTATCGCCTAGATTATCGTAGAAAATGAATATCTCAGCTTGAATCCCGACCGTAACCAAGATATCTCCGGTTCTGCATGTCAAACGCACTGTGGAGTGCCGAAAACACCAGATAACGTGTTTCTAGCATTAAGTAGCTCGAAAAGAGCGATCTCGATTATTCTGCATACTTCTGACTGAAGTCTCACCAAGATTGCCGCAGAAAATGCATATCTCAGCTTGAAAACCCACGAAAACCCAGATATCGCCGGTTCTGCATATCAAACCAACTGTGGAGTGGTGAAAACACCAGATATCGTGTTTCTCGCATTAAATAGCTCGAAAAGAGCGATCTAGATGATTCTGCATACTTCTGGCAGAAGACTCACATAGATTATCGCAGAAAATGCATGTCTCAGCTTGAAACCCGACGAAATCCAAGATGTCGCTGGTTCCGCATATCAAACGCACTGTGGAGTGGTGAAAACACCAATTAACGTGTTTCTCGCATTAAATAGCTCGAAAAGAGGGATCTCGATGATTCTGCATACTTCTGACAGAAGACTCACCAAGTTTATCGCAGAAAATGCATATCTCAGCTGGAAACACCACGAAAAACAAGATATCATCGGTTCTGCATATCAAACGCACTGTGGAATGTTGAAAACACCAGAAAACTTGTTTTTTCGCATTAAATAGCACGAAAAGAGCGATCTAGAAGATTCTGCATATTTCTGATTGAAGTCTCACCAAGATTATCGCAGAAAATGCATATCTCAGCTTGAAACCTCACGAAAATCAAGATGTCGCCCGTTCTGCATATCAAACGCACTGTGGAGTGGTGAAAACAACCATATATCGTGTTTCTCGCATTAAATAGCTCGAAAAGAGCGATCTCGAAGATTCTGCATACTTCTGGCAGAAGACTCATCTAGATTATCGCAGAAAATGCATATCTCTGCTAGAAACCCCACGAAAACCAAGATATCTCCTGTTCTGCATATACAACGAACTGTGGAGTGGGGAAAACACCAGATAACGTGTTTCTCGCATTAACTAGCTCGAAATGAGCGATCTCGACGATTCTGCATACTTCTGACTGTAGTCTCACCAAGATTATCGCAGAAAATGCATATTTCAGCTTGAAACCCCACGAAAACCAAGATATCGCCGGTTCTGCATATCATACGCACTGTGGAGTGCTGAAAACACCAGATATCGTGTTTCTCGCATTAAATAGCTCGAAAAGAGCGATCTAGATGATTCTGCATACTTCTGGCAGAAGACTCACATAGATTATCGCAGAAAATGCATATCTCTGCTAGAAACCCCACGAAAACCAAGATATCTCCTGTTCTGCATATACAACGAACTGTGGAGTGGTGAAAACACCAGATAACGTGTTTCTCGCATTAACTAGCTCGAAATGAGCGATCTAGATGATTCTGCATACTTCTGACAGAAGACTCACCAAGATTATCGCTGAAAATGCATATCTCAGCACGAAAAACCACGAAAATCAAGATATCGCCGGTTCTGCATATCAAACGAACTGTGGAGTGGTGAAAACAACCAGATAACGTGTTTCTCTCATTAAATAGCTCGAAAAGAGGGATCTCGATGATTCTGCATACTTCTGACAGAAGACTCACCAAGATTATCGCTGAAAATGCATATCTCATCACGAAAAACCACGAAAATCAAGATATCGCCGGTTCTGCATATCAAACGAACTGTGGAGTGGTGAAAACAACCAGATAACGTGTTTCTCGCATTAAGTTGCTCGAAAAGAGCGAACTCGAAGATTCTGCATACTTCTGACTGAAGTCTCACCAAGATTATCGCAGAAAATGCATTTCTCAGCTTGAAACCCGACGAAAACCAAACATCGCCGGTTCTGCATATCAAACCAACTGTGGAGTGGTGAAAACACCAGACAACGTGTTTCTCGCATTAAATAGATCGAAAAGTGCGATCTCGATGATTCTGCATACTTCTAACAGAAGTCTCACCATGATTATCGCAGATAATACATATCTCTGCTAGAAACCCCACGAAAACCAAGATATCTCCTGTTCTGCATATACAACGAACTGTGTAGTGGTGAAAACACCAGATAACGTGTTTCTAGCATTAACTAGCTCGAAATGAGCGATGTCGAAGATTCTGCATACTTCTGACAGAAGACTCACCAAGATTATCGCTGAAAATGCATATCTCAGCAGGAAAAACCACGAAAATCAAGATATCGCCGGTTCTGCATATCAAACGAACTGTGGAGTGTTGAAAACACTAGAAAACGTGTTTCTCGCATTAAATAGCTCGAAAAGAGCGATCTAGATGATTCTGCATACTTCTGACGGAAGACTCACCAAGATTATCGCAGAAAATGCATATCTCAGCTACAAACCCCACGAAAACCAAGATATCTCCGGTTCTGCATATCAAACGCACTGTGGGGTGGTGAAAACACAAGAAAACGTGTTTCTCGCATTAAATAGCTCGAAAAAAGCGATCTAGATGATTCTGCATACTTCTGACAGAAGACTCACCAAGATTATCGCAGAAAATGCATATCTCAGCTACAAAACCCACGAAAACCAAGATATCTCCGGTTCTGCATATCAAACGCACTGTGGGGTGGTGAAAACACAAGAAAACGTGTTTCTCGCATTAAATAGCTCGAAAAGAGAGATCTAGATGGTTCTGCATACTTCTGACAGAAGACTCACCAAGATTATCGCAGAAAATGCATATCTCAGCTTGAACCCCGACGAAAGCCAAGATGTCGCCGGTTCTGCATATCAAACGCACTGTGGAGTGGTGAAAACACCAGATAACGTGTTTCTCGCATTAAATATCTCGAAAAGAGCGATCCCGATGATTCTGCATACTTCTGACAGAAGTCTCGCCAAGATTATCGTAGAAAATGCATATCTCAGCTTGAATCCCGACCGTAACCAAGATATCTCCGGTTCTGCATGTCAAACGCACTGTGGAGTGCCGAAAACACCAGATAACGTGTTTCTCGCATTAAGTAGCTCGAAAAGAGCGATCTCGATTATTCTGCATACTTCTGACTGAAGTCTCACCAAGATTGCCGCAGAAAATGCATATCTCAGCTTGAAACCCCACGAAAACCCAGATATCGCCGGTTCTGCATATCAAACCAACTGTGGAGTGGTGAAAACACCAGACAACGTGTTTCTCGCATTAAATAGATCGAAAAGAGCGTTCTGGATGATTCTGCATACTTCTCATAGATGAAACACAAAGATTATCGCAGAAAATGCATATTTCAGCTGGAAACCCCACGAAAACCAAGATATCTCCTGTTCTGCATATACAACGAACTGTGGAGTGGTGAAAACACCAGATAACGTGTTTCTCGCATTAACTAGCTCGAAATGAGCGATCTCGTAGATTCTGCATACCTCTGACTGAAGTCTCACCAAGATTATCGCAGAAAATGTATATCTCAGCTTGAAACCCGACGAAAACCAAACATCGCCGGTTCTGCATATCAAACCAACTGTGGAGTGGTGAAAAAACCAGACAACGTGTTTCTCGCATTAAATAGATCGAAAAGTGCGATCTCGATGATTCTGCATACTTCTAACAGAAGTCTCACCATGATTATCGCAGATAATGCATATCTCTGCTAGAAACCCCACGAAAACCAAGATATCTCCTGTTCTGCATATACAACGAACTGTGGAGTGGTGAAAACACCAGATAACGTGTTTCTAGCATTAACTCGCTCGAAATGAGCGATCTCGAAGATTCTGCATACTTCTGACAGAAGACTCACCAAGATTATCGCTGAAAATGCATATCTCAGCACGAAAAACCACGAAAATCAAGATATCGCCGGTTCTGCATATCAAACGAACTGTGGAGTGGTGAAAACAACCAGATAACGTGTTTCTCGCATTAAGTTGCTCGAAAAGAGCGAACTCGAAGTTTCTGCAAACTTCTGACTGAAGTCTCACCAAGATTATCGCAGAAAATGCATTTCTCAGCTTGAAACCCGACGAATACCAAACATCGCCGGTTCTGCATATCAAACCAACTGTGGAGTGGTGAAAACACCAGACAACGTTTTTCTCGCATTAAATAGATCGAAAAGTGCGATCTCGATGATTCTGCATACTTCTAACAGAAGTCTCACCATGATTATCGCAGATAATGCATATCTCTGCTAGAAACCCCACGAAAACCAAGATATCTGCTGTTCTGCATATACAACGAACTGTGTAGTGGTGAAAACACCAGATAACGTGTTTCTAGCATTAACTAGCTCGAAATGAGCGATCTCGAAGATTCTGCATACTTCTGACAGAAGACTCACCAAGATTATCGCTGAAAATGCATATCTCAGCAGGAAAAACCACGAAAATCAAGATATCGCCGGTTCTGGATATCAAACGAACTGTGGAGTGTTGAAAACACAAGAAAACGTGTTTCTCGCATTAAATAGATCGAAAAGAGCGTTCTGGATGATTCTGCATACTTCTCATAGATGAAACACAAAGATTATCGCAGAAAATGCATATTTCAGCTGGAAACCCCACGAAAACCAAGATATCTCCTGTTCTGCATATACAACGAACTGTGGAGTGGTGAAAACACCAGATAACGTGTTTCTCGCATTAACTAGCTCGAAATGAGCGATCTCGTAGAATCTGCATACCTCTGACTGAAGTCTCACCAAGATTATCGCAGAAAATGCATATCTCAGCTTGAAACCCGACGAAAACCAAACATCGCCGGTTCTGCATATCAAACCAACTGTGGAGTGGTGAAAAAACCAGACAACGTGTTTCTCGCATTAAATAGATCGAAAAGTGCGATCTCGATGATTCTGCATACTTCTAACAGGAGTCTCACCATGATTATCGCTGATAATGCATATCTCTGCTAGAAACCCCACGAAAACCAGGATATCTCCTGTTCTGCATATACAACGAACTGTGTAGTGGTGAAAACACCAGATAACGTGTTTCTAGCATTAACTAGCTCGAAATGAGCGATCTCGAAGATTCTGCATACTTCTGACAGAAGACTCACCAAGATTATCGCTGAAAATGCATATCTCAGCACGAAAAACCACGAAAATCAAGATATCGCCGGTTCTGCATATCAAACGAACTGTGGAGTGGTGAAAACAACCAGATAACGTGTTTCTCGCATTAAGTTGCTCGAAAAGAGCGAACTCGAAGTTTCTGCAAACTTCTGACTGAAGTCTCACCAAGATTATCGCAGAAAATGCATTTCTCAGCTTGAAACCCGACGATAACCAAACATCGCCGGTTCTGCATATCAAACCAACTGTGGAGTGGTGAAAACACCAGACAACGTGTTTCTCGCATTAAATAGATCGAAAAGTGCGATCTCGATGATTCTGCATACTTCTAACAGAAGTCTCACCATGATTATCGCAGATAATGCATATCTCTGCTAGAAACCCCACGAAAACCAAGATATCTCCTGTTCTGCATATACAACGAACTGTGTAGTGGTGAAAACACCAGATAACGTGTTTCTAGCATTAACTAGCTCGAAATGAGCGATCTCGAAGATTCTGCATACTTCTGACAGAAGACTCACCAAGATTATCGCTGAAAATGCATATCTCAGCAGGAAAAACCACGAAAATCAAGATATCGCCGGTTCTGCATATCAAACGAACTGTGGAGTGTTGAAAACACAAGAAAACGTGTTTCTCGCATTAAATAGCTCGAAAAGAGCGATCTAGATGATTCTGCATACTTCTGACAGAAGACTCACCAAGATTATCGCAGAAAATGCATATCTCAGCTACAAACCCCACGAAAACCAAGATATCTCCGGTTCTGCATATCAAACGCACTGTGGGGTGGTGAAAACACAAGAAAACGTGTTTGTCGCATTAAATAGCTCGAAAAGAGCGATCTAGATGATTCTGCATACTTCTGACAGAAGACTCACCAAGCTTATCGCAGAAAATGCATATCTCAGCTACAAACCCCACGAAAACCAAGATATCTCCGGTTCTGCATATCAAACGCACTGTGGGGTGGTGAAAACACAAGAAAACGTGTTTCTCGCATTAAATAGCTCGAGAAGAGAGATCTAGATGGTTCTGCATACTTCTGACAGAAGACTCACCAAGATTAACGCAGAAAATGCATATCTCATCTACAAACCCCACGAAAACCAAGATATCGCCGGTTCTGCATTTCAGACGCACTGTGGGGAGGTGAAACACCAGAAAACGTGTTTCTCGCATTAAGTATCTCGAAAAGAGCGTTCTCGAAGATTCTGCATACTTCTGACAGAAGTATCGCCTAGATTATCGTAGAAAATGCATATCTCAGCTTGAATCCCGACCGTAACCAAGATATCTCCGGTTCTGCATGTCAAACGCACTGTGGAGTGCCGAAAACACCAGATAACGTGTTTCTCGCATTAAGTATCTCGAAAAGAGCGTTCTCGAAGATTCTGCATACTTCTGACAGAAGTATCGCCTAGATTATCGTAGAAAATGCATATCTCAGCTTGAATCCCGACCGTAACCAAGATATCGCCGGTTCTGCATATCAAACGCACTGTGGAATGTTGAAAACACCAGAAAACTTGTTTTTTCGCATTAAATAGCTCGAAAAGAGCGATCTAGATGATTCTGCATACTTCTGACTGAAGTCTCACCAAGATTATCGCAGAAAATGCATATCTCAGCTTGAAATCTCACGAAAATCAAGACGTCGCCGGTTCTGCATATCAAACGCACTGTAGAGTGGTGAAAACAACCAGATAACGTCTTTCTCGCATTAAATAGCTCGAAAAGAGCGATCTAGATGATTCTGCATACTTCTGGCAGAAGACTCACCTAGATTATCGCAGAAAATGCATATCTCAGCTGGAAACACCACGAAAATCAAGATATCGCCGGTTCTGCATATCAAACGCACTGTGGAATGTTGAAAACACCAGAAACCTTGTTTTTTCGCATTAAATAGCTCGAAAAGAGCGATCTAGATGACTCTGCATACTTCGGACTGAAGTCTCACCAAGATTATCGCAGAAAATGCATATCTGAGCTTGAAACCACACGAAAACCAGGATATCGTCTGTTCTGCATATCATACGCACTGTGGAGTGGTGAAAGCACCAGATAACGTGTTTCTCGCACTAAATAGCTCGAAACGAGCGATCTCGATGATTAAGCATACTTCGGACAGATGTCTCACCAAGATTATCGCAGAAATTGCATATCTCAGCTTGAAACCCCACGAAAACCTAGATATCGCTGGTTCTGCATATTAAACGCAGTGTTGAGTGCTGGAAACACCAGATAACGTGTTTCTCACATTAAATAGCTCGAATAGAGCGATCTCGATGATTAAGCATACTTCGGACAGAAGTCTCACCAAGATTATCGTAAAAAGTGTATATCTCAGCTTGAAACCCCACGAAAACTGAGATATCGCTGGTTCTGCATATCAAACGCACTGTGGAGTGGTGAAAACACCAGATAACGTGTTTCTCGCATTAAATAGCTCGAAAAGAGCGATCTCGATGAATCTGCATACTTCGGACAGAAGTCTCACCAAGATTATCGTAAAAAATGCATATCTCGGCTTGAAACACCACGAAAACCAAGATATCGCTGGTACTGCATATCAAACGCACTGTGGAGTGGTGAAAACACCAGATAACGTGTTTCTCGCATTAAACAGCTCGAAAAGAGCGATCGCGATGAATCTGCATACTTCGGACAGAAGTCTCACCAAGATTATCGTAAAAAATGCATATCTCAGCTTGAAACCCAACGAAAGCCAAGATATCGCAGGTTCTGCATATCAAACGCACTGTGGAGTGGTAAAAACACCAGACAAGGTTTTTCTCGCATTAACTAGCTCGAAAAGAGCGATCTCGATGATTCTGCATACTTCTGGCAGAAGACTCACCTAGATTATCGCAGAAAATGCATATCTCAGCTGGAAACACCACGAAAATCAAGATATCGCCGGTTCTGCATATCAAACGCACTGTGGAATGTTGAAAACACCAGAAACCTTGTTTTTTCGCATTAAATAGCTCGAAAAGAGCGATCTAGATGACTCTGCATACTTCGGACTGAAGTCTCACCAAGATTATCGCAGAAAATGCATATCTGAGCTTGAAACCACACGAAAACCAGGATATCGTCGGTTCTGCACATCATACGCACTGTGGAGTGGTGAAAGCACCAGATAACGTGTTTCTCGCATTAAATAGCTCGAAACGAGCGATCTCGATGATTAAGCATACTTCGGACAGAAGTCTCACCAAGATTATCGTAAAAATTGCATATCTCAGCTTGAAACCCCACGAAAACCTAGATATCGCTGGTTCTGCATATTAAACGCAGTATTGAGTGCTGGAAACACCAGATAACGTGTTTCTCACATTAAATAGCTCGAATAGAGCGATCTCGATGATTAAGCATACTTCGGACAGAAGTCTCACCAAGATTATCGCAGAAATTGCATATCTCAGCTTGAAACCCCACGAAAACCTAGATATCGCTGGTTCTGCATATTAAACGCAGTATTGAGTGCTGGAAACACCAGATAACGTGTTTCTCACATTAAATAGCTCGAATAGAGCGATCTCGATGATTAAGCATACTTCGGACAGAAGTCTCACCAAGATTATCGTAAAAAGTGCATATCTCAGCTTGAAACCCCACGAAAACTGAGATATCGCTGGTTCTGCATATCAAACGCACTGTGGAGTGCTGAAAACACCAGATAACGTTTTGTCGCATTAAATAGCTCGAATAGAGCGATCTCGATGATTCTGCATACTTCGGAAAGAAGTCTCACCAAGATTATCGTAAAAAATGCATATCTCAGCTTGAAACCCCACGAAAACCAAGATATCGCTGGTACTGCATATCGAACGCACTGTGGAGTGGTGAAAACCCCACAAAACGTGTTTCTCGCATTAAATAGCTCGAAAAGTGCGCTCTTCATGTTTCTGCATACTTCGGACAGATGTTTCACCAAGATTATCGTAGAAAATGCATATCTGAGCTTGAAACCCGACGAAAACCAAACATCGCGGGTTCTGCATTTCATACGCACTGTGGAGTGGTGAAAACCCCACAAAACGTGTTTCTCGCATTAGATAGCTCGAAAAGTGCGATATCGATGATTCAGCATACTTCGGACAGAAGTCTCACCATGATTATCGTAAAAAATGCATATCTCAGCTTGAAACCCCACGAAAACCAAGATATCGCTGGTACTCTATATCGAACGCACTGTGGAGTGGTGAAAACCCCACAAAACGTGTTTCTCGCATTAGATAGCTCGAAAAGTGCGATATCGATGATTCAGCATACTTCGGACAGAAGTCTCACCATGATTATCGTAAAAAATGCATATCTCAGCATGAAACCCCACGAAAACCAAGATATCGCTGGTTCTGCATATCAAACGCACTGTGGAGTGGTGAAAACACCAGACAACGTGTTTCTCGCATTAAATAGATCGAAAAGAGCGTTCTGGATGATTCTGCATACTTCTCATAGATGAAACACAAAGATTATCGCAGAAAATGCATATTTCAGCTGGAAACCCCACGAAAACCAAGATATCTCCTGTTCTGCATATACAACGAACTGTGGAGTGGTGAAAACACCAGATAACGTGTTTCTCGCATTAACTAGCTCGAAATGAGCGATCTCGTAGATTCTGCATACCTCTGACTGAAGTCTCACCAAGATTATCGCAGAAAATGCATATCTCTGCTTGAAACCCGACGAAAACCAAACATCGCCGGTTCTGCATATCAAACCAACTGTGGAGTGGTGAAAAAACCAGACAACGTGTTTCTCGCATTAAATAGATCGAAAAGTGCGATCTCGATGATTCTGCATACTTCTAACAGAAGTCTCACCATGATTATCGCAGATAATGCATATCTCTGCTAGAAACCCCACGAAAACCAAGATATCTCCTGTTCTGCATATACAACGAACTGTGGAGTGGTGAAAACACCAGATAACGTGTTTCTAGCATTAACTCGCTCGAAATGAGCGATCTCGAAGATTCTGCATACTTCTGACAGAAGACTCACCAAGATTATCGCTGAAAATGCATATCTCAGCACGAAAAACCACGAAAATCAAGATATCGCCGGTTCTGCATATCAAACGAACTGTGGAGTGGTGAAAACAACCAGATAACGTGTTTCTCGCATTAAATAGCTCGAAAAGTGCGCTCTTGATGTTTCTGCATACTTCGGACAGATGTTTCACCAAGATTATCGTAGAAAATGCATATCTGAGCTTGAAACCCGACGAAAACCAAACATCGCGGGTTCTGCATTTCATACGCACTGTGGAGTGCTGAAAACACCAGATATCGTGTTTCTCGCATTAAATAGCTCGAAAAGTGCGATCTCGATGATTCTGCATACTTCTGACAGAAGTCTCACCAAGATTATCGCAGAAAATGCATATCTCTGCTTGAAACCCCACGAAAACCCAGATATCGCCGGTTCTGCATATCAAACGCACTGTGGAGTGGTGAAAACACCAGATAACGTTTTGTCGCATTAAATAGCTCGAATAGAGCGATCTCGATGATTCTGCATACTTCGGACAGAAGTCTCACCAAGATTATCGTAAAAAATGCATATCTCAGCTTGAAACCCCACGAAAACCAAGATATCGCTGGTACTGCATATCGAACGCACTGTGGAGTGGTGAAAACCCCACAAAACGTGTTTCTCGCATTAGATAGCTCGAAAAGTGCGATATCGATGATTCAGCATACTTCGGACAGAAGTCTCACCATGATTATCGTAAAAAATGCATATCTCAGCTTGAAACCCCACGAAAACCAAGATGTCGCTGGTTCTGCATATCAAACGCACTGCGGAGTGGTGAAAACACCAGACAACGTGTTTCTCGCATTAAATTGATCGAAAAGAGCGTTCTGGATGATTCTGCATACTTCTCATAGATGAAACACAAAGATTATCGCAGAAAATGCATATTTCAGCTGGAAACCCCACGAAAACCAAGATATCTCCATTTCTGCATATACAACGAACTGTGGAGTGATGAAAACACCAGATAACGTGTTTCTCGCATTAACTAGCTCGAAATGAGCGATGTCGTAGATTCTGCATACCTCTGACTGAAGTCTCACCAAGATTATCGCAGAAAATGCATATCTCAGCTTGAAACCCGACGAAAACCAAACATCGCCGGTTCTGCATATCAAACCAACTGTGGAGTGGTGAAAAAACCAGACAACTTGTTTCTCGCATTAAATAGATCGAAAAGTGCGATCTCGATGATTCTGCATACTTCTAACAGAAGTCTCACCATGATTATCGCAGATAATGCATATCTCTGCTAGAAACCCCACGAAAACCAAGATATCTCCTGTTCTGCATATACAACGAACTGTGGAGTGGTGAAAACACCAGATAACGTGTTTCTCGCATTAACTAGCTCGAAATGAGCGATCTCGTAGATTCTGCATACCTCTGACTGAAGTCTCACCAAGATTATCGCAGAAAATGCATATCTCTGCTTGAAACCCGAGGAAAACCAAACATCGCCGGTTCTGCATATCAAACCAACTGTGGAGTGGTGAAAAAACCAGACAACGTGTTTCTCGCATTAAATAGATCGAAAAGTGCGATCTCGATGATTCTGCATACTTCTAACAGAAGTCTCACCATGATTATCGCAGATAATGCATATCTCTGCTAGAAACCCCACGAAAACCAAGATATCTCCTGTTCTGCATATACAACGAACTGTGGAGTGGTGAAAACACCAGATAACGTGTTTCTAGCATTAACTCGCTCGAAATGAGCGATCTCGAAGATTCTGCATACTTCTGACAGAAGACTCACCAAGATTATCGCAGAAAATGCATATCTCTGCTTGAAACCCCACGAAAACCCAGATATCGCCGGTTCTGCATATCAAACGCACTGTGGAGTGGTGAAAACACCAGATAACGTTTTGTCGCATTAAATAGCTCGAATAGAGCGATCTCGATGATTCTGCATACTTCGGACAGAAGTCTCACCAAGATTATCGTAAAAAATGCATATCTCAGCTTGAAACCCCACGAAAACCAAGATATCGCTGGTACTGCATATCGAACGCACTGTGGAGTGGTGAAAACCCCACAAAACGTGTTTCTCGCATTAGATAGCTCGAAAAGTGCGATATCGATGATTCAGCATACTTCGGACAGAAGTCTCACCATGATTATCGTAAAAAATGCATATCTCAGCTTGAAACCCCACGAAAACCAAGATGTCGCTGGTTCTGCATATCAAACGCACTGCGGAGTGGTGAAAACACCAGACAACGTGTTTCTCGCATTAAATTGATCGAAAAGAGCGTTCTGGATGATTCTGCATACTTCTCATAGATGAAACACAAAGATTATCGCAGAAAATGCATATTTCAGCTGGAAACCCCACGAAAACCAAGATATCTCCATTTCTGCATATACAACGAACTGTGGAGTGATGAAAACACCAGATAACGTGTTTCTCGCATTAACTAGCTCGAAATGAGCGATGTCGTAGATTCTGCATACCTCTGACTGAAGTCTCACCAAGATTATCGCAGAAAATGCATATCTCAGCTTGAAACCCGACGAAAACCAAACATCGCCGGTTCTGCATATCAAACCAACTGTGGAGTGGTGAAAAAACCAGACAACTTGTTTCTCGCATTAAATAGATCGAAAAGTGCGATCTCGATGATTCTGCATACTTCTAACAGAAGTCTCACCATGATTATCGCAGATAATGCATATCTCTGCTAGAAACCCCACGAAAACCAAGATATCTCCTGTTCTGCATATACAACGAACTGTGGAGTGGTGAAAACACCAGATAACGTGTTTCTCGCATTAACTAGCTCGAAATGAGCGATCTCGTAGATTCTGCATACCTCTGACTGAAGTCTCACCAAGATTATCGCAGAAAATGCATATCTCTGCTTGAAACCCGACGAAAACCAAACATCGCCGGTTCTGCATATCAAACCAACTGTGGAGTGGTGAAAAAACCAGACAACGTGTTTCTCGCATTAAATTAATCGAAAAGTGCGATCTCGATGATTCTGCATACTTCTAACAGAAGTCTCACCATGATTATCGCAGATAATGCATATCTCTGCTAGAAACCCCACGAAAACCAAGATATCTCCTGTTCTGCATATACAACGAACTGTGGAGTGGTGAAAACACCAGATAACGTGTTTCTAGCATTAACTCGCTCGAAATGAGCAATCTCGAAGATTCTGCATACTTCTGACAGAAGACTCACCAAGATTATCGCTGAAAATGCATATCTCAGCACGAAAAACCACGAAAATCAAGATATCGCCGGTTCTGCATATCAAACGAACTGTGGAGTGGTGAAAACAACCAGATAACGTGTTTCTCGCATTAAATAGCTCGAAAAGTGCGCTCTTGATGTTTCTGCATACTTCGGACAGATGTTTCACCAAGATTATCGTAGAAAATGCATATCTGAGCTTGAAACCCGACGAAAACCAAACATCGCGGGTTCTGCATTTCATACGCACTGTGGAGTGCTGAAAACACCAGATATCGTGTTTCTCGCATTAAATAGCTCGAAAAGAGCGATCTAGATGATTCTGCATACTTCTGACAGAAGACTCACCAAGATTATCGCAGAAAATGCATATCTCAGCTACAAACCCCACGAAAACCAAGATATCTCCGGTTCTGCATATCAAACGCACTGTGGGGTGGTGAAAACACAAGAAAACGTGTTTCTCGCATTAAATAGCTCGAAAAGAGCGATCTAGATGATTCTGCATACTTCTGACAGAAGACTCACCAAGATTATCGCAGAAAATGCATATCTCAGCTACAAACCCCACGAAAACCAAGATATCTCCGGTTCTGCATATCAAACGCACTGTGGGGTGGTGAAAACACAAGAAAACGTGTTTCTCGCATTAAATAGCTCGAGAAGAGAGATCTAGATGGTTCTGCATACTTCTGACAGAAGACTCACCAAGATTATCGCAGAAAATGCATATCTCATCTACAAACCCCACGAAAACCAAGATATCGCCGGTTCTGCATTTCAGACGCACTGTGGAGTGGTGAAACACCAGAAAACGTGTTTCTCGCATTAAGTATCTCGAAAAGAGCGTTCTCGAAGATTCTGCATACTTCTGACAGAAGTATCGCCTAGATTATCGTAGAAAATGCATATCTCAGCTTGAATCCCGACCGTAACCAAGATATCTCCGGTTCTGCATGTCATACGCACTGTGGAGTGCCGAAAACACCAGATAACGTGTTTCTAGCATTAAGTAGCTCGAAAAGAGCGATCTCGATTATTCTGCATACTTCTGACTGAAGTCTCACCAAGATTGCCGCAGAAAATGCATATCTCAGCTTGAAAACCCACGAAAATCCAGATATCGCCGGTTCTGCATATCAAACGCACTGTGGGGTGGTGAAAACACCAGAAAACGTGTTACTCGCATTAACTAGCTCGAAAAGAGCGTTCTGGATGATTCTGCATACTTCTCATAGATGAAACACAAAGATTATCGCAGAAAATGCATATTTCAGCTGGAAACCCCACGAAAACCAACTTATCGGTGGCTCTACATATCAAACGCACTGTGGAGTGGTGAAAACACCAGATAACGTGTTTCTCGCATTAAATAGCTCGAAAAGAGCGATCTCGATGAATCTGCATACATCGGACAGAAGTCTCACCAAGATTATCGTAAAAAATGCATATCTCGGCTTGAAACCCCACGAAAACCAAGATATCGCTGGTACTGCATATCAAACGCACTGTGGAGTGGTGAAAACACCAGATAACGTGTTTCTCGCATTCAACAGCTCGAAAAGAGCGATCGCGATGAATCTGCATACTTCGGACAGTAGTCTCACCAAGATTATCGTAAAAAATGCATATCTCAGCTTGAAACCCAACGAAAGCCAAGATATCGCTGGTTCTGCATATCAAACGCACTGTGGAGTGGTAAAAACACCAGACAAGGTTTTTCTCGCATTAACTAGCTCGAAAAGAGCGATCTCGATGATTCTGCATACTTCTGACAGAAGACTCACCTAGATTATCGCAGAAAATGCATATCTCACCTGGAAACACCACGAAAATCAAGATATCGCCGGTTCTGCATATCAAACGCACTGTGGGGTGGTGAAAACACAAGAAAACGTGTTTCTCGCATTAAATAGCTCGAAAAGAGCGATCTAGATGATTCTGCATACTTCTGACAGAAGACTCACCAAGATTATCGCAGAAAATGCATATCTCAGCTACAAACCCCACGAAAACCAAGATATCTCCGGTTCTGCATATCAAACGCACTGTGGGGTGGTGAAAACACAAGAAAACGTGTTTCTCGCATTAAATAGCTCGAGAAGAGAGATCTAGATGGTTCTGCATACTTCTGACAGAAGACTCACCAAGATTATCGCAGAAAATGCATATCTCATCTACAAACCCCACGAAAACCAAGATATCGCCGGTTCTGCATTTCAGACGCACTGTGGAGTGGTGAAACACCAGAAAACGTGTTTCTCGCATTAAGTATCTCGAAAAGAGCGTTCTCGAAGATTCTGCATACTTCTGACAGAAGTATCGCCTAGATTATCGTAGAAAATGAATATCTCAGCTTGAATCCCGACCGTAACCAAGATATCTCCGGTTCTGCATGTCAAACGCACTGTGGAGTGCCGAAAACACCAGATAACGTGTTTCTAGCATTAAGTAGCTCGAAAAGAGCGATCTCGATTATTCTGCATACTTCTGACTGAAGTCTCACCAAGATTGCCGCAGAAAATGCATATCTCAGCTTGAAAACCCACGAAAACCCAGATATCGCCGGTTCTGCATATCAAACCAACTGTGGAGTGGTGAAAACACCAGACAACGTGTTTCTCGCATTAAATAGATCGAAAAGAGCGTTCTGGATGATTCTGCATACTTCTCATAGATGAAACACAAAGATTATCGCAGAAAATGCATATTTCAGCTGGAAACCCCACGAAAACCAATTTATCGGTGGCTCTACATATCAAACGCACTGTGGAGCGGTCAAAACACCAGAAATCTTGTTTTTTCACATTAAATAGCTCGAAACGAGCGATCTCGATGATTCTGCATACTTCGGACAGAAGGCTCACCAAGATTGCCGCAGAAAATGCATATCTCAGCTTGAAACCCGACGAAATCCAAGATGTCGCCGGTTCTGCATGTCAAACGTACTGTGGAGTGGTCAATACACCAGAAAACGTGTTTGTCGAATTAAATAGCTCGAGAAGAGCGATCTAGATGATTCTGCATACTTCTGACTGAAGTCTCACCAATATTATCGCAGAAAATGCATATCTCAGCTTGAAACCCGACGAAAACCAAGATGTCGCCGGTTCTGCATATCAAACGCACTGTGGGGTGGTGAAACACCAGAAAACGTGTTACTCGCATTAACTAGCTCGAAAAGAGCGTTCTGCATGATTCTGCATACTTCTCATAGATGAAACACAAAGATTATCGCAGAAAATGCATATTTCAGCTGGAAACCCCACGAAAACCAATTTATCGGTGGCTCTACATATCAAACGCACTGTGGAGTGGTGAAAACACCAGATAACGTGTTTCTCGCATTAAATAGCTCGAAAAGAGCGATCTCGATGAATCTGCATACTTCGGACAGAAGTCTCACCAAGATTATCGTAAAAAATGCATATCTCGGCTTGAAACCCCACGAAAACCAAGATATCGCTGGTACTGCATATCAAACGCACTGTGGAGTGGTGAAAACACCAGATAACGTGTTTCTCGCATTAAATAGCTCGAAAAGAGCGATCCCGATGATTCTGCATACGTCTGACAGAAGTCTCACCAAGATTATCGTAGAAAATGCATATCTCAGCTTGAAACCCGACCGAAACCAAGATATATCCGATTCTGCATGTCAAACGTACTGTGGGGTGGTGAATACACCAGAAAACGTGTTTCTCACATTAAATAGCTCGAAGAGAGCGATCTAGATGATTCTGCATACTTCTGACAGAAGACTCACCATGGTTATCGTAGAAAATGCATATGGCAGCTTGAAATCTCACGAAAATTAAGATGTCGCCTGTTCTGCATATCAAACGCACTGTGGAGTGGTGAAAACACCAGATAACGTGTTTCTCGCATTAACTAGCTCGAAAAGAGCGTTCTCGATGATTAAGCATACTTCGGACAGAAGTCTCACCAAGATTATCGCAGGAATTGCAAATCTCAGCTTGCACCCCGACGAAATCCAAGATGTCGCCGGATCTGCATATCAAACGCACTGTGGAGTGGTGAAAACACCAGTTAACGTGTTTCTCGCATAAAATAGCTCGAAAAGTTCGATCTTGATGATTCTGCATACTTCTGTCTGAAGTCTCTCCAATATTATCGCACAAAATGCATATCTGAGCTTGAAACCCCACGAAAACCAGGATATCGTCGGTTCTGCACATCATACGCACTGTGGAGTGGTCAAAACACCAGATAACGTGTTTCT
The DNA here is from genome assembly GCA_951804975.1 of Anthophora plumipes. Lineage (NCBI taxonomy): Eukaryota > Metazoa > Arthropoda > Insecta > Hymenoptera > Apidae > Anthophora > Anthophora plumipes. The sequence goes on from CATORF010000687.1 coordinate 1,438,414, forward strand.
CGCATTATATAGCTCTAAAAGAGCGATCTCGATGATTCTGCATACTTCTAAATGAATTCTCACCAAGATTATCGCAGAAAATGCATATCTCAGGTTGATACCCGACGAAAGCCAAGATGTCGCCGGTTCTGCATATCTAACGCACTGTGGAGAGATGAAAACACAAGATAACGTGTTTCTCGCATTAAAGAGCTGGAAAAGAGGGATCTCGATGTTTCCGCTTACTTCTGATAGAAGTCTCACCAAGATTATCGCAGAAAACGCATATCTCAGCTTGAAACCCCACGAAAACCAAGATATCGCCGGTTCTGCATATCAAACCAACTGTGGAGTGGTGAAAACCCCAGATAACGTGTTTCTCGCATTAAATAGCTCGAAAAGTGCGATCTCGATGTTTCTGCATACTTCGAACAGAAGTCTCAACAAGATTATCGCAGAAAATGCATATTTCAGCTTGAAACCTCACGAAAACCAAGATATCTACTGTTCTGCATATCAAACGCACTGTGGTGTGGTGAAAACACCAGATAACGTGTTTCTCGCACTAACTAGCTCGCAAAGAGCGATCTCGATGATTCAGCATACTTCGGACAGAAGTCTCACCAAGATTACCGCAGAAAATGTATATCTCAGCTTGAAACCCCACGAAAACCAAGATATCGCCGGTTCTGCATATCATACGCACTGTGGAGTGGTGAAAACACCAGATAACGTGTTTCGCGCATTAAATAGCTCGAAACGAGCGATCTCGATGATTAAGCATACTTCGAACAGAAGTCTCACCAAGATTATCGTAAAAAATGCATATCTCAGCTTGAAACCCCACGAAAACCAAGATATCGCTGGTTCTGCATATCAAACGCACTGTGGAGTGGTGGAAACAACCATATAACGTGTTTCTCGCATTAAATAGCTCGGAAAGAGCGATCTAGATGATTCTGCATACTCCTGACAGAAGACTCACCAAGATTATCGTAGAAAATGCATATCTCAGCTTGAATCCCGACCGAAACCAAGATATATCCGGTTCTGCATGTCAAACGTACTGTGGGGTGGTGAATACACCAGAAAACGTGTTTCTCACATTAAATAGCTCGAAGAGAGCGATCTAGATGTTTCTGCATACTTCTGACAGAAGACTCACCATGGTTATCGTAGAAAATGCATATCGCAGCTTGAAATCTCACGAAAATTAAGATGTCGCCTGTTCTGCATGTCAAACGCACTGTGGAGTGGTGAAAACACCAGATAACGTGTCTCTCGCATTAAATAGCTCGAAAAGAGGGGTCTCGATGATTCTGCATAGTACTGACAGAAGACTCACCAAGATTATCGACGAAAATGCATATCTGAGGTTGAAATCTCACGAAAATCAAGATGTCGCCGGTTCTGCATATCAAACGCACTGTGCAGTGGTGAAAACACCAGATAACGTGTTTCTCGCATTAAAGAGCTCGAAAAGAGGGATCTCGATGATTCTGCATACTTCTGACAGAAGACTCACCAAGATTATCACAGAAATTGCATATCTCAGCTGGAAACCCCACGAAAACCAAGATAACGCCGGATCTGCATATCAGACGCACTATGGAGTGGTGAAAACATCAGAAAACGTGTATCTCGCATTAACTAGCTCGAAAAGAGCGTTCTCGATGATTCTGCATACTTCTCATAGATGAAACACCAAGATTATCGCAGAAAATGCATATTTCAGCTGGAAACCCCACGAAAACCAAGTTATCGGCGGCTCTACATATCAAACGCACTGTGGAGTGGTCAAAACAACCAGATAACGTGTTTCTCGCTTTAAATAGCTCGAAACGAGCGATCTAGATGATTCTGCATACTTCTGACTGAAGTCTCACCAATATGATCGCAGAAAATGCATATCTCAGATTGAAACCCGACGAAAACCACGATGTCGCCGGTTCTGCATATCAAACGCACTGTGGCGTGGTGAAAACACCAGAAAACGTGTTTCTCGCATCAAATAGCTCGAAAAGAGCGATCTAGATGATTCTGCATACTTCTGACAGAAGACTCACCAAGATTATCGCAGAAAATGCATATTTCAGCTGGAAACCCCACGAAAACCAAGATATCGCCGGTTCTGCATATCAAACGCACTGTGGCGTGGTGAAAACACCAGAAAACCTGTTTCTCGCATTAAATAACTCGAAAAGAGCGATCTAGATGATTCTGCATACTTCTGACAGAAGACTCACCAACATTATCACAGAAAATGCATATCTCAGCTGGAAACCCCAGGAAAACCAAGATATCGCCGGTTCTGCATATCAAACGCCCTGTGGAGTGATGAAAACACCAGATAACGTGTTTCTCGCATTAAATAGCTCGAATAGAGCGATCGCGATGATTCTGCATAATTCTGACAGAAGTCTCACCAAGATTATCGCAGAAAATGCATATCTCAGCTTGAAACCTCACGAAAATCAAGATGTCGCCGGTTCTGCATATCAAACGCACTGTGGAGTGGTGAAAACAACCAGATAACGTGTTTCTCGCATTAAATAGCTCGAAACGAGCGATCTAGGTGATTCTGCATACTTCTGACTGAAGTCTCACCAATATGATCGCAGAAAATGCATATCTCAGCTTGAAACCCGACGAAAACCACGATGTCGACTGTTCTGCATATCAAACGCACTGTGGAGTGGTGAAAACACCAGAAAACGTGTTTCTCGCATCAAATAGCTCGAAAAGAGCGATCTAGATGATTCTGCATACTTCTGACAGAAGACTCACCAAGATTATCGCAGAAAATGCATATCTCAACTTGAAACCTCACGAAAATCAAGATGATGCCGGTTCTGCATATCAAACGCACTGTGGAGTGGTGAAAACAACCAGATAACGTGTTTCTCGCATTAAATAACTCGAAACGAGCGATCTAGATGATTCTGCATACTTCTGACAGAAGACTCACCAAGATTATCGCAGAAAATGCATATCTCAGCTTGAAACCCGACCGAAACCAAGATATCTCCGTTTCTGCATATCAAACGCACTGTGGAGTGGTGAAAACAACCAGATAACGTGTTTCTCGCATTAAATAGCTCGAATAGAGCGATCTCGATGATTCTGCATACTTCTGACAGAAGACTCACCAAGATTATCGCAGAAAATGCATATCTCAGCTGGAAAACCCACGAAAACCAAGATATCGCCGGTTCTGCATATCAAACGCACTGTGGAGTGGTGAAAACAACCAGATAACGTGTTTCTCGCATTAAATAGCTCGAAACGAGCGATCTAGATGATTCTGCATACTTCTGACTGAAGTCTCACCAATATTATCGCAGAAAATGCTATATCTCAGCTTGAAACCCGACGAAAACCACGATGTCGCCGGTTCTGCATATCAAACGCACTGTGGCGTGGTGAAAACACCAGAAAACGTGTTTCTCGCATTAAATAGCTCGAAAAGAGCGATCTAGATGATTCTGCATACTTCTGACAGAAGACTCACCAAGATTATCACAGAAATTGCATATCTCAGCTGGAAACCCCACGAAAACCAAGATATCGCCGGTTCTGCATATCAGACGCACTACGGAGTGGTGAAAACATCAGAAAACGTGTATCTCCCATTAACTAGCTCGAAAAGAGCGTTCTCGATGATTCTGCATACTTCTCATAGATGAAACACCAAGATTATCGCAGAAAATGCATATTTCAGCTGGAAACCCCACGAAAACCAAGTTATCGGCGGCTCTACATATCAAACGCACTGTGGAGTGGTCAAAACAACCAGATAAAGTGTATCTCGCTTTAAATAGCTCGAAACGAGCGATCTAGATGATTCTGCATACTTCTGACTGAAGTCTCACCAATATGATCGCAGAAAATGCATATCTCAGCTTGAAACCCGACGAAAACCACGATGTCGCCGGTTCTGCATATCAAACGCACTGTGGCGTGGTGAAAACACCAGAAACCGTGTTTCTCGCATCAAATAGCTCGAAAAGAGCGATCTCGATGATTCTGCATACTTCTGACTGAAGTCTCACCAATATGATCGCAGAAAATGCATATCTCAGCTTGAAACCCGGCGAAAACCACGATGTCGCCGGTTCTGCATATCAAACGCACTGTGGCGTGGTGAAAACACCAGAAAACGTGTTTCTCGCATCAAATAGCTCGAAAAGAGCGATCTAGATGATTCTGCATACTTCTGACAGAAGTCTCACCAATATGATCGCAGAAAATGCATATCTCAGCTTGAAACCCGACGAAAACCACGATGTCCCCGGTTCTGCATATCAAACGCACTGTGGCGTGGTGAAAACACCAGAAAACGTGTTTCTCGCATCAAATAGCTCGAAAAGAGCGATCTAGATGATTCTGCATACTTCTGACAGAAGACTCACCAAGATTATCGCAGAAAATGCATATCTCAGCTGGAAACCCCACGAAAACCAAGATATCGCCGGTTCTGCATATCAAACGCACTGTGGAGTGCTGAAAACACCAGATAACGTGTTTCTCGCATTAACTAGCTCGAAAAGAGCGTTCTCGATGATTAAGCATACTTCGGACAGAAGTCTCACCAAGATTATCGCAGGAATTGCAAATCTCAGCTTGAACCCCGACGAAATCCAAGATGTCGCCGGATCTGCATATCAAACGCACTGTGGAGTGGTGAAAACACCAGTTAACGTGTTTCTCGCATAAAATAGCTCGAAAAGTTCGATCTTGATGATTCTGCATACTTCTGTCTGAAGTCTCTCCAATATTATCGCACAAAATGCATATCTGAGCTTGAAACCCCACGAAAACCAGGATATTGTCGGTTCTGCACATCATACGCACTGTGGAGTGGTCAAAACACCAGATAACGTGTTTCTCGCATTATATAGCTCTAAAAGAGCGATCTCGATGATTCTGCATACTTCTAAATGAATTCTCACCAAGATTATCGCAGAAAATGCATATCTCAGGTTGATACCCGACGAAAGCCAAGATGTCGCCGGTTCTGCATATCTAACGCACTGTGGAGAGGTGAAAACACCAGATAACGTGTTTCTCGCATTAAAGAGCTGGAAAAGAGGGATCTCGATGTTTCCGCTTACTTCTGATAGAAGTCTCACCAAGATTATCGCAGAAAACGCATATCTCAGCTTGAAACCCCACGAAAACCAAGATATCGCCGGTTCTGCATATCAAACCAACTGTGGAGTGGTGAAAACCCCAGATAACGTGTTTCTCGCATTAAATAGCTCGAAAAGTGCGATCTCGATGATTCTGCATACTTCGAACAGAAGTCTCAACAAGATTATCGCAGAAAATGCATATTTCAGCTTGAAACCCCACGAAAACCAAGATATCTACTGTTCTGCATATCAAACGCACTGTGGTGTGGTGAAAACACCAGATAACGTGTTTCTCGCACTAACTAGCTCGCAAAGAGCGATCTCGATGATTCAGCATACTTCGGACAGAAGTCTCACCAAGATTATCGTAAAAAATGCATATCTCAGCTTGAAACCCCACGAAAGCCAAGATATCGCTGGTTCTGCATATCAAACGAATTGTGGAGTGGTGAAAACACCGGATAAGGTTTTTCTCGCATTAACTAGCTCGAAAAGAGCGATCTCGATGTTTCAGCATACTTCGGACAGAAGTCTCACCAAGATTACCGCAGAAAATGTATATCTCAGCTTGAAACCCCACGAAAACCAAGATATCGCCGGTTCTGCATATCATACGCACTGTGGAGTGGTGAAAACACCAGATAACGTGTTTCGCGCATTAAATAGCTCGAAACGAGCGATCTCGATGATTAAGCATACTTCGAACAGAAGTCTCACCAAGATTATCGTAAAAAATGCATATCTCAGCTTGAAACCCCACGAAAACCAAGATATCGCTGGTTCTGCATATCAAACGCACTGTGGAGTGGTGGAAACAACCATATAACGTGTTTCTCGCATTAAATAGCTCGGAAAGAGCGATCTAGATGATTCTGCATACTCCTGACAGAAGACTCACCATGGTTATCGTAGAAAATGCATATCTCAGCTTGAAATCTCACGAAAATCAAGATGTCGCCTGTTCTGCATATCAAACGCACTGTGGAGTGGTGAAAACACCAGATAACGTGTTTCTCGCATTAAATAGCTCGAAAAGAGGGGTCTCGATGATTCTGCATCCTACTGACAGAAGACTCACCAATATTATAGCAGAAAATGCATATCTCAGCTTGAAACCTCACGAAAATCAAGATGTCGTCGGTTCTGCATATCAAACGCACTGTGGAGTCGTGAAACCAACCAGACAACGTGTTTCTCGCATTAAATAGCTCGAAAAGAGCGATCCCGATGATTCTGCATACTTCTGACAGAAGTCTCACCAAGATTATCGTTGTAAATGCATATCTCAGCTTGATACCCGACCTAAACCAAGATATCTCCTGTTCTGCATGTCAAACGTACTGTGGAGTGGTGCATACACCAGAAAACGTGTTTCTCGCATTAAATAGCTCGAAAAGAGCGATCCCGATGTTTCTGCATACTTCTGACAGAAGTCTCACCAAGATTATCGTAGAAAATGCATATCTCAGCTTGAAACCCGACCGAAACCAAGATATATCCGGTTCTGCATGTCAAACGTACTGTGGGGTGGTGAATACACCAGAAAACGTGTTTCTCACATTAAATAGCTCGAAGAGAGCGATCTAGATGTTTCTGCATACTTCTGACAGAAGACTCACCATGGTTATCGTAGAAAATGCATATCGCAGCTTGAAATCTCACGAAAATTAAGATGTCGCCTGTTCTGCATATCAAACGCACTGTGGAGTGGTGAAAACACCAGATAACGTGTCTCTCGCATTAAATAGCTCGAAAAGAGGGGTCTCGATGATTCTGCATAGTACTGACAGAAGACTCACCAAGATTATCGACGAAAATGCATATCTCAGGTTGAAATCTCACGAAAATCAAGATGTCGCCGGTTCTGCATATCAAACGCACTGTGGAGTGGTGAAAACACCAGATAACGTGTTTCTCGCATTAAAGAGCTCGAAAAGAGGGATCTCGATGATTCTGCATACTTCTGACAGAAGACTCACCAAGATTATCACAGAAATTGCATATCTCAGCTGGAAACCCCACGAAAACCAAGATATCGCCGGTTCTGCATATCAGACGCACTATGGAGTGGTGAAAACATCAGAAAACGTGTATCTCGCATTAACTAGCTCGAAAAGAGCGTTCTCGATGATTCTGCATACTTCTCATAGATGAACACAACAAGATTATCGCAGAAAATGCATATTTCAGCTGGAAACCCCACGAAAACCAAGTTATCGGCGGCTCTACATATCAAACGCACTGTGGAGTGGTCAAAACAACCAGATAACGTGTTTCTCGCTTTAAATAGCTCGAAACGAGCGATCTAGATGATTCTGCTTACTTCTGACTGAAGTCTCACCAATATGATCGCAGAAAATGCATATCTCAGCTTGAAACCCGACGAAAAGCACGATGTCGCCGGTTCTGCATATCAAACGCACTGTGGCGTGGTGAAAACACCAGAAAACGTGTTTCTCGCATCAAATAGCTCGAAAAGAGCGATCTAGATGATTCTGCATACTTCTGACAGAAGACTCACCAAGATTATCGCAGAAAATGCATATCTCAGCTGGAAACCCCACGAAAACCAAGATATCGCCGGTTCTGCATATCAAACGCACTGTGGAGTGCTGAAAACACCAGATAACGTGTTTCTCGCATTAAAGAGCTCGAAAAGAGGGATCTCGATGATTAAGCATACTTCGGACAGAAGTCTCACAAAGATTATCGCAGGAATTGCAAATCTCAGCTTGAACCCCGACGAAATCCAAGATGTCGCCGGATCTGCATATCAAACGCACTGTGGAGTGGTGAAAACACCAGTTAACGTGTTTCTCGCATAAAATAGCTCGAAAAGTGCGATCTTGATGATTCTGCATACTTCTGTCTGAAGTCTCTCCAATATTATCGCACAAAATGCATATCTGAGCTTGAAACCCCACGAAAACCAGGATATCGTCGGTTCTGCACATCATACGCACTGTGGAGTGGTCAAAACACCAGATAACGTGTTTCTCGCATTATATAGCTCTAAAAGAGCGATCTCGATGATTCTGCATACTTCTAAATGAATTCTCACCAAGGTTATCGCAGAAAATGCATATCTCAGGTTGATACCCGACGAAAGCCAAGACGTCGCCGGTTCTGCATATCAAACGCACTGTGGAGAGGTGAAAACACCAGATAACGTGTTTCTCGCATTAAATAGCTCGAAAAGAGCGATCCCGATGATTCTGCATACTTCTGACAGAAGTCTCACCAAGATTATCGTAGAAAATGCATATCTCAGCTTGAAACCCGACCGAAACCAAGATATATCCGGTTCTGCATGTCAAACGTACTGTGGGGTGGTGAATACACCAGAAAACGTGTTTCTCACATTAAATAGCTCGAAGAGAGCGATCTAGATGATTCTGCATACTTCTGACAGAAGACTCACCATGGTTATCGTAGAAAATGCATATCGCAGCTTGAAATCTCACGAAAATTAAGATGTCGCCTGTTCTGCATATCAAACGCACTGTGGAGTGCTGAAAACACCAGATAACGTGTTTCTCGCATTAAAGAGCTCGAAAAGAGGGATCTCGATGATTAAGCATACTTCGGACAGAAGTCTCACCAAGATTATCGCAGGAATTGCAAATCTCAGCTTAAACCCCGACGAAATCCAAGATGTCGCCGGATCTGCATATCAAACGCACTGTGGAGTGGTGAAAACACCAGTTAACGTGTTTCTCGCTTAAAATAGCTCGAAAAGTGCGATCTTGATGATTCTGCATACTTCTGTCTGAAGTCTCTCCAATATTATCGCACAAAATGCATATCTGAGCTTGAAACCCCACGAAAACCAGGATATCGTCGGTTCTGCACATCATACGCACTGTGGAGTGGTCAAAACACCAGATAACGTGTTTCTCGCATTATATAGCTCTAAAAGAGCGATCTCGATGATTCTGCATACTTCTAAATGAATTCTCACCAAGGTTATCGCAGAAAATGCATATCTCAGGTTGATACCCGACGAAAGCCAAGACGTCGCCGGTTCTGCATATCAAACGTACTGTGGAGTGGTGAAAACACCAGATAACGTGTTTCTCGCATTAAAGAGCTCGAAAAGAGGGATCTCGATGATTCTGCTTACTTCTGATAGTAGTCTCACCAAGATTATCGCAGAAAACGCATATCTCAGCTTGAAACCCCACGAAAGCCAAGATATCGCTGGTTCTGCATATCAAACGCACTGTGGAGTGGTGAAAACACCGGATAAGGTTTTTCTCGCATTAACTAGCTCGAAAAGAGCGATCTCGATGATTCTGCATACTTCTGACTGAAGTCTCACCAAGATTATCGCAGAAAATGCATATCTCAGGTTGATACCCGACGAAAGCCAAGATGTCGCCGGTTCTGCGTATCAAACGCACTGTGGAGAGGTGAAAACACCAGATAACGTGTTTCTCGCATTAAAGAGCTCGAAAAGAGGGATCTCGATGTTTCCGCTTACTTCTGATAGAATTCTTACCAAGATTATCGCAGAAAACGCATATCTCAGCTTGAAAACCCACGAAAACCAAGATATCGCCGGTTCTGCATATCAAACCAACTGTAGAGTGGTGAAAACCCCAGATAACGTGTTTCTCGCATTAAATAGCTCGAAAAGTGCGATCTCGATGATTCTGCATACTTCGAACGGAAGTCTCAACAAGATTATCGCAGAAAATGCATATTTCAGCTTGAAACCCCACGAAAACCAAGATATCTACTGTTCTGCATATCAAACGCACTGTGGTGTGGTGAAAACACCAGATAACGTGTTTCTCGCACTAACTAGCTCGAAAAGAGCGATCTCGATGATTCAGCATACTTCGGACAGAAGTCTCACCAAGATTATCGTAAAAAATGCATATCTCAGCTTGAAACCCCACGAAAGCCAAGATATCGCTGGTTCTGCATATCAAACGAACTGTGGAGTGGTGAAAACACCGGATAAGGTTTTTCTCGCATTAACTAGCTCGAAAAGAGCGATCTCGATGTTTCAGCATACTTCGGACAGAAGTCTCACCAAGATTATCGCAGAAAATGTATATCTCAGCTTGAAACCCCACGAAAACCAAGATATCGCCGGTTCTGCATATCATACGCACTGTGGAGTGCTGAAAACACCAGATAACGTGTTTCTCGCATTAAATAGCTCGAAACGAGCGATCTCGATGAATAAGCATACTTCGAACAGAAGTCTCACCAAGATTATCGTAAAAAATGCATATCTCAGCTTGAAACCCCACGAAAACCAAGATATCGCTGGTTCTGCATGTCAAACGCACTGTCGAGTGGTGAAAACACCAGATAACGTTTTTCTCGCATTAAATAGCTCGAATAGAAGGATCTCGATGATTCTGCATACTTCTGACTGAAGTCTCACCAAGATTAACGCAGAAAATGCATATCTCAGGTTGATACCCGACGAAAGCCAAGATGTCGCCGGTTCTGCATATCAAACGCTCTGAGGAGAGGTGAAAACACCAGATAACGTGTTTCTCGCATTAAAGAGCTCGAAAAGAGGGATCTCGATGATTCTGCTTACTTCTGATAGAAGTCTCACCAAGATTATCGTAGAAAACGCATATCTCAGCTTGAAACCCCACGAAAACCAAGATATCGCCGGATCTGCATATCAAACCAACTGTGGAGTGGTGAAAATTACAGATATCGTGTTTCTCGCACTAACTTGCTCGAAAAGAGCGATCTCGATGATTCAGCATACTTCGGACAGAAGTCTCACCAAGATTATCGCAGAAAATGCATATCTCAGCTTGAAACCCTACGAAAACCAAGATTTCGCCGGTTCTGCATATCATACGCACTGTGGAGTGGTGAAAACTCCAGATATCGTGTTTCTCGCATTAAATAGCTCGAAACGAGCGATCTCGATGTTTAAGCATACTTCGGACAGAAGTCTCACCAAGATTATCGTAAAAAATGCATATCTCAGCTTGAAACCCCACGAAAACCCAGATATCGCCGGTTCCGCATATCAATCCAACTGAGGAGTTGTGAAAACACCAGACAACGTGTTTCTCGCATTAAATAGCTCGAAAAGAGCGATCTAGATGATTCTGCATACTTCGGACAGAAGTCTCACCAAGATTATCGCAGAAAATGCATATCTCACCTTGAAACCCCACGAAAACCAAGATATCGCTGGTTCTGCATATCAAACGCACTGTGGAGTGCTGAAAGCACCAGATAACGTGTTTGCCGCATTAAGTAGCACGAAACGAGCGATCTAGATGATTCTGCATACTTCTGACTGAAGTCTCACCAATATTATCGCAAAAAATGCATATCTCAGTTTGAACCCCGACTAAAGCCAAGATGTCGCCCGTTCTGCATATCAAACGCACTGTGGAGTGGTGAAAACACCATATAACGTGTTTCTCGCGTTAAATAGCTCGACAAGAGCGATCTAGATGATTCTGCATACTTCTGACTGAAGTCTCACCAATATTATCGCAGAAAATGCATATCTCAGCTAGAAACGTCACGAAAATCAAGATGTCGCCGGTTCTGCATATCAAACGCACTGTGGAGTGGAGAAAACACCATATTACGTGTTTCTCGCGTTAAATAGCTCGACAACAGCGATCTAGACGATTCTGCATACTTCTGACTGAAGTCTCACCAAGATTATCGCAGAAAATGCATATCTCAGCTTGAATCCCGAACGTAACCAAGATATCTGCGGTTCTGCATGTCAAACGCACTGTGGAGTGGCGAAAACACCATATTACGTGTTTCTCGCATTAAACAGCTCGAAAAGAGCGTACTCGATGCTTCTGCATACTTCTGACAGAAGAATCACCAAGATTATCGCAGAAAATGCATGTCTCAGCTTGAAACCCGACCGAAACCAAGATATCTTCGGTTCTGCATGTCAAACGTACTGTGGAGTGGTGAATACACCAGAAAACGTGTTTCTCGCATTAAGTAGCTCGAAAAGAGCGTTCTCGAAGATTCTGCATACTTCTGACTGATGTCTCACCACTATTATCGCAGAAAATGCATATCTCAGCTGGAAACACCACGAATATCAAGATATTGCCGGTTCTGCATATCAAACGCTCTGTGGAGTGGTGAATACAACAGAAAACGTGTTTCTCGCATTAAATGGCTCGAAAAGTGCAATCTAGATGATTCTGCATCCTTCTGACAGAAGACTCACCAAGATTATCGCAGAAAATGCATATCTCAGCTGGAAACACCACGAAAATCAAGATATCGCCAGTTCTGCATATCAAACGCACTGTGGAATGTTGAAAACACCGGGAAACTTGTTTTTTTGCATTAAATAGCTCGACAAGAGCGATCTAGATGATTCTGCATACTTCTGAATGAAGTCTCACCACGATTATCGCAGAAAATGCATATCTCAGCTGGAAACCCCACGAAAACCAAGATATCGCCGGTTCTGCATATCAGACGCACTTTGGAGTGGTGAAAACACCAGAAAACGTGTTACTCGCATTAACTAGCTCGAAAAGTGCGTTCTGGATGGTTCTGCATACTTCTCATTGATGAAACACAAAGATTATCGCAGAAAATGCATATCTCAGCTTGATGCCCGACGACAGCCATGATGTCGCCGGTTCTGCATATCAAACGCACTGTGGAGTGGTGAACACACCAGATATCGTGTTTCTCGCATTAAATAGCTCGAAAAGAGCGTTCTGGATGATTCTGCATACTTCTCATTGATGAAACACAAAGATTATCGCCGAAAATGCATATTTCAGTTGGAAACCCCACGAAAACCAAGTTATCGGCGGCTCTAGATATCAAACGCACTGTGGAGTGGTCAAAACACCAGAAAACTTGTTTTTTCGCATTAAATAGCTCGAAACGAACGATCTAGATGATTCTGCATACTTCTGACTGAAGTCTCACCAATATTATCGCAGAAAATGCATATCTCAGCTAGAAACGTCACGAAAATCAAGATGACGCCGGTTCTGCATATCAAACGCACTGTGGAGTGGTGAAAACAACCAGATAACGTGTTTCTCGCATTAAATAGCTCGAATAGAGCGATCTCGATGATTCTGCATCCTGCTGACAGAAGACTCACCAAGATTATCGCAGAAAATGCATATCTCAGCTGGAAACACCACGAAAATCAAGATGACGCTGGTTCTGCATATCAAACGCATAGTGGAGTGGTGAAAACAACCAGACAACGTGTTTCTCGCATTAAATAGCTCGAAACGAGCGATCTAGATGATCCTGCATACTTCTGACTGAACTGTCACCAATATTATCGCAGAAAATGCATATCTCAGCTTGAAACCTCACGAAAATCAAGATGGCGCCGGTTCCGCATATCAAACGCACTGTGGAGTGGTCAATACACCAGATAACGTGTTTCTCCATTAAATAGCTCGAAAAGAGCGATATCGATGATTCTGCAAACTTCTGACTGATGTCTCACCAAGATTATCGCAGAAAATGCATATCTCAGCTTGATGCCCGCCGACAGCCATGATGTCGCCGGTTCTGCATATCAAACGCACTGTGGAGTGGTGAAAACACCAGATAACGTGTTTCTCGCATTAAATAGCTAGAAACGAGCGATCACGATGATTAAGCATACTTCGGGCAGAAGTCTCACCAAGATTATCGTAAAAAATGCATATCTCAGCTTGAAACCCCACGAAATCCAAGATATCGCTGGTTCTTCATATCAAACGCACTGTGGAGTGCTGAAAGCACCAGATAACGTGTTTGCCGCATTAATTAGCACGAAACGAGCGATCTAGATGATTCTGCATACTTCTGACTGAAGTCTCACCAATATTATCGCAAAAAATGCATATCTCAGTTTGAACCCCGACTAAAGCCAAGATGTCGCCGGTTCTGCATATCAAACGCACTGTGGAGTGGTGAAAACACCATATAACGTGTTTCTCGCGTTAAATAGCTCGACAAGAGCGATCTAGACGATTCTGCATACTTCTGACTGAAGTCTCACCAAGATTATCGCAGAAAATGCATATCTCAGCTTGAATCCCGAACGTAACCAAGATATCTGCGGTTCTGCATGTCAAACGCACTGTGGAGTGGCGAAAACACCAGATAACGTGTTTCTCGAATTAAGTAGCTCGAAAAGAGCGATCTCGATGATTCTGCATACTTCTGACAGAAGTCTCACCAAGATAATCGCAGAAAATGCATATCTCACCTTGAAACCTCACGAAAATCAAGATGGCGCCGGTTCCGCATATCAAACGCACTGTGGAGTGGTCAATACACCAGATAACGTGTTTCTCCATTAAATAGCTCGAAAAGAGCGATCTCGATGATTCTGCATACTTCTGACTGATGTCTCACCAAGATTATCGCAGAAAATGCATATCTCAGATTGAAACCCCACGAAAACCAAGATATCGCCGGGTCGGCATATCATACGCACTGTGGAGTGGTGAAAACACCAGATAACGTGTTTCTCGCATTAAATAGCTCGAAACGAGCGATCTCGATGATTAAGCATACTTCGGACAGGAGTCTCACCAAGATTATCGTAAAAAATGCATATCTCAGCTTGAAACCCCACGAAATCCAAGATATCGCTGGTTCTGCATATCAAACGCACTGTGGAGTGCTGAAAGCACCAGATAACGTGTTTGCCGCATTAATTAGCACGAAACGAGCGATCTAGATGATTCTGCATACTTCTGACTGAAGTCTCACCAATATTATCGCAAAAAATGCATATCTCAGTTTGAACCCCGACTAAAGCCAAGATGTCGCCGGTTCTGCATATCAAACGCACTGTGGAGTGGTGAAAACACCATATAACGTATTTCTCGCGTTAAATAGCTCGACAAGAGCGATCTAGACGATTCTGCATACTTCTGACTGAAGTCTCACCAAGATTATCGCAGAAAATGCATATCTCAGCTTGAATCCCGAACGTAACCAAGATATCTGCGGTTCTGCATGTCAAACGCACTGTGGAGTGGCGAAAACACCAGATAACGTGTTTCTCGAAATAAGTAGCTCGAAAAGAGCGATCTCGATGATTCTGCATACTTCTGACAGAAGTCTCACCAAGATAATCGCAGAAAATGCATATCTCACCTTGAAACCTCACGAAAATCAAGATGGCGCCGGTTCCGCATATCAAACGCACTGTGGAGTGGTCAATACACCAGATAACGTGTTTCTCCATTAAATAGCTCGAAAAGAGCGATCTCGATGATTCTGCATACTTCTGACTGATGTCTCACCAAGATTATCGCAGAAAATGCATATCTCAGATTGAAACCCCACGAAAACCAAGATATCGCCGGGTCTGCATATCATACGCACTGTGGAGTGGTGAAAACACCAGATAACGTGTTTCTCGCATTAAATAGCTCGAAACGAGCGATCTCGATGATTAAGCATACTTCGGACAGGAGTCTCACCAAGATTATCGTAAAAAATGCATATCTCAGCTTGAAACCCCACGAAATCCAAGATATCGCTGGTTCTGCATATCAAACGCACTGTGGAGTGCTGAAAGCACCAGATAACGTGTTTGCCGCATTAATTAGCACGAAACGAGCGATCTAGATGATTCTGCATACTTCTGACTGAAGTCTCACCAATATTATCGCAAAAAATGCATATCTCAGTTTGAACCCCGACTAAAGCCAAAATGTCGCCGGTTCTGCATATCAAACGCACTGTGGAGTGGTGAAAACACCATATAACGTGTTTCTCGCGTTAAATAGCTCGACAAGAGCGATCTAGACGATTCTGCATACTTCTGACTGAAGTCTCACCAAGATTATCGCAGAAAATGCATATCTCAGCTTGAATCCCGAACGTAACCAAGATATCTGCGGTTCTGCATGTCAAACGCACTGTGGAGTGGCGAAAACACCAGATAACGTGTTTCTCGAATTAAGTAGCTCGAAAAGAGCGATCTCGATGATTCTGCATACTTCTGACAGAAGTCTCACCAAGATAATCGCAGAAAATGCATATCTCACCTTGAAACCTCACGAAAATCAAGTTGACGCCGGTTCTGCATATCAAACGCACTGTGGAGTGGTGAAAACAACCAGATAACGAGTTTCTCGCATTAAATAGCTCGAAAAGAGCGTTCCCGATGATTCTGCATACTTCTGACAGAAGTCTCACCAAGATTATCGTAGAAAATGCATATCCCAGCTTGATACCCGACGAAAGCCAAGATGTCGCCGGTTCTGCATATCAAACGCACTGTGGAGTGGTGAAAACACCAGATAACGTGTTTCTCGCATTAAACAGCTCGAAAAGAGCGTACTCGATGCTTCTGCATACTTCTGACAGAAGAATCACCAAGATTATCGCAGAAAATGCATGTCTCAGCTTGAAACCCGACCGAAACCAACATATCTTCGGTTCTGCATGTCAAACGTACTGTGGAGTGGTGAATACACCAGAAAACGTGTTTCTCGCATTAAGTAGCTCGAAAAGAGCGTTCTCGAAGATTCTGCATACTTCTGACTGATGTCTCACCACTATTAGCGCAGAAAATGCATATCTCAGCTGGAAACACCACGAATATCAAGATATCGCCGGTTCTGCATATCAAACGCTCTGTGGAGTGGTGAATACACCAGAAAACGTGTTTCTCGCATTAAATGGCTCGAAAAGTGCAATCTAGATGATTCTGCATACTTCTGACAGAAGACTCACTAAGATTATCGCAGATAATGCATATCTCAGCTGGAAACACCACGAAAATCAAGATATCGCCAGTTCTGCATATCAAACGCACTGTGGAATGTTGAAAACACCGGGAAACTTGTTGTTTTGCATTAAGTAGCTCGACAAGAGCGATCTAGATGATTCTGCATACTTCTGAATGAAGTCTCACCACGATTATCGCAGAAAATGCATATCTCAGCTGGAAACCCCACGAAAACCAAGATATCGCCGGTTCTGCATATCAGACGCACTGTGGAGTGGTGAAAACACCAGAAAACGTGTTACTCGCATTAACTAGCTCGAAAAGTGCGTTCTGGATGGTTCTGCATACTTCTCATTGATGAAACACAAAGATTATCGCAGAAAATGCATATCTCAGCTTGATGCCCGACGACAGCCATGATGTCGCCGGTTCTGCATATCAAACGCACTGTGGAGTGGTGAAAACACCAGATAACGTGTTTCTCGCATTAAATAGCTCGAAAAGAGCGTTCTAGATGATTCTGCATACTTCTCATTGATGAAACACAAAGATTATCGCAGAAAATGCATATTTCAGTTGGAAACCCCACGAAAACCAAGTTATCGGCGGCTCTACATATCAAACGCACTGTGGAGTGGTCAAAACACCAGAAAACTTGTTTTTTCGCATTAAATAGCTCGAAACGAACGATCTAGATGATTCTGCATACTTCTGACTGAAGTCTCACCAGTATTATCGCAGAAAATGCATATCTCAGCTAGAAACGTCAGGAAAATCAAGATGTCGCCGGTTCTGCATATCAAACGCACTGTGGAGTGGTGAAAACAACCAGATAACGTGTTTCTCGCATTAAATAGCTCGAATAGAGCGATCTCGATGATTCTGCATACTGCTGACAGAAGACTCACCAAGATTATCGCAGAAAATGCATATCTCAGCTGGAAACACCACGAAAATCAAGATGACGCTGGTTCTGCATATCAAACGCACAGTGGAGTGGTGAAAACACCAGAAAACGTGTTTCTCGCATTAAGTAGCTCGAAAAGAGAGTTCTCGAAGATTCTGCATACTTCTGACAGATGTCTCACCAAGATTATCGTAGAAAAGCATATCTCAGCTTGAAACCCGACCGAAACCAGGATATCTCCGGTTCTGCATGTCAAACGTACTGTGGAGTCGTGAATACACCAGAAAACGTGTTTCTCGCATTAAGTAGCTCGAAAAGAGCGTTCTCGAAGATTCTGCATACTTCTGACTGATATCTCACCAAGATTATAGCAGAAAATGCATATCTCAGCTAGAAACATCACGAAAATCAAGATATCACCGGTTCTGCATATCACACGCACTGTGGGGTGGTGAAAACACCAGATAACGTGTTTCTCGCATTAAATAGCTCGAAAAGAGCGATCTAGATGATTCTGCATACTTCTGACAGAAGGCTCACCTAGATTATCGCAGAAAATGCATATCTCAGCTGGAAACCCCACGAAAACCAAGATATCGTCGGTTCTGCATATCAGACGCACTGTGGAGTGGTGAAAACACCAGAAAACGTGTTACTCGCATTAACTAGCTCGAAAAGAGCGTTCTGGATGAATCTGCATACTTCTCATTGATGAAACACAAAGATTATCGCAGAAAATGCATATTTCAGCTGGAAACCCCACGAAAACCAAGTTATCGGCGGCTCTACATATCAAACGCACTGTGGAGTGGTCAAAACACCAGAAAACTTGTTTTTTCGCATTAAATAGCTCGAAACGAACGATCTAGATGATTCTGCATACTTCTGACTGAAGTCTCACCAATATTATCGCAGAAAATGCATATCTCAGCTAGAAACGTCACGAAAATCAAGATGTCGCCGGTTCTGCATATCAAACGCACCGTGGAGTGGTGAAAACAACCAGACAACGTGTTTCTCGCATTAAATAGCTCGAAACGAGCGATCTAGATGATCCTGCATACTTCTGACTGAACTCTCACCAATATTATCGCAGAAAATGCATATCTCAGCTTGAAACCTCACGAAAATCAAGATGGCGCCGGTTCCGCATATCAAACGCACTGTGGAGTGGTCAATACACCAGATAACGTGTTTCTCCATTAAATAGCTCGAAAAGAGCGATCTCGATGATTCTGCATACTTCTGACTGATGTCTCACCAAGATTATCGCAGAAAATGCATATCTCAGCTTGATGCCCGACGACAGCCATGATGTCGCCGGTTCTGCATATCAAACGCACTGTGGAGTGGTGAAAACACCAGATAACGTGTTTCTCGCATTAAATAGCTAGAAACGAGCGATCACGATGATTAAGCATACTTCGGGCAGAAGTCTCACCAAGATTATCGTAAAAAATGCATATCTCAGCTTGAAACCCCACGAAAACCAAGATATCGCTGGTTCTGCATATCATACGCACTGTGGAGTGCTGAAAGCACCAGATAACGTGTTTGCCGCATTAAATAGCTCGAAAAGAGCGATCCCGATGATTCTGCATACTTCTGACTGATGTCTCACCACTATTATCGTAAAAAATGCATATCTCAGCTTGAAACCCCACGAAAACCAAGATATCGCTGGTTCTGCATATCATACGCACTGTGGAGTGCTGAAAGCACCAGATAACGTGTTTGCCGCATTAAATAGCTCGAAACGAACGATCTTGATGATTCTGCATACTTCTGACTGAAGTCTCACCAATATTATCGCAGAAAATGCATATCTCAGCTAGAAACGTCACGAAAATCAAGATGTCGCGGGTTCTGCATATCAAACGCACTGTGGAGTGGTGAAAACAACCAGATAACGTGTTTCTCGCATTAAATAGCTCGAATAGAGCGATCTCGATGATTCTGCATACTGCTGACAGAAGACTCACCAAGATTATCGCAGAA
The DNA here is from genome assembly GCA_951804975.1 of Anthophora plumipes. Classification (NCBI taxonomy): domain Eukaryota; kingdom Metazoa; phylum Arthropoda; class Insecta; order Hymenoptera; family Apidae; genus Anthophora; species Anthophora plumipes. The sequence goes on from CATORF010000687.1 coordinate 1,458,131, forward strand.
AATGCATATCTCAGCTTGAAACCCGACGAAAACCAAGATGTCGCCGGTTCTGCATATCAAACGCACTGAGGAGCGGTGAAAACAACCAGATAACGTGTTTCTCGCATTAAATAGCTCGAATAGAGCGATCTCGATGATTCTGCTTACTTCGGACAGAAGTCTCACCAAGATTATCGTAGAAAATGCATATCTCAGCTTGAAACCCGACGAAAACCAAACATCGCCGGTTCTGCATGTCAAACGTACTGTGGAGTGGTGAAAACACCAGAAAACGTGTTTCTCGCATTAAATAGCTCGAAACGAGCGATCTAGATGATCCTGCATACTTCTGACTGAACTCTCACCAATATTATCGCAGAAAATGCATATCTCAGCTTGAAACCTCACGAAAATCAAGATGGCGCCGGTTCCGCATATCAAAGGCGCTGTGGAGTGGTCAATACACCAGATAACGTGTTTCTCGCATTAAATAGCTCGAATAGAGCGATCTCGATGATTCTGCATACTGCTGACAGAAGACTCACCAAGATTATCGAAGAAAATGCATATCTCAGCTGGAAACACCACGAAAATCAGGATATCGCCGGTTCTGCATATCAAACGCACCGTGGAGTGGTGAAAACAACCAGACAACGTGTTTCTCGCATTAAATAGCTCGAACCGAGCGATCTAGATGATCCTGCATACTTCTGACTGAACTCTCACCAATATTATCGCAGAAAATGCATATCTCAGCTTGAAACCTCACGAAAATCAAGATGGCGCCGGTTCCGCATATCAAACGCACTGTGGAGTGGTCAATACACCAGATAACGTGTTTCTCCATTAAATAGCTCGAAAAGAGCGATCTCGATGATTCTGCATACTTCTGACTGATGTCTCATCAAGATTACCGCAGAAAATGCATATCTCAGCTTGATGCCCGACGACAGCCATGATGTCGCCGGTTCTGCATATCAAACGCACTGTGGAGTGGTGAAAACACCAGATAACGTGTGTCTCGAATTAAATAGCTCGAAACGAGCGATCTAGATGATCCAGCATACTTCTGACTGAACTCTCACCAATATTATCGCAGAAAATGCATATCTCAGCTTGAAACCTCACGAAAATCAAGCTGGCGCCGGTTCCGCATATCAAACGCACTGTGGAGTGGTCAATACACCAGATAACGTGTTTCTCCATTAAATAGCTCGAAAAGAGCGATCTCGATGATTCTGCATACTTCTGACTGATGTCTCACCAAGATTATCGCAGAAAATGCATATCTCAGCTTGATGCCCGACGACAGCCATGATGTCGCCGGTTCTGCATATCAAACGCACTGTGGAGTGGTGAAAACACCAGATAACGTGTTTCTCGCATTAAATAGCTAGAAACGAGCGATCTAGATGATTCTGCATACTTCTGACTAAAGTCTCACCAATATTATCGCAGAAAATGCATATCTCAGCTTGAACCCCGACGAAACCCAAGATGTCGCCGGTTCTGCATATCAAACGCACTGAGGAGCGGTGAAAACACCAGAAAACGTGTTTCTCGCATTAAGCAGCTCGAAACGAGCGATCTAGATGATTCTGCATACTTCTGACTGATGTCTCACCAAGATTAATGCAGAAAATGCATATCTCAGCTTGAAACCCGACGAAAGCCAAGATGTCGCCGGTTCTGCATATCAAACGCACTGTGGAGTGGTGAAAACACCAGATAACGTGTTTCTCGCATTAAATAGCTCGAAAAGTGCAATCTAGATGATTCTGCATACTTCTGACAGAAGACTCACCAAGATTATCGCAGAAAATGCATATCTCAGCTGGAAACACCACGAATATCAAGATATCGCCGGTTCTGCATATCAAACGCTCTGTGGAGTGATGAATACACCAGAAAACGTGTTTCTCGAATTAAATAGCTCGAAAAGAGCGATCTCGATGATTCTGCATACTTCGGACAGCAGTCTCACCAAGATTATCGCAGAAAATGCATATCTCAGCTGGAAACACCACGAAAATCAAGATATCGCCGGTTCTGCATATTAAACGCACTGTGGAGTGGTGAAAACACCAGATAACGTGTTTCTCGCATTAAATAGCTAGAAACGAGCGATCTAGATGATTCTGCATACTGCTGACAGAAGACTCACCATGATAATCGCAGAAAATGCATATCTCAGCTGGAAACACCACGAATATCAAGATATCGCCAGTTCTGCATATCAGACGCTCTGTGGAGTGGTGAATACACCAGAAAATGTGTTTCTCGCATTAAATAACTCGAAAAGTGCAATCTAGATGATTCTGCATACTTCTGACAGAAGACTCACCAATATTATCGCAGAAAATGCATTTCTCAGCTCGAACCCCGACGAAACCCAAGATGTCGCCGGTTCTGCATATCAAACGCACCGTGGAGTGGTGAAAACAACCAGACAACGTGTTTCTCGCATTAAATAGCTCGAAACGAGCGATCTAGATGATCCTGCATACTTCTGACTGAACTCTCACCAATATTATCGCAGAAAATGCATATCTCAGCTTGAAACCTCACGAAAATCAAGATGGCGCCGGTTCCGCATATCAAACGCACTGTGGAGTGGTCAATACACCAGATAACGTGTTTCTCCATTAAATAGCTCGAAAAGAGCGATCTCGATGATTCTGCATACTTCTGACTGATGTCTCACCAAGATTATCGCAGAAAATGCATATCTCAGCTTGATGCCCGACGACAGCCATGATGTCGCCGGTTCTGCATATCAAACGCACTGTGGAGTGGTGAAAACACCAGATAACGTGTTTCTCGCATTAAATAGCTAGAAACGAGCGATCACGATGATTAAGCATACTTCGGGCAGAAGTCTCACCAAGATTATCGTAAAAAATGCATATCTCAGCTTGAAACCCCACGAAAACCAAGATATCGCTGGTTCTGCATATCATACGCACTGTGGAGTGCTTAAAGCACCAGATAACGTGTTTGCCGCATTAAATAGCTCGAATAGAGCGATCTCGATGATTCTGCATACTTCGGACAGAAGTCTCACCAAGATAATCGCAGAAAATGCATATCTCACCTTGAAACCTCACGAAAATCAAGATGACGCCGGTTCTGCATATCAAACGCACTGTGGAGTGGTGAAAACAACCAGATAACGAGTTTCTCGCATTAAATAGCTCGAAAAGAGCGATCCCGATGATTCTGCATACTTCTGACTGATGTCTCACCACTATTATCGCAGAAAATGCAAATCTCAGCTGGAAACACCACGAAAATCAAGATATCGCCAGTTCTGCATATCAAACGCACTGTGGAATGTTGAAAACACCGGGAAACTTGTTTTTTTTTATTAAATAGCTCAACAAGAGCGATCTAGATGATTCTGCATACTTCTGAATGAAGTCTCACCAATATTATCGCAGAAAATGCATATCTCAGCTAGAAACGTCACGAAAATCAAGATGGCGCCGGTTCTGCATATCAAACGCACTGTGGAGTGGTGAAAACAACCAGATAACGTGTTTCTCGCATTAAGTAGCTCGAAAAAAGCGTTCTCGAAGATTCTGCATACTACTGACAGAAGTCTCACCAAGATTATCGTAGAAAAGCATATCTCAGCTTGAAACCCGACCGAAACCAGGATATCGCTGGTTCTGCATATCATACGCACTGTGGAGTGCTGAAAGCACCAGATAACGTGTTTCTCGCATTAAATAGCTCGAATAGAGCGATCTCGATGATTCTGCTTACTTCGGACAGAAGTCTCACCAAGATTATCGTAGAAAATGCATATCTCAGCTTGAAACCCGACGAAAACCAAACATCGCCGGTTCTGCATGTCAAACGTACTGTGGAGTGGTGAAAACACCAGAAAACGTGTTTCTCGCATTAAATAGCTCGAAACGAGCGATCTAGATGATCCTGCATACTTCTGACTGAACTCTCACCAATATTATCGCAGAAAATGCATATCTCAGCTTGAAACCTCACGAAAATCAAGATGGCGCCGGTTCCGCATATCAAAGGCGCTGTGGAGTGGTCAATACACCAGATAACGTGTTTCTCGCATTAAATAGCTCGAATAGAGCGATCTCGATGATTCTGCATACTGCTGACAGAAGACTCACCAAGATTATCGAAGAAAATGCATATCTCAGCTGGAAACACCACGAAAATCAAGATATCGCCGGTTCTGCATATCAAACGCACCGTGGAGTGGTGAAAACAACCAGACAACGTGTTTCTCGCATTAAATAGCTCGAACCGAGCGATCTAGATGATCCTGCATACTTCTGACTGAACTCTCACCAATATTATCGCAGAAAATGCATATCTCAGCTTGAAACCTCACGAAAATCAAGATGGCGCCGGTTCCGCATATCAAACGCACTGTGGAGTGGTCAATACACCAGATAACGTGTTTCTCCATTAAATAGCTCGAAAAGAGCGATCTCGATGATTCTGCATACTTCTGACTGATGTCTCATCAAGATTACCGCAGAAAATGCATATCTCAGCTTGATGCCCGACGACAGCCATGATGTCGCCGGTTCTGCATATCAAACGCACTGTGGAGTGGTGAAAACACCAGATAACGTGTTTCTCGAATTAAATAGCTCGAAACGAGCGATCTAGATGATCCTGCATACTTCTGACTGAACTCTCACCAATATTATCGCAGAAAATGCATATCTCAGCTTGAAACCTCACGAAAATCAAGCTGGCGCCGGTTCCGCATATCAAACGCACTGTGGAGTGGTCAATACACCAGATAACGTGTTTCTCCATTAAATAGCTCGAAAAGAGCGATCTCGATGATTCTGCATACTTCTGACTGATGTCTCATCAAGATTACCGCAGAAAATGCATATCTCAGCTTGATGCCCGACGACAGCCATGATGTCGCCGGTTCTGCATATCAAACGCACTGTGGAGTGGTCAATACACCAGATAACGTGTTTCTCCATTAAATAGCTCGAAAAGAGCGATCTCGATGATTCTGCATACTTCTGACTGATGTCTCACCAAGATTATCGCAGAAAATGCATATCTCAGCTTGATGCCCGACGACAGCCATGATGTCGCCGGTTCTGCATATCAAACGCACTGTGGAGTGGTGAAAACACCAGATAACGTGTTTCTCGCATTAAATAGCTAGAAACGAGCGATCTAGATGATTCTGCATACTTCTGACTGAAGTCTCACCAATATTATCGCAGAAAATGCATATTTCAGCTTGAACCCCGACGAAACTCAAGATGTCGCCGGTTCTGCATATCAAACGCACTGAGGAGCGGTGAAAACACCAGAAAACGTGTTTCTCGCATTAAGCAGCTAGAAACGAGCGATCTAGATGATTCTGCATACTGCTGACAGAAGACTCACCATGATAATCGCAGAAAATGCATATCTCAGCTGGAAACACCACGAATATCAAGATATCGCCAGTTCTGCATATCAGACGCTCTGTGGAGTGGTGAATACACCAGAAAATGTGTTTCTCGCATTAAATAACTCGAAAAGTGCAATCTAGATGATTCTGCATACTTCTGACAGAAGACTCACCAATATTATCGCAGAAAATGCATTTCTCAGCTCGAACCCCGACGAAACCCAAGATGTCGCCGGTTCTGCATATCAAACGCACCGTGGAGTGGTGAAAACAACCAGACAACGTGTTTCTCGCATTAAATAGCTCGAAACGAGCGATCTAGATGATCCTGCATACTTCTGACTGAACTCTCACCAATATTATCGCAGAAAATGCATATCTCAGCTTGAAACCTCACGAAAATCAAGATGGCGCCGGTTCCGCATATCAAACGCACTGTGGAGTGGTCAATACACCAGATAACGTGTTTCTCCATTAAATAGCTCGAAAAGAGCGATCTCGATGATTCTGCATACTTCTGACTGATGTCTCACCAAGATTATCGCAGAAAATGCATATCTCAGCTTGATGCCCGACGACAGCCATGATGTCGCCGGTTCTGCATATCAAACGCACTGTGGAGTGGTGAAAACACCAGATAACGTGTTTCTCGCATTAAATAGCTAGAAACGAGCGATCACGATGATTAAGCATACTTCGGGCAGAAGTCTCACCAAGATTATCGTAAAAAATGCATATCTCAGCTTGAAACCCCACGAAAACCAAGATATCGCTGGTTCTGCATATCATACGCACTGTGGAGTGCTGAAAGCACCAGATAACGTGTTTGCCGCATTAAATAGCTCGAATAGAGCGATCTCGATGATTCTGCATACTTCGGACAGAAGTCTCACCAAGATAATCGCAGAAAATGCATATCTCACCTTGAAACCTCACGAAAATCAAGATGACGCCGGTTCTGCATATCAAACGCACTGTGGAGTGGTGAAAACAACCAGATAACGAGTTTCTCGCATTAAATAGCTCGAAAAGAGCGATCCCGATGATTCTGCATACTTCTGACTGATGTCTCACCACTATTATCGCAGAAAATGCAAATCTCAGCTGGAAACACCACGAAAATCAAGATATCGCCAGTTCTGCATATCAAACGCACTGTGGAATGTTGAAAACACCGGGAAACTTGTTTTTTTTTATTAAATCGCTCAACAAGAGCGATCTAGATGATTCTGCATACTTCTGAATGAAGTCTCACCAATATTATCGCAGAAAATGCATATCTCAGCTAGAAACGTCACGAAAATCAAGATGTCGCCGGTTCTGCATATCAAACGCACTGTGGAGTGGTGAAAACAACCAGATAACGTGTTTCTCGCATTAAGTAGCTCGAAAAAAGCGTTCTCGAAGATTCTGCATACTACTGACAGAAGTCTCACCAAGATTATCGTAGAAAAGCATATCTCAGCTTGAAACCCGACCGAAACCAGGATATCGCTGGTTCTGCATATCATTCGCACTGTGGAGTGCTGAAAGCACCAGATAACGTGTTTCTCGCATTAAATAGCTCGAATAGAGCGATCTCGATGATTCTGCTTACTTCGGACAGAAGTCTCACCAAGATTATCGTAGAAAATGCATATCTCAGCTTGAAACCCGACGAAAACCAAACATCGCCGGTTCTGCATGTCAAACGTACTGTGGAGTGGTGAAAACACCAGAAAACGTGTTTCTCGCATTAAATAGCTCGAAACGAGCGATCTAGATGATCCTGCATACTTCTGACTGAACTCTCACCAATATTATCGCAGAAAATGCATATCTCAGCTTGAAACCTCACGAAAATCAAGATGGCGCCGGTTCCGCATATCAAAGGCGCTGTGGAGTGGTCAATACACCAGATAACGTGTTTCTCGCATTAAATAGCTCGAATAGAGCGATCTCGATGATTCTGCATACTGCTGACAGAAGACTCACCAAGATTATCGAAGAAAATGCATATCTCAGCTGGAAACACCACGAAAATCAAGATATCGCCGGTTCTGCATGTCAAACGCACCGTGGAGTGGTGAAAACAACCAGACAACGTGTTTCTCGCATTAAATAGCTCGAATAGAGCGATCTCGATGATTCTGCTTACTTCGGACAGAAGTCTCACCAAGATTATCGTAGAAAATGCATATCTCAGCTTGAAACCCGACGAAAACCAAACATCGCCGGTTCTGCATGTCAAACGCACCGTGGAGTGGTGAAAACAACCAGACAACGTGTTTCTCGCATTAAATAGCTCGAACCGAGCGATCTAGATGATCCTGCATACTTCTGACTGAACTCTCACCAATATTATCGCAGAAAATGCATATCTCAGCTTGAAACCTCACGAAAATCAAGATGGCGCCGGTTCCGCATATCAAACGCACTGTGGAGTGGTCAATACACCAGATAACGTGTTTCTCCATTAAATAGCTCGAAAAGAGCGATCTCGATGATTCTGCATACTTCTGACTGATGTCTCATCAAGATTACCGCAGAAAATGCATATCTCAGCTTGAAACCTCACGAAAATCAAGCTGGCGCCGGTTCCGCATATCAAACGCACTGTGGAGTGGTCAATACACCAGATAACGTGTTTCTCCATTAAATAGCTCGAAAAGAGCGATCTCGATGATTCTGCATACTTCTGACTGATGTCTCACCAAGATTAATGCAGAAAATGCATATCTCAGCTTGAAACCCGACGAAAGCCAAGATGTCGCCGGTTCTGCATATCAAACGCACTGTGCAGTGGTGAAAACACCAGATAACGTGTTTCTCGCATTAAATAGCTCGAAAAGTGCAATCTAGATGATTCTGCATACTTCTGACAGAAGACTCACCAAGATTATCGCAGAAAATGCATATCTCAGCTGGAAACTCCACGAATATCAAGATATCGCCGGTTCTGCATATCAAACGCTCTGTGGAGTGATGAAACAACCAGAAAACGTGTTTCTCGCATTAAATAGCTCGAAAAGAGCGATCTCGATGATTCTGCATACTTCGGACAGCAGTCTCACCAAGATTATCGCAGAAAATGCATATCTCAGCTGGAAACACCACGAAAATCAAGATATCGCCGGTTCTGCATATTAAACGCACTGTGGAGTGGTGAAAACACCAGATAACGTGTTTCTCGCATTAAATAGCTAGAAACGAGCGATCTAGATGATTCTGCATACTGCTGACAGAAGACTCACCATGATAATCGCAGAAAATGCATATCTCAGCTGGAAACACCACGAATATCAAGATATCGCCAGTTCTGCATATCAGACGCTCTGTGGAGTGGTGAATACACCAGAAAATGTGTTTCTCGCATTAAATAACTCGAAAAGTGCAATCTAGATGATTCTGCATACTTCTGACAGAAGACTCACCAATATTATCGCAGAAAATGCATTTCTCAGCTCGAACCCCGACGAAACCCAAGATGTCGCCGGTTCTGCATATCAAACGCACCGTGGAGTGGTGAAAACAACCAGACAACGTGTTTCTCGCATTAAATAGCTCGAAACGAGCGATCTAGATGATCCTGCATACTTCTGACTGAACTCTCACCAATATTATCGCAGAGAATGCATATCTCAGCTTGAAACCTCACGAAAATCAAGATGGCGCCGGTTCCGCATATCAAACGCACTGTGGAGTGGTCAATACACCAGATAACGTGTTTCTCCATTAAATAGCTCGAAAAGAGCGATCTCGATGATTCTGCATACTTCTGACTGATGTCTCACCAAGATTATCGCAGAAAATGCATATCTCAGCTTGATGCCCGACGACAGCCATGATGTCGCCGGTTCTGCATATCAAACGCACTGTGGAGTGGTGAAAACACCAGATAACGTGTTTCTCGCATTAAATAGCTAGAAACGAGCGATCACGATGATTAAGCATACTTCGGGCAGAAGTCTCACCAAGATTATCGTAAAAAATGCATATCTCAGCTTGAAACCCCACGAAAACCAAGATATCGCTGGTTCTGCATATCATACGCACTGTGGAGTGCTGAAAGCACCAGATAACGTGTTTGCCGCATTAAATAGCTCGAATAGAGCGATCTCGATGATTCTGCATACTTCGGACAGAAGTCTCACCAAGATAATCGCAGAAAATGCATATCTCACCTTGAAACCTCACGAAAATCAAGATGACGCCGGTTCTGCATATCAAACGCACTGTGGAGTGGTGAAAACAACCAGATAACGAGTTTCTCGCATTAAATAGCTCGAAAAGAGCGATCCCGATGATTCTGCATACTTCTGACTGATGTCTCACCACTATTATCGCAGAAAATGCATATCTCAGCTGGAAACACCACGAATATCAAGATATCGCCGGTTCTGCATATCAAACGCTCTGTGGAGTGGTGAATACACCAGAAAACGTGTTTCTCGCATTAAATGGCTCGAAAAGTGCAATCTAGATGATTCTGCATACTTCTGACAGAAGACTCACCAAGATTATCGCAGAAAATGCAAATCTCAGCTGGAAACACCACGAAAATCAAGATATCGCCAGTTCTGCATATCAAACGCACTGTGGAATGTTGAAAACACCGGGAAACTTGTTTTTTTTTATTAAATAGCTCAACAAGAGCGATCTAGATGATTCTGCATACTTCTGAATGAAGTCTCACCAATATTATCGCAGAAAATGCATATCTCAGCTAGAAACGTCACGAAAATCAAGATGTCGCCGGTTCTGCATATCAAACGCACTGTGGAGTGGTGAAAACAACCAGATAACGTGTTTCTCGCATTAAGTAGCTCGAAAAAAGCGTTCTCGAAGATTCTGCATACTACTGACAGAAGTCTCACCAAGATTATCGTAGAAAAGCATATCTCAGCTTGAAACCCGACCGAAACCAGGATATCTCCGGTTCTGCATGTGAAACGTAATGTGGAGTGGTGAATACACCAGAAAACGTGTTTCTCGCATTAAGTAGCTCGAAAAGAGCGATCTCGATGATTCTGCTTACTTCGGACAGAAGTCTCACCAAGATTATCGTAGAAAATGCATATCTCAGCTTGAAACCCGACGAAAACCAAACATCGCCGGTTCTGCATGTCAAACGTACTGTGGAGTGGTGAAAACACCAGAAAACGTGTTTCTCGCATTAAATAGCTCGAAACGAGCGATCTAGATGATCCTGCATACTTCTGACTGAACTCTCACCAATTTTATCGCAGAAAATGCATATCTCAGCTTGAAACCTCACGAAAATCAAGATGGCGCCGGTTCCGCATATCAAAGGCACTGTCGAGTGGTCAATACACCAGATAACGTGTTTCTCGCATTAAATAGCTCGAATAGAGCGATCTCGATGATTCTGCATACTGCTGACAGAAGACTCACCAAGATTATCGAAGAAAATGCATATCTCAGCTGGAAACACCACGAAAATCAAGATATCGCCGGTTCTGCATATCAAACGCAACGTGGAGTGGTGAAAACAACCAGACAACGTGTTTCTCGCATTAAATAGCTCGAACCGAGCGATCTAGATGATCCTGCATACTTCTGACTGAACTCTCACCAATATTATCGCAGAAAATGCATATCTCAGCTTGAAACCTCACGAAAATCAAGATGGCGCCGGTTCCGCATATCAAACGCACTGTGGAGTGGTCAATACACCAGATAACGTGTTTCTCCATTAAATAGCTCGAAAAGAGCGATCTCGATGATTCTGCATACTGCTGACAGAAGACTCACCAAGATTATCGAAGAAAATGCATATCTCAGCTGGAAACACCACGAAAATCAAGATATCGCCGGTTCTGCATATCAAACGCACCGTGGAGTGGTGAAAACAACCAGACAACGTGTTTCTCGCATTAAATAGCTCGAACCGAGCGATCTAGATGATCCTGCATACTTCTGACTGAACTCTCACCAATATTATCGCAGAAAATGCATATCTCAGCTTGAAACCTCACGAAAATCAAGATGGCGCCGGTTCCGCATATCAAACGCACTGTGGAGTGGTCAATACACCAGATAACGTGTTTCTCGCATTAAACAGCTCGAAAAGAGGGATCTCGATGTTTCCGCTTACTTCTGATAGAATTCTCACCAAGATTATCGCAGAAAACGCATATCTCAGCTTGAAACCCCACGAAAACCAAGATATCGCCGGTTCTGCATATCAAACCAACTGTGGAGTGGTGAAAACCCCAGATAACGTGTTTCTCGCATTAAATAGCTCGAAAAGTGCGATCTCGATGATTCTGCATACTTCGAACGGAAGTCTCAACAAGATTATCGCAGAAAATGCATATTTCAGCTTGAAACCCCACGAAAACCAAGATATCTACTGTTCTGCATATCAAACGCACTGTGGTGTGGTGAAAACACCAGATAACGTGTTTCTCGCACTAACTAGCTCGAAAAGAGCGATCTCGATGATTCAGCATACTTCGGACAGAAGTCTCACCAAGATTATCGTAAAAAATGCATATCTCAGCTTGAAACCCCACGAAAGCCAAGATATCGCTGGTTCTGCATATCAAACGAACTGTGGAGTGGTGAAAACACCGGATAAGGTTTTTCTCGCATTAACTAGCTCGAAAAGAGCGATCTCGATGTTTCAGCATACTTCGGACAGAAGTCTCACCAAGATTATCGCAGAAAATGTATATCTCAGCTTGAAACCCCACGAAAACCAAGATATCGCCGGTTCTGCATATCATACGCACTGTGGAGTGCTGAAAACACCAGATAACGTGTTTCTCGCATTAAATAGCTCGAAACGAGCGATCTCGATGAATAAGCATACTTCGAACAGAAGTCTCACCAAGATTATCGTAAAAAATGCATATCTCAGCTTGAAACCCCACGAAAACCAAGATATCGCTGGTTCTGCATGTCAAACGCACTGTCGAGTGGTGAAAACACCAGATAACGTTTTTCTCGCATTAAATAGCTCGAAAAGAAGGATCTCGATGATTCTGCATACTTCTGACTGAAGTCTCACCAAGATTATCGCAGAAAATGCATATCTCAGGTTGATACCCGACGAAAGCCAAGATGTCGCCGGTTCTGCATATCAAACGCACTGTGGAGAGGTGAAAACACCAGATAACGTGTTTCTCGCATTAAAGAGCTCGAAAAGAGGGATCTCGATGATTCTGCTTACTTCTGATAGAAGTCTCACCAAGATTATCGTAGAAAACGCATATCTCAGCTTGAAACCCCACGAAAACCAAGATATCGCCGGATCTGCATATCAAACCAACTGTGGAGTGGTGAAAATTACAGATATCGTGTTTCTCGCACTAACTTGCTCGAAAAGAGCGATCTCGATGATTCAGCATACTTCGGACAGAAGTCTCACCAAGATTATCGCAGAAAATGCATATCTCAGCTTGAAACCCTACGAAAACCAAGATTTCGCCGGTTCTGCATATCATACGCACTGTGGAGTGGTGAAAACTCCAGATATCGTGTTTCTCGCATTAAATAGCTCGAAACGAGCGATCTCGATGATTAAGCATACTTCGGACAGAAGTCTCACCAAGATTATCGTAAAAAATGCATATCTCAGCTTGAAACCCCACGAAAACCCAGATATCGCCGGTTCTGCATATCAATCCAACTGTGGAGTTGTGAAAACACCAGACAACGTGTTTCTCGCATTAAATAGCTCGAAAAGAGCGATCTAGATGATTCTGCATACTTCGGACAGAAGTCTCACCAAGATTATCGCAGAAAATGCATATCTCACCTTGAAACCCCACGAAAACCAAGATATCGCTGGTTCTGCATATCAAACGCACTGTGGAGTGCTGAAAGCACCAGATAACGTGTTTGCCGCATTAAGTAGCACGAAACGAGCGATCTAGATGATTCTGCATTCTTCTGACTGAACTCTCACCAATATTATCGCAGAAAATGCATATCTCAGCTTGAAACCTCACGAAAATCAAGATGGCGCCGGTTCCGCATATCAAACGCACTGTGGAGTGGTCAATACACCAGATAACGTGTTTCTCCATTAAATAGCTCGAAAAGAGCGATCTCGATGATTCTGCATACTTCTGACTGATGTCTCATCAAGATTACCGCAGAAAATGCATATCTCAGCTTGATGCCCGACGACAGCCATGATGTCGCCGGTTCTGCATATCAAACGCACTGTGGAGTGGTGAAAACACCAGATAACGTGTTTCTCGAATTAAATAGCTCGAAACGAGCGATCTAGATGATCTTGCATACTTCTGACTGAACTCTCACCAATATTATCGCAGAAAATGCATATCTCAGCTTGAAACCTCACGAAAATCAAGCTGGCGCCGGTTCCGCATATCAAACGCACTATGGAGTGGTCAATACACCAGATAACGTGTTTCTCCATTAAATAGCTCGAAAAGAACGATCTCGATGATTCTGCATACTTCTGACTGATGTCTCACCAAGATTATCGCAGAAAATGCATATCTCAGCTTGATGCCCGACGACAGCCATGATGTCGCCGGTTCTGCATATCAAACGCACTGTGGAGTGGTGAAAACACCAGATAACGTATTTCTCGCATTAAATAGCTAGAAACGAGCGATCTAGATGATTCTGCATACTTCTGACTGAAGTCTCACCAATATTATCGCAGAAAATGCATATCTCAGCTTGAACCCCGACGAAACCCAAGATGTCGCCGGTTCTGCATATCAAACGCACTGAGGAGCGGTGAAAACACCAGAAAACGTGTTTCTCGCATTAAGCAGCTCGAAACGAGCGATCTAGATGATTCTGCATACTTCTGACTGATGTCTCACCAAGATTAATGCAGAAAATGCATATCTCAGCTTGAAACCCGACGAAAGCCAAGATGTCGCCGGTTATGCATATCAAACGCACTGTGGAGTGGTGAAAACACCAGATAACGTGTTTCTCGCATTAAATAGCTCGAAAAGTGCAATCTAGATGATTCTGCATACTTCTGACAGAAGACTCACCAAGATTATCGCAGAAAATGCATATCTCAGCTGGAAACACCACGAATATCAAGATATCGCCGGTTCGGCATATCAAACGCTCTGTGGAGTGATGAATACACCAGAAAACGTGTTTCTCGCATTAAATAGCTCGAAAAGAGCGATCTCGATGATTCTGCATACTTCGGACAGCAGTCTCACCAAGATTATCGCAGAAAATGCATATCTCAGCTGGAAACACCACGAAAATCAAGATATCGCCGGTTCTGCATATTAAACGCACTGTGGAGTGGTGAAAACACCAGATAACGTGTTTCTCGCATTAAATAGCTAGAAACGAGCGATCTAGATGATTCTGCATACTGCTGACAGAAGACTCACCATGATAATCGCAGAAAATGCATATCTCAGCTGGAAACACCACGAATATCAAGATATCGCCAGTTCTGCATATCAGACGCTCTGTGGAGTGGTGAATACACCAGAAAATGTGTTTCTCGCATTAAATAACTCGAAAAGTGCAATCTAGATGATTCTGCATACTTCTGACAGAAGACTCACCAATATTATCGCAGAAAATGCATTTCTCAGCTCGAACCCCGACGAAACCCAAGATGTCGCCGGTTCTGCATATCAAACGCACCGTGGAGTGGTGAAAACAACCAGACAACGTGTTTCTCGCATTAAATAGCTCGAAACGAGCGATCTAGATGATCCTGCATACTTCTGACTGAACTCTCACCAATATTATCGCAGAAAATGCATATCTCAGCTTGAAACCTCACGAAAATCAAGATGGCGCCGGTTCCGCATATCAAACGCACTGTGGAGTGGTCAATACACCAGATAACGTGTGTCTCCATTAAATAGCTCGAAAAGAGCGATCTCGATGATTCTGCATACTTCTGACTGATGTCTCACCAAGATTATCGCAGAAAATGCATATCTCAGCTTGATGCCCGACGACAGCCATGATGTCGCCGGTTCTGCATATCAAACGCTCTGTGGAGTGGTGAAAACACCAGATAACGTGTTTCTCGCATTAAATAGCTAGAAACGAGCGATCACGATGATTAAGCATACTTCGGGCAGAAGTCTCACCAAGATAATCGCAGAAAATGCATATCTCAGCTTGAAACCCTACGAAAACCAAGATTTCGCCGGTTCTGCATATCATACGCACTGTGGAGTGGTGAAAACTCCAGATATCGTGTTTCTCGCATTAAATAGCTCGAAACGAGCGATCTCGATGATTAAGCATACTTCGGACAGAAGTCTCACCAAGATTATCGTAAAAAATGCATATCTCAGCTTGAAACCCCACGAAAACCCAGATATCGCCGGTTCTGCATATCAATCCAACTGTGGAGTTGTGAAAACACCAGACAACGTGTTTCTCGCATTAAATAGCTCGAAAAGAGCGATCTAGATGATTCTGCATACTTCGGACAGAAGTCTCACCAAGATTATCGCAGAAAATGCATATCTCACCTTGAAACCCCACGAAAACCAAGATATCGCTGGTTCTGCATATCAAACGCACTGTGGAGTGCTGAAAGCACCAGATAACGTGTTTGCCGCATTAAGTAGCACGAAACGAGCGATCTAGATGATTCTGCATTCTTCTGACTGAACTCTCACCAATATTATCGCAGAAAATGCATATCTCAGCTTGAAACCTCACGAAAATCAAGATGGCGCCGGTTCCGCATATCAAACGCACTGTGGAGTGGTCAATACACCAGATAACGTGTTTCTCCATTAAATAGCTCGAAAAGAGCGATCTCGATGATTCTGCATACTTCTGACTGATGTCTCATCAAGATTACCGCAGAAAATGCATATCTCAGCTTGATGCCCGACGACAGCCATGATGTCGCCGGTTCTGCATATCAAACGCACTGTGGAGTGGTGAAAACACCAGATAACGTGTTTCTCGAATTAAATAGCTCGAAACGAGCGATCTAGATGATCTTGCATACTTCTGACTGAACTCTCACCAATATTATCGCAGAAAATGCATATCTCAGCTTGAAACCTCACGAAAATCAAGCTGGCGCCGGTTCCGCATATCAAACGCACTATGGAGTGGTCAATACACCAGATAACGTGTTTCTCCATTAAATAGCTCGAAAAGAACGATCTCGATGATTCTGCATACTTCTGACTGATGTCTCACCAAGATTATCGCAGAAAATGCATATCTCAGCTTGATGCCCGACGACAGCCATGATGTCGCCGGTTCTGCATATCAAACGCACTGTGGAGTGGTGAAAACACCAGATAACGTATTTCTCGCATTAAATAGCTAGAAACGAGCGATCTAGATGATTCTGCATACTTCTGACTGAAGTCTCACCAATATTATCGCAGAAAATGCATATCTCAGCTTGAACCCCGACGAAACCCAAGATGTCGCCGGTTCTGCATATCAAACGCACTGAGGAGCGGTGAAAACACCAGAAAACGTGTTTCTCGCATTAAGCAGCTCGAAACGAGCGATCTAGATGATTCTGCATACTTCTGACTGATGTCTCACCAAGATTAATGCAGAAAATGCATATCTCAGCTTGAAACCCGACGAAAGCCAAGATGTCGCCGGTTATGCATATCAAACGCACTGTGGAGTGGTGAAAACACCAGATAACGTGTTTCTCGCATTAAATAGCTCGAAAAGTGCAATCTAGATGATTCTGCATACTTCTGACAGAAGACTCACCAAGATTATCGCAGAAAATGCATATCTCAGCTGGAAACACCACGAATATCAAGATATCGCCGGTTCGGCATATCAAACGCTCTGTGGAGTGATGAATACACCAGAAAACGTGTTTCTCGCATTAAATAGCTCGAAAAGAGCGATCTCGATGATTCTGCATACTTCGGACAGCAGTCTCACCAAGATTATCGCAGAAAATGCATATCTCAGCTGGAAACACCACGAAAATCAAGATATCGCCGGTTCTGCATATTAAACGCACTGTGGAGTGGTGAAAACACCAGATAACGTGTTTCTCGCATTAAATAGCTAGAAACGAGCGATCTAGATGATTCTGCATACTGCTGACAGAAGACTCACCATGATAATCGCAGAAAATGCATATCTCAGCTGGAAACACCACGAATATCAAGATATCGCCAGTTCTGCATATCAGACGCTCTGTGGAGTGGTGAATACACCAGAAAATGTGTTTCTCGCATTAAATAACTCGAAAAGTGCAATCTAGATGATTCTGCATACTTCTGACAGAAGACTCACCAATATTATCGCAGAAAATGCATTTCTCAGCTCGAACCCCGACGAAACCCAAGATGTCGCCGGTTCTGCATATCAAACGCACCGTGGAGTGGTGAAAACAACCAGACAACGTGTTTCTCGCATTAAATAGCTCGAAACGAGCGATCTAGATGATCCTGCATACTTCTGACTGAACTCTCACCAATATTATCGCAGAAAATGCATATCTCAGCTTGAAACCTCACGAAAATCAAGATGGCGCCGGTTCCGCATATCAAACGCACTGTGGAGTGGTCAATACACCAGATAACGTGTGTCTCCATTAAATAGCTCGAAAAGAGCGATCTCGATGATTCTGCATACTTCTGACTGATGTCTCACCAAGATTATCGCAGAAAATGCATATCTCAGCTTGATGCCCGACGACAGCCATGATGTCGCCGGTTCTGCATATCAAACGCTCTGTGGAGTGGTGAAAACACCAGATAACGTGTTTCTCGCATTAAATAGCTAGAAACGAGCGATCACGATGATTAAGCATACTTCGGGCAGAAGTCTCACCAAGATAATCGCAGAAAATGCATATCTCACCTTGAAACCTCACGAAAATCAAGATGACGCCGGTTCTGCATATCAAACGCACTGTGGAGTGGTGAAAACAACCAGATAACGAGTTTCTCGCATTAAATAGCTCGAAAAGTGCGATCCCGATGATTCTGCATACTTCTGACTGATGTCTCACCACTATTATCGCAGAAAATGCATATCTCAGCTGGAAACACCACGAATATCAAGATATCGCCGGTTCTGCATATCAAACGCTCTGTGGAGTGGTGAATACACCAGAAAACGTGTTTCTCGCATTAAATGGCTCGAAAAGTGCAATCTAGATGATTCTGCATACTTCTGACAGAAGACTCACCAAGATTATCGCAGAAAATGCAAATCTCAGCTGGAAACACCACGAAAATCAAGATATCGCCAGTTCTGCATATCAAACGCACTGTGGAATGTTGAAAACACCGGGAAACTTGTTTTTTTTTATTAAATAGCTCAACAAGAGCGATCTAGATGATTCTGCATACTTCTGAATGAAGTCTCACCAATATTATCGCAGAAAATGCATATCTCAGCTAGAAACGTCACGAAAATCAAGATGTCGCCGGTTCTGCATATCAAACGCACTGTGGAGTGGTGAAAACAACCAGATAACGTGTTTCTCGCATTAAGTAGCTCGAAATAAGCGTTCTCGAAGATTCTGCATACTACTGACAGAAGTCTCACCAAGATTATCGTAGAAAAGCATATCTCAGCTTGAAACCCGACCGAAACCAGGATATCTCCGGTTCTGCATGTGAAACGTAATGTGGAGTGGTGAATACACCAGAAAACGTGTTTCTCGCATTAAGTAGCTCGAAAAGAGCGATCTCGATGATTCTGCTTACTTCGGACAGAAGTCTCACCAAGATTATCGTAGAAAATGCATATCTCAGCTTGAAACCCGACGAAAACCAAACATCGCCGGTTCTGCATGTCAAACGTACTGTGGAGTGGTGAAAACACCAGAAAACGCGTTTCTCGCATTAAATAGCTCGAAACGAGCGATCTAGATGATCCTGCACACTTCTGACTGAACTCTCACCAATTTTATCGCAGAAAATGCATATCTCAGCTTGAAACCTCACGAAAATCAAGATGGCGCCGGTTCCGCATATCAAAGGCACTGTCGAGAGGTCAATACACCAGATAACGTGTTTCTCGCATTAAATAGCTCGAATAGAGCGATCTCGATGATTCTGCATACTGCTGACAGAAGACTCACCAAGATTATCGAAGAAAATGCATATCTCAGCTGGAAACACCACGAAAATCAAGATATCGCCGGTTCTGCATATCAAACGCAACGTGGAGTGGTGAAAACAACCAGACAACGTGTTTCTCGCATTAAATAGCTCGAACCGAGCGATCTAGATGATCCTGCATACTTCTGACTGAACTCTCACCAATATTATCGCAGAAAATGCATATCTCAGCTTGAAACCTC
Source organism: Anthophora plumipes (assembly GCA_951804975.1). Taxonomy (NCBI): domain Eukaryota; kingdom Metazoa; phylum Arthropoda; class Insecta; order Hymenoptera; family Apidae; genus Anthophora; species Anthophora plumipes. The sequence goes on from CATORF010000687.1 coordinate 1,477,774, forward strand.
ACGAAAATCAAGATGGCGCCGGTTCCGCATATCAAACGCACTGTGGAGTGGTCAATACACCAGATAACGTGTTTCTCCATTAAATAGCTCGAAAAGAGCGATCTCGATGATTCTGCATACTGCTGACAGAAGACTCACCAAGATTATCGAAGAAAATGCATATCTCAGCTGGAAACACCACGAAAATCAAGATATCGCCGGTTCTGCATATCAAACGCACCGTGGAGTGGTGAAAACAACCAGACAACGTGTTTCTCGCATTAAATAGCTCGAACCGAGCGATCTAGATGATCCTGCATACTTCTGATAGAATTCTCACCAAGATTATCGCAGAAAACGCATATCTCAGCTTGAAACTCCACGAAAACCAAGATATCGCCGGTTCTGCATATCAAACGCACTGTCGAGTGGTGAAAACACCAGATAACGTTTTTCTCGCATTAAATAGCTCGAAAAGAAGGATCTCGATGATTCTGCATACTTCTGACTGAAGTCTCACCAAGATTATCGCAGAAAATGCATATCTCAGGTTGATACCCGACGAAAGCCAAGATGTCGCCGGTTCTGCATATCAAACGCACTGTGGAGAGGTGAAAACACCAGATAACGTGTTTCTCGCATTAAAGAGCTCGAAAAGAGGGATCTCGATGATTCTGCTTACTTCTGATAGAAGTCTCACCAAGATTATCGTAGAAAACGCATATCTCAGCTTGAAACCCCACGAAAACCAAGATATCGCCGGATCTGCATATCAAACCAACTGTGGAGTGGTGAAAATTACAGATATCGTGTTTCTCGCACTAACTTGCTCGAAAAGAGCGATCTCGATGATTCAGCATACTTCGGACAGAAGTCTCACCAAGATTATCGCAGAAAATGCATATCTCAGCTTGAAACCCTACGAAAACCAAGATTTCGCCGGTTCTGCATATCATACGCACTGTGGAGTGGTGAAAACTCCAGATATCGTGTTTCTCGCATTAAATAGCTCGAAACGAGCGATCTCGATGATTAAGCATACTTCGGACAGAAGTCTCACCAAGATTATCGTTAAAAATGCATATCTCAGCTTGAAACCCCACGAAAACCCAGATATCGCCGGTTCTGCATATCAATCCAACTGTGGAGTTGTGAAAACACCAGACAACGTGTTTCTCGCATTAAATAGCTCGAAAAGAGCGATCTAGATGATTCTGCATACTTCGGACAGAAGTCTCACCAAGATTATCGCAGAAAATGCATATCTCACCTTGAAACCCCACGAAAACCAAGATATCGCCAGTTCTGCATATCAAACGCACTGTGGAATGTTGAAAACACCGGGAAACTTGTTTTTTTGCATTAAATAGCTCGACAAGAGCGATCTAGATGATTCTGCATACTTCTGAATGAAGTCTCGCCACGATTATCGCAGAAAATGCATATCTCAGCTGGAAACCCCACGAAAACCAAGATATCGCCGGTTCTGCATATCAGACGCACTTTGGAGTGGTGAAAACACCAGAAAACGTGTTACTCGCATTAACTAGCTCGAAAAGTGCGTTCTGGATGGTTCTGCATACTTCTCATTGATGAAACACAAAGATTATCGCAGAAAATGCATATCTCAGCTTGATGCCCGACGACAGCCATGATGTCGCCGGTTCTGCATATCAAACGCACTGTGGAGTGGTGAACACACCAGATATCGTGTTTCTCGCATTAAATAGCTCGAAAAGAGCGTTCTGGATGATTCTGCATACTTCTCATTGATGAAACACAAAGATTATCGCAGAAAATGCATATTTCAGCTGGAAACCCCAGGAAAACCAAGATATCGCCGGTTCTGCATATCAAACGCCCTGTGGAGTGATGAAAACACCAGATAACGTGTTTCTCGCATTAAATAGCTCGAATAGAGCGATCGCGATGATTCTGCATACTTCTGACAGAAGTCTCACCAAGATTATCGCAGAAAATGCATATCTCAGCTTGAAACCTCACGAAAATCAAGATGTCGCCGGTTCTGCATATCAAACGCACTGTGGAGTGGTGAAAACAACCAGATAACGTGTTTCTCGCATTAAGTAGCTCGAAACGAGCGATCTAGGTGATTCTGCATACTTCTGACTGAAGTCTCACCAATATGATCGCAGAAAATGCATATCTCAGCTTGAAACCCGACGAAAACCACGATGTCGCCGGTTCTGCATATCAAACGCACTGTGGCGTGGTGAAAACACCAGAAAACGTGTTTCTCGCATCAAATAGCTCGAAAAGAGCGATCTAGATGATTCTGCATACTTCTGACAGAAGACTCACCAAGATTATCGCAGAAAATGCATATCTCAGCTGGAAACCCCACGAAAACCAAGATATCGCCGGTTCTGCATATCAGACGCACTATGGAGTGGTGAAAACACCAGAAAACGTGTATCTCGCATTAACTAGCTCGAAAAGAGCGTTCTCGATGATTCTGCATACTTCTCATAGATGAAACACCAAGATTATCGCAGAAAATGCATATTTCAGCTGGAAACCCCACGAAAACCAAGATATCGCCGGTTCTGCATATCAAACGCACTGTGGCGTGGTGAAGACACCAGAAAACCTGTTTCTCGCATTTAATAGCTCGAAAAGAGCGATCTAGATGATTCTGCATACTTCTGACAGAAGACTCACCAAGATTATCACAGAAAATGCATATCTCAGCTGGAAACCCCAGGAAAACCAAGATATCGCCGGTTCTGCATATCAAACGCCCTGTGGAGTGATGAAAACACCAGATAACGTGTTTCTCGCATTAAATAGCTCGAATAGAGCGATCGCGATGATTCTGCATACTTCTGACAGAAGTCTCACCAAGATTATCGCAGAAAATGCATATCTCAGCTTGAAACCTCACGAAAATCAAGATGTCGCCGGTTCTGCATATCAAACGCACTGTGGAGTGGTGAAAACAACCAGATAACGTGTTTCTCGCATTAAATAGCTCGAAACGAGCGATCTAGGTGATTCTGCATACTTCTGACTGAAGTCTCACCAATATGATCGCAGAAAATGCATATCTCAGCTTGAAACCCGACGAAAAACACGATGTCGCCGGTTCTGCATATCAAACGAACTGTGGAGTGGTGAAAACACCAGAAAACGTGTTTCTCGCATCAAATAGCTCGAAAAGAGCGATCTAGATGATTCTGCATACTTCTGACAGAAGACTCACCAAGATTATCGCAGAAAATGCATATCTCAGCTTGAAACCTCACGAAAATCAAGATGTCGCCGGTTCTGCATATCAAACGCACTGTGGAGTGGTGAAAACACCAGAAAACGTGTTTCTCGCATCAAGTAGCTCGAAAAGAGCGATCTAGATGATTCTGCATACTTCTGACAGAAGACTCACCAATATGATCGCAGAAAATGCATATCTCAGCTTGAAACCCGACGAAAACCACGATGTCGACTGTTCTGCATATCAAACGCACTGTGGAGTGGTGAAAACACCAGAAAACGTGTTTCTCGCATCAAATAGCTCGAAAAGAGCGATCTAGATGATTCTGCATACTTCTGACAGAAGACTCACCAAGATTATCGCAGAAAATGCATATCTCAGCTTGAAACCTCACGAAAATCAAGATGTCGCCGGTTCTGCATATCAAACGCACTGTGGAGTGGTGAAAACAACCAGATAACGTGTTTCTCGCATTAAATAACTCGAAACGAGCGATCTAGATGATTCTGCATACTTCTGACGGAAGTCTCACCAATATTATCGCAGAAAATGCAAATTTCAGCTGGAATCCCCACGAAAACCAAGTTATCGGCGGTTCTACATATCAAACGCACTGTGGAGTGGTCAAAAGACCAGAAAACGTGTTTCTCGCATTAAGTAGCTCGAAAAGAGCGATCTAGATGATACTGCATACTTCTGACAGAATTCTTACCAAGATTATCGTTGAAAATGCATATCCCAGCTTGAACCCCGACGAAATTCAAGATGTCGCCGGTTCTGCAAGTTAAACGCACTGTGGAGTGGTGAAAACACCAGATAACGTGTTTCTCGCATTAAGTAGCTCGAAACGAGCGATCTAGGTGATTCTGCATACTTCTGACTGAAGTCTCACCAATATGATCGCAGAAAATGCATATCTCAGCTTGAAACCCGACGAAAAACACGATGTCGCCGGTTCTGCATATCAAACGCACTGTGGAGTGGTCAAAACACCAGAAAACTTGTTTTTTCGCATTAAATAGCTCGAAACGAGCAATCTAGATGATTCTGCATAGTTCTGACTAAAGTCTCACCAAGATTATCGCTGAAAATGCATATCTCAGCTGGAAACCCCACGAAAACCAAGATATCGCCGGTTCTGCATATCAAACGCCCTGTGGAGTGATGAAAACACCAGATAACGTGTTTCTCGCATTAGATAGCTCGAATAGAGCGATCGCGATGATTCTGCATACTTCTGACAGAAGACTCACCAAGATTATCGCAGAAAATGCATATCTCAGCTTGAAACCCGACCGAAACCAAGATATCTCCGTTTCTGCATATCAAACGCACTGTGGAGTGGTGAAAACAACCAGATAACGTGTTTCTCGCATTAAATAGCTCGAATAGAGCGATCTCGATGATTCTGCATACATCTGACAGAATTCTTACCAAGATTATCGTTGAAAATGCATATCCCTGCTTGAACCCCGACGAAATCCAAGATGACGCCGGTTCTGCAAGTTAAACGCACTGTGGAGTGGTGAAAACACCAGATAACGTGTTTCTCGCATTAAGTAGCTCGAAACGAGCGATCTAGATGATTCTGCATACTTCTCATAGATGAAACACAAAGATTATCGCAGAAAATGCATATTTCAGCTGGAAGCCCCACGAAAACCAAGTTATCGGCGGCTCTACATATCAAACGCACTGTGGAGTGGTCAAAACACCAGAAAACTTGTTTTTTCGCATTAAATAGCTCGAAACGAGCGATCTAGATGATTCTGCATAGTTCTGACTAAAGTCTCACCAAGATTATCGCAGAAAATGCATATCTCAGCTGGAAACCCCACGAAAACCAAGATATCGCCGGTTCTGCATATCAGACGCACTATGGAGTGGTGAAAACACCAGAAAACGTGTATCTCGCATTAACTAGCTCGAAAAGAGCGTTCTCGATGATTCTGCATACTTCTGACAGAAGTCTCACCAAGATTATCGCAGAAAATGCATATCTCAGCTTGAAACCTCACGAAAATCAAGATGTCGCCGGTTCTGCATATCAAACGCACTGTGGAGTGGTGAAAACAACCAGATAACGTGTTTCTCGCATTAAATAGCTCGAAACGAGCGATCTAGGTGATTCTGCATACTTCTGACTGAAGTCTCACCAATATGATCGCAGAAAATGCATATCTCAGCTTGAAACCCGACGAAAACCACGATGTCGCCGGTTCTGCATATCAAACGCACTGTGGAGTGGTGTAAACACCAGAAAACGTGTTTCTCGTATCAAATAGCTCGAAAAGAGCGATCTAGATGATTCTGCATACTTCTGGCAGAAGACTCACCAAGATTATCGCAGAAAATGCATATCTCAGCTTGAAACCTCACGAAAATCAAGATGTCGCCGGTTCTGCATATCAAACGCACTGTGGAGTGGTGAAAACAACCAGATAACGTGTTTCTCGCATTAAATAACTCGAAACGAGCGATCTAGATGATTCTGCATACTTCTGACTGAAGTCTCACCAATATTATCGCAGAAAATGCATATTTCAGCTGGAATCCCCACGAAAACCAAGTTATCGGCGGTTCTACATATCAAACGCACTGTGGAGTGGTCAAAGCACCAGAAAACGTGTTTCTCGCATTAAGTAGCTCGAAAAGAGCGATCTAGATGATACTGCATACTTCTGACAGAATTCTTACCAAGATTATCGTTGAAAATGCATATCCCAGCTTGAACCCCGACGAAATCCAAGATGTCGCCGGTTCTGCAAGTTAAACGCACTGTGGAGTGGTGAAAACACCAGATAACATGTTTCTCGCATTAAGTAGCTCGAAACGAGCGATCTAGATGATTCTGCATACTTCTGACAGAAGACTCACCAAGATTATCGCAGAAAATGCATATCTCAGCTTGAAACCCGACCGAAACCAAGATATCTCCGTTTCTGCATATCAAACGCACTGTGGAGTGGTGAAAACAACCAGATAACGTGTTTCTCGCATTAAATAGCTCGAATAGAGCGATCTCGATGATTCTGCATACTTCTGACAGAAGACTCACCAAGATTATCGCAGAAAATGCATATCTCAGCTGGAAACCCCACGAAAACCAAGATATCGCCGGTTCTGCATATCAAACGCACTGTGGAGTGGTGAAAACAACCAGATAACGTGTTTCTCGCATTAAATAGCTCGAATAGAGCGATCTCGATGATTCTGCATACTTCTGACAGAAGACTCACCAAGATTATCGCAGAAAATGCATATCTCAGCTGGAAACCCCACGAAAACCAAGATATCGCCGGTTCTGCATATCAAACGCACTGTGGAGTGGGGAAAACAACCAGATAACGTGTTTCTCGCTTTAAATAGCTCGAAACGAGCGATCTAGATGATTCTGCATACTTCTGACTGAAGTCTCACCAATATTATCGCAGAAAATGCTATATCTCAGCTTGAAACCCGACGAAAACCACGATGTCGCCGGTTCTGCATATCAGACGCACTATGGAGTGGTGAAAACATCAGAAAACGTGTATCTCGCATTAACTAGCTCGAAAAGAGCGTTCTCGATGATTCTGCATACTTCTCATAGATGAAACACCAAGATTATCGCAGAAAATGCATATTTCAGCTGGAAACCCCACGAAAACCAAGTTATCGGCGGCTCTACATATCAAACGCACTGTGGAGTGGTCAAAACAACCAGATAAAGTGTTTCTCGCTTTAAATAGCTCGAAACGAGCGATCTAGATGATTCTGCATACTTCTGACTGAAGTCTCACCAATATGATCGCAGAAAATGCATATCTCAGCTTGAACCCCGACGAAATCCAAGATGTCGCCGGATCTGCATATCAAACGCACTGTGGAGTGGTGAAAACAACCAGATAACGTGTTTCTCGCATTAAATAGCTCGAATAGAGCGATCTCGATGATTCTGCATACTTCTGACTGAAGTCTCACCAATATGATCGCAGAAAATGCATATCTCAGCTTGAAACCCGACGAAAACCACGATGTCGCCGGTTCTGCATATCAAACGCACTGTGGCGTGGTGAAAACACCAGAAAACGTGTTTCTCGCATCAAATAGCTCGAAAAGAGCGATCTAGATGATTCTGCATACTTCTGACAGAAGTCTCACCAAGATTATAGTAAAAAATGCATATCTCAGCTTGAAACCCCACGAAAGCCAAGATATCGCTGGTTCTGCATATCAAACGAACTGTGGAGTGGTGAAAACACCGGATAAGGTTTTTCTCGCATTAACTAGCTCGAACAGAGCGATCTCGATGTTTCAGCATACTTCGGACAGAAGTCTCACCAAGATTACCGCAGAAAATGTATATCTCAGCTTGAAACCCCACGAAAACTAAGATATCGCCGGTTCTGCATATCATACGCACTGTGGAGTGGTGAAAACACCAGATAACGTGTTTCGCGCATTAAATAGCTCGAAACGAGCGATCTCGATGATTAAGCATACTTCGAACAGAAGTCTCACCAAGATTATCGTAAAAAATGCATATCTCAGCTTGAAACCCCACGAAAACCAAGATATCGCTGGTTCTGCATATCAAACGCACTGTGGAGTGGTGAAAACACCAGATAACGTGTTTCTCGCATTAAAGAGCTCGAAAAGAGGGATCTCGATGATTCTGCATACTTCTGACAGAAGACTCACCAAGATTATCACAGAAATTGCATATCTCAGCTGGAAACCCCACGAAAACCAAGATATCGCCGGTTCTGCATATCAGACGCACTATGGAGTGGTGAAAACATCAGAAAACGTGTATCTCGCATTAACTAGCTCGAAAAGAGCGTTCTCGATGATTCTGCATACTTCTCATAGATGAAACACCAAGATTATCGCAGAAAATGCATATTTCAGCTGGAAACCCCACGAAAACCAAGTTATCGGCGGCTCTACATATCAAACGCACTGTGGAGTGGTCAAAACAACCAGATAACGTGTTTCTCGCTTTAAATAGCTCGAAACGAGCGATCTAGATGATTCTGCATACTTCTGACTGAAGTCTCACCAATATGATCGCAGAAAACGCATATCTCAGCTTGAAACCCCACGAAAACCAAGATATCGCCGGTTCTGCATATCAAACCAACTGTGGAGTGGTGAAAACCCCGGATAACGTGTTTCTCGCATTAAATAGCTCGAAAAGTGCGATCTCGATGATTCTGCATACTTCGAACAGAGTCCCAACAAGATTATCGCAGAAAACGCATATTTCAGCTTGAAACCCCACGAAAACCAAGATATCTACTGTTCTGCATATCAAACGCACTGTGGTGTGGTGAAAACACCAGATAACGTGTTTCTCGCACTAACTAGCTCGAAAAGAGCGATCTCGATGATTCAGCATACTTCGGACAGAAGTCTCACCAAGATTATCGTAAAAAATGCATATCTCAGCTTGAAACCCAACGAAAACCAAGATATCGCCGGTTCTGCATATCATACGCACTGTGGAGTGGTGAAAACACCAGATAACGTGTTTCTCGCATTAAATAGCTCGAAACGAGGGATCTCGATGATTAAGCATACTTCGGACAGAAGTCTCACCAAGATTATCGTAAAAAATGCATATCTCAGCTTGAAACCCCACGAAAGCCAAGATATCGCTGGTTCTGCATATCAAACGAACTGTGGAGTGGTGAAAACACCGGATAAGGTTTTTCTCGCATTAACTAGCTCGAAAAGAGCGATCTCGATGTTTCAGCATACTTCGGACAGAAGTCTCACCAAGATTACCGCAGAAAATGTATATCTCAGCTTGAAACCCCACGAAAACCAAGATATCGCCGGTTCTGCATATCATACGCACTGTGGAGTGGTGAAAACACCAGATAACGTGTTTCTCGCATTAAATAGCTCGAAACGAGGGATCTCGATGATTAAGCATACTTCGGACAGAAGTCTCACCAAGATTATCGTAAAAAATGCATATCTCAGCTTGAAACCCCACGAAAGCCAAGATATCGCTGGTTCTGCATATCAAACGAACTGTGGAGTGGTGAAAACACCGGATAAGGTTTTTCTCGCATTAAATAGCTCGAAAAGAGCGATCTAGATGATTCTGCATACTCCTGACAGAAGACTCACCATGGTTATCGTAGAAAATGCATATCTCAGCTTGAAATCTCACGAAAATCAAGATGTCGCCTGTTCTGCATATCAAACGCACTGTGGAGTGGTGAAAACACCAGATAACGTGTTTCTCGCATTAAATAGCTCGAAAAGAGCGATCTCGATGATTCAGCATACTTCGGACAGAAGTCTCACCAAGATTATCGTTGAAAATGCATATCTCAGCTTGATACCCGACCTAAACCAAGATATCTCCTGTTCTGCATGTCAAACGTACTGTGGAGTGGTGAATACACCAGAAAACGTGTTTCTCGCATTAAATAGCTCGAAAAGAGCGATCTAGATGATTCTACATACTTCTGACAGAAGACTCACCAAGATTATCGCAGAAAATGCATATCTCAGCTGGAAACACCACGAAAATCAAGATATCGCCGGTTCTGCATATAAAACGCACTGTGGAATGTTGACAACACCAGAAAACTTGTTTTTTCGCATTAAATAGCTCGAAACGAGCGATCTCGGTGATTCTGCATACTTTTGACTGAAGTCTCACCAAGAGTATCGCAGAGAATGCATATCTCAGCTGGAAACACCACGAAAATCTAGATATCGCCGGTTATGCATATCAAACGCACTGTGGAGTGGTGAAAACAACCATTTAATGTGTTTCTCGCGTTAAATAGCTCGAAAAGAGCGATCCCGATGATTCTGCATACTTCTGACAGAAGTCTCACCAAGATTATCGTAGAAAATGCATATCTCAGCTTGAAACCCGACCGAAACCAAGATATATCCGGTTCTGCATGTCAATCGTACTGTGGGGTGGTGAATACACCAGAAAACGTGTTTCTCACATTAAATAGCTCGAAGAGAGCGATCTAGATGATTCTGCATACTTCTGACAGAAGACTCACCATGGTTATCGTAGAAAATGCATATCGCAGCTTGAAATCTCACGAAAATTAAGATGTCGCCTGTTCTGCATATCAAACGCACTGTGGAGTGGTGAAAACACCAGATAACGTGTCTCTCGCATTAAATAGCTCGAAAAGAGGGGTCTCGATGATTCTGCATAGTACTGACAGAAGTCTCACCAAGATTATCGTAAAAAATGCATATCTCAGCTTGAAACCCCACGAAAACCAAGATATCTACTGTTCTGCATATCAAACGCACTGTGGAGAGGTGAAAACACCGGATAACGTGTTTCTCGCATTAAAGAGCTCGAAAAGAGGGATCTCGATGATTCTGCTTACTTCTGATAAAAGTCTCACCAAGATTATCGCAGAAAACGCATATCTCAGCTTGAAACCCCACGAAAACCAAGATATCGCCGGTTCTGCATATCAAACCAACTGTGGAGTGGTGAAAACTCCAGATATCGTGTTTCTCGCATTAAATAGCTCGAAACGAGCGATCTCGATGATTAAGCATACTTCGGACAGAAGTCTCACCAAGATTATCGTTAAAAATGCATATCTCAGCTTGAATCCCCACGAAAGCCAAGATATCGCTGGTTCTGCATATCAAACGCACTGTGGAGTGGTGAAAACACCGGATAAGGTTTTTCTCGCATTAACTAGCTCGAAAAGAGCGATCTCGATGATTCTGCATACTTCTGACTGAAGTCTCACCAAGATTATCGCAGAAAATGCATATCTCAGGTTGATACCCAACGAAAGCCAAGATGTCGCCGGTTCTGCGTATCAAACGCACTGTGGAGAGGTGAAAACACCAGATAACGTGTTTCTCGCATTAAAGAGCTCGAAAAGAGGGATCTCGATGTTTCCGCTTACTTCTGATAGAATTCTCACCAAGATTATCGCATAAAACGCATATCTCAGCTTGAAACCCCACGAAAACCAAGATATCGCCGGTTCTGCATATCAAACCAACTGTGGAGTGGTGAAAACCCCAGATAACGTGTTTCTCGCATTAAATAGCTCGAAAAGTGCGATCTCGATGATTCTGCATACTTCGAACGGAAGTCTCAACAAGATTATCGCAGAAAATGCATAATTCAGCTTGAAACCCCACGAAAACCAAGATATCTACTGTTCTGCCTCTCAAACGCACTGTGGTGTGGTGAAAACACCAGATAACGTGTTTCTCGCACTAACTAGCTCGAAAAGAGCGATCTCGATGATTCTGCATACTTCTGACTGAAGTCTCACCAAGATTATCGCAGAAAATGCATATCTCAGGTTGATACCCGACGATAGCCAAGATGTCGCCGGTTCTGCGTATCAAACGCACTGTGGAGAGGTGAAAACACCAGATAACGTGTTTCTCGCATTAAAGAGCTCGAAAAGAGGGATCTCGATGTTTCCGCTTACTTCTGATAGAATTCTCACCAAGATTATCGCAGAAAACGCATATCTCAGCTTGAAATCTCACGAAAATCAAGATGTCGCCTGTTCTGCATATCAAACGCACTGTGGAGTGTTGAAAACACCAGATAACGTGTTTCTCGCATTAAATAGCTCGAAAAGAGGGGTCTCGATGATTCTGCATCCTACTGACAGAAGACTCACCAATATTATAGCAGAAAATGCATATCTCAGCTTGAAACCTCACGAAAATCAAGATGTCGCCGGTGCTGCATATCAAACGCACTGTGGAGTCGTGAAACCAACCAGACAACGTGTTTCTCGCATTAAATAGCTCGAAAAGAGCGATCCCGATGATTCTGCACACTTCTGACAGAAGTCTCACCAAGATTATCGTTGAAAATGCATATCTCAGCTTGATACCCGACCTAAACCAAGATATCTCCTGTTCTGCATGTCAAACGTACTGTGGAGTGGTGAATACACCAGAAAACGTGTTTCTCGCATTAAATAGCTCGAAAAGAGCGATCTAGATGATTCTACATACTTCTGACAGTAGACTCACCAAGATTATCGCAGAAAATGCATATCTCAGCTGGAAACACCACGAAAATCAAGATATCGCCGGTTCTGCATATAAAACGCACTGTGGAATGTTGACAACACCAGAAAACTTGTTTTTTCGCATTAAATAGCTCGAAACGAGCGATCTCGGTGATTCTGCATACTTCTGACTGAAGTCTCACCAAGAGTATCGCAGAGAATGCATATCTCAGCTGGAAACACCACGAAAATCTAGATATCGCCGGTTATGCATATCAAACGCACTGTGGAGTGGTGAAAACAACCATATAATGTGTTTCTCGCGTTAAATAGCTCGAAAAGAGCGATCCCGATGATTCTGCATACTTCTGACAGAAGTCTCACCAAGATTATCGTAGAAAATGCATATCTCAGCTTGAAACCCGACCGAAACCAAGATATATCCGGTTCTGCATGTCAAACGCACTGTGGAGTGGTGAAAACACCAGATAACGTGTCTCTCGCATTAAATAGCTCGAAAAGAGGGGTCTCGATGATTCTGCATAGTACTGACAGAAGACTCACCAAGATTATCGACGAAAATGCATATTTCAGCTTGAAACCCCACGAAAACCAAGATATCTACTGTTCTGCATATCAAACGCACTGTGGTGTGGTGAAAACACCAGATAACGTGTTTCTCGCACTAACTAGCTCGAAAAGAGCGATCTCGATGATTCAGCATACTTCGGACAGAAGTCTCACCAAGAGTATCGTAAAAAATGCATATCTCAGCTTGAAACCCCCCGAAAGCCAAGATATCGCTGGTTCTGCATATCAAACGAACTGTGGAGTGGTGAAAACACCGGATAAGGTTTTTCTCGCATTAACTAGCTCGAAAAGAGCGATCTCGATGTTTCAGCATACTTCGGACAGAAGTCTCACCAAGATTATCGCAGAAAATGTATATCTCAGCTTGAAACCCCACGAAAACCAAGATATCGCCGGTTCTGCATATCATACGCACTGTGGAGTGGTGAAAAAACCAGAAAACGTGTTTCTCGCATTAAGTAGCTCGAAAAGAGCGTTCTCGATGATTCTGCATACTTCTCATAGATGAAACACCAAGATTATCGCAGAAAATGCATATATCAGCTGGAAACCCCACGAAAACCACGTTATCGGCGGTTCTACATATCAAACGCACTGTGGAGTGGTGAAAACACCGGATAAGGTTTTTCTCGCATTAACTAGCTCGAAAAGAGCGATCTCGATGTTTCAGCATACTTCGGACAGAAGTCTCACCAAGATTATCGCAGAAAATGCATATCTCACCTTGAAACCTCACGAAAATCAAGATGACGCCGGTTCTGCATATCAAACGCACTGTGGAGTGGTGAAAACAACCAGATAACGAGTTTCTCGCATTAAATAGCTCGAAAAGAGCGATCCCGATGATTCTGCATACTTCTGACAGAAGTCTCACCAAGATTATCGTAGAAAATGCATATCCCAGCTTGATACCCGACGAAAGCCAAGATGTCGCCGGTTCTGCATATCAAACGCACTGTGGAGTGGTGAAAACACCAGATAACGTGTTTGTCGCATTAAACAGCTCGAAAAGAGCGTACTCGATGATTCTGCATACTTCGGACAGAAGTCTCACCAAGATTATCGCAGAAAATGCATATCTCAGCTTGAAACCCCACGAAAACCAAGATATCGCAGGTTCTGCATATCATACGCACTGTGGAGTGGTGAAAACACCAGATAACGTGTTTCTCGCATTAAATAGCTCGAAACGAGCGATCTCGATGATTAAGCATACTTCGGACAGAAGTCTCACCAAGATTATCGACGAAAATGCATATCTCAGGTTGAAATCTCACGAAAATCAAGATGTCGCCGGTTCTGCATATCAAACGCACTGTGGAGTGGTGAAAACACCAGATAACGTGTTTCTCGCATTAAAGAGCTCGAAAAGAGGGATCTCGATGATTCTGCTTACTTCTGATAGAAGTCTCACCAAGATTATCGCAGAAAACGCATATCTCAGCTTGAAATCCCACGAAAACCAAGATATCGCCGGTTCTGCATATCAAACCAACTGTGGAGTGGTGAAAACTCCAGATAACGTGTTTCTCCCACTAACTAGCTCGAAAAGAGCGATCTCGATGATTCAGCATACTTCGGACAGAAGTCTCACCAAGATTATCGTAAAAAATGCATATCTCAGCTTGAAACCCCACGAAAACCAAGATATCTACTGTTCTGCATATCAAACGCACTGTGGAGAGGTGAAAACACCGGATAACGTGTTTCTCGCATTAAAGAGCTCGAAAAGAGGGATCTCGATGATTCTGCATACTTCGGACAGAAGTCTCACCAAGATTATCGCAGAAAATGCATATCGCAGCTTGAAATCTCACGAAAATTAAGATGTCGCCTGTTCTGCATATCAAACGCACTGTGGAGTGGTGAAAACACCAGATAACGTGTCTCTCGCATTAAATAGCTCGAAAAGAGGGGTCTCGATGATTCTGCATAGTACTGACAGAAGACTCACCAAGATTATCGACGAAAATGCATATCTCAGGTTGAAATCTCACGAAAATCAAGATGTCGCCGGTTCTGCATATCAAACGCACTGTGGAGTGGTGAAAACACCAGATAACGTGTTTCTCGCATTAAAGAGCTCGAAAAGAGGGATCTCGATGATTCTGCTTACTTCTGATAGAAGTCTCACCAAGATTATCGCAGAAAACGCATATCTCAGCTTGAAATCCCACGAAAACCAAGATATCGCCGGTTCTGCATATCAAACCAACTGTGGTGTGGTGAAAACTCCAGATAACGTGTTTCTCGCACTAACTAGCTCGAAAAGAGCGATCTCGATGGTTCAGCATACTTCGGACAGAAGTCTCACCAAGATTATCGTAAAAAATGCATATCTCAGCTTGAAACCCCACGAAAACCAAGATATCTACTGTTCTGCATATCAAACGCACTGTGGAGAGTTGAAAACACCGGATAACGTGTTTCTCGCATTAAAGAGCTCGAAAAGAGGGATCTCGATGATTCTGCTTACTTCTGATAAAAGTCTCACCAAGATTATCGCAGAAAACGCATATCTCAGCTTGAAACCCCACGAAAACCAAGATATCGCCGTTTCTGCATATCAAACCAACTGTGGAGTGGTGAAAACTCCAGATATCGTGTTTCTCGCATTAAATAGCTCGAAACGAGCGATCTCGATGATTAAGCATACTTCGGACAGAAGTCTCACCAAGATTATCGCAGAAAATGCATATATCAGCTGGAAACCCCACGAAAACCACGTTATCGGCGGTTCTACATATCAAACGCACTGTGGAGTGGTCAAAACACCAGATAACGTGTTTCCCGCATTAAATAGCTCGAAAAGAGCGATCTCGATGATTCTGTATACTTCGGACAGAAGTCTCACCAGATTATCGCAGAAAATGCATATCTCAGCTTGAAACCCCACGAAAACCAAGATATCGCTGGTTCTGCATGTCAAACGCACTGTCGAGTGGTGAAAACACCAGATAACGTTTTTCTCGCATTAAATAGCTCGAAAAGAAGGATCTAGATGATTCTGCATACTTCGGACAGAAGTCTCACCAAGATTATCGCAGAAAATGCATATCTCACCTTGAAACCTCACGAAAATCAAGATGACGCCGGTTCTGCATATCAAACGCACTGTGGAGTGGTGAAAACAACCAGATAACGAGTTTCTCGCATTAAATAGCTCGAAAAGAGCGATCCCGATGATTCTGCATACTTCTGACAGAAGTCTCACCAAGATTATCGTAGAAAATGCATATCCCAGCTTGATACCCGACGAAAGCCAAGATGTCGCCGGTTCTGCATATCAAACGCACTGTGGAGTGGAGAAAACACCAGATAACGTGTTTGTCGCATTAAACAGCTCGAAAAGAGCGTACTCGATGATTCTGCATACTTCGGACAGAAGTCTCACCAAGATTATCGCAGAAAATGCATATCTCAGCTTGAAACCCCACGAAAACCAAGATATCGCAGGTTCTGCATATCATACGCACTGTGGAGTGGTGAAAACACCAGATAACGTGTTTCTCGCATTAAATAGCTCGAAACGAGCGATCTCGATGATTAAGCATACTTCGGACAGAAGTCTCACCAAGATTATCGTAAAAAATGCATATCTCAGCTTGAAACCCCACGAAAACCAAGATATCGCTGGTTCTGCATATCAAACGCACTGTGGAGTGCTGAAAGCACCAGATAACGTGTTTCTCGCGTTAAATAGCTCGAAACGAGGGATCTCGATGATTAAGCATACTTCGGACAGAAGTCTCACCAATATTATCGCAAAAAATGCATATCTCAGTTTGAACCCCGACTAAAGCCAAGATGTCGCCCGTTCTGCATATCAAACGCACTGTGGGGTGGTGAAAACACCATATAACGTGTTTCTCGCGTTAAATAGCTCGACAAGAGCGATCTAGATGATTCTGCATACTTCTGACTGAAGTCTCACGAAGATTATCGCAGAAAATGCATATCTCAGCTTGAATCCCGAACGTAACCAAGATATCTGCGGTTCTGCATGTCAAACGCACTGTGGAGTGGCGAAAACACCAGATAACGTGTTTCTCGAATTAAGTAGCTCGAAAAGAGCGATCTCGATGATTCTGCATACTTCTGACAGAAGTCTCACCAAGATAATCGCAGAAAATGCATATCTCACCTTGAAACCTCACGAAAATCAAGATGACGCCGGTTCTGCATATCAAACGCATTGTGGAGTGGTGAAAACAACCAGATAACGAGTTTCTCGCATTAAATAGCTCGAAAAGAGCGTTCCCGATGATTCTGCATACTTCTGACAGAAGTCTCACCAAGATTATCGTAGAAAATGCATATCCCAGCTTGATACCCGACGAAAGCCAAGATGTCGCCGGTTCTGCATATCAAACGCATTGTGGAGTGGTGAAAACACCAGATAACGTGTTTCTCGCATTAAACAGCTCGAAAAGAGCGTACTCGATGATTCTGCATACTTCTGACAGAAGAATCACCAAGATTATCGCAGAAAATGCATGTCTCAGCTTGAAACCCGGCCGAAACCAGGATATCTTCGGTTCTGCATGTCAAACGTACTGTGGAGTGGTGAATACACCAGAAAACGTGTTTCTCGCATTAAGTAGCTCGAAAAGAGCGTTCTCGAAGATTCTGCATACTTCTGACTGATGTCTCACCACTATTATCGCAGAAAATGCATATCTCAGCTGGAAACACCACGAAAATCAAGATATCGCCAGTTCTGCATATCAAACGCACTGTGGAATGTTGAAAACACCGGGAAACTTGTTTTTTTGCATTAAATAGCTCGACAAGAGCGATCTAGATGATTCTGCATACTTCTGAATGAAGTCTCACCACGATTATCGTAGAAAATGCATATCTCAGCTGGAAACCCCACGAAAACCAAGATATCGCCGGTTCTGCATATCAGACGCACTGTGGAGTGGTGAAAACACCAGAAAAAGTGTTACTCGCATTAACTAGCTCGAAAAGTGCGTTCTGGATGGTTCTGCATACTTCTCATTGATGAAACACAAAGATTATCGCAGAAAATGCATATCTCAGCTTGATGCCCGACGACAGCCATGATGTCGCCGGTTCTGCATATCAAACGCACTGTGGAGTGGTGAAAACACCAGATAACGTGTTACTCGCATTAACTAGCTCGAAAAGTGCGTTCTGGATGGTTCTGCATACTTCTCATTGATGAAACACAAAGATTATCGCAGAAAATGCACATCTCAGCTTGATGCCCGACGACAGCCATGATGTCGCCGGTTCTGCATGTCAAACGTACTGTGGAGTGGTGAATACACCAGAAAACGTGTTTCTCGCATTAAGTAGCTCGAAAAGAGCGTTCTCGAAGATTCTGCATACTTCTGACTGATGTCTCACCACTATTATCGCAGAAAATGCATATCTCAGCTGGAAACACCACGAAAATCAAGATGTCGCCGGTTCTGCATATCAAACGCACCGTGGAGTGGTGAAAACAACCAGACAACGTATTTCTCGCATTAAATAGCTCGAAACGAGCGATCTAGATGATCCTGCATACTTCTGACTGAACTCTCACCAATATTATCGCAGAAAATGCTTATCTCAGCTTGAAACCTCACGAAAATCAAGATGGCGCCGGTTCCGCATATCAAACGCACTGTGGAGTGGTCAATACACCAGATAACGTGTTTCTCCATTAAATAGCTCGAAAAGAGCGATCTCGATGATTCTGCAAACTTCTGACTGATGTGTCACCAAGATTATCGCAGAAAATGCATATCTCAGCTTGATGCCCGACGACAGCCATGATGTCGCCGGTTCTGCATATCAAACGCACTGTGGAGTGGTGAAAACACCAGATAACGTGTTTCTCGCATTAAATAGCTAGAAACGAGCGATCACGATGATTAAGCATACTTCGGGCTGAAGTCTCACCAAGATTATCGTAAAAAATGCATATCTCAGCTTGAAACCCCACGAAAACCAAGATATCGCTGGTTCTGCATATCAAACGCACTGTGGAGTGCTGAAAGCACCAGATAACGTGTTTGCCGCATTAATTAGCACGAAACGAGCGATCTAGATGATTCTGCATACTTCTGACTGAAGTCTCACCAATATTATCGCAAAAAATGCATATCTCAGTTTGAACCCCGACTAAAGCCAAGATGTCGCCGGTTCTGCATATCAAACGCACTGTGGAGTGGTGAAAACACCATATAACGTGTTTCTCGCGTTAAATAGTTCGACAACAGCGATCTAGACGATTCTGCATACTTCTGACTGAAGTCTCACCAAGATTATCGCAGAAAATGCATATCTCAGCTTGAATCCCGAACGTAACCAAGATATCTGCGGTTCTGCATGTCAAACGCACTGTGGAGTGGCGAAAACACCAGATAACGTGTTTCTCGCATTAAACAGCTCGAAAAGAGCGTACTCGATGCTTCTGCATACTTCTGACAGAAGAATCACCAAGATTATCGCAGAAAATGCATGTCTCAGCTTGAAACCCGACCGAAACCAAGATATCTTCGGTTCTGCATGTCAAACGTACTGTGGAGTGGTGAATACACCAGAAAACGTGTTTCTCGCATTAAGTAGCTCGAAAAGAGCGTTCTCGAAGATTCTGCATACTTCTGACTGATGTCTCACCACTATTATCGCAGAAAATGCATATCTCAGCTGGAAACACCACGAATATCAAGATATTGCCGGTTCTGCATATCAAACGCTCTGTGGAGTGGTGAATACACCAGAAAACGTGTTTCTCGCATTAAATGGCTCGAAAAGTGCAATCTAGATGATTCTGCATCCTTCTGACAGAAGACTCACCAAGATTATCGCAGAAAATGCATGTCTCAGCTTGAAACCCGACCGAAACCAAGATATCTTCGGTTCTGCATGTCAAACGTACTGTGGAGTGGTGAAAACACCGGGAAACTTGTTTTTTTGCATTAAATAGCTCGACAAGAGCGATCTAGATGATTCTGCATACTTCTGAATGAAGTCTCACCACGATTATCGCAGAAAATGCATATCTCAGCTGGAAACCCCACGAAAACCAAGATATCGCCGGTTCTGCATATCAGACGCACTTTGGAGTGGTGAAAACACCAGAAAACGTGTTACTCGCATTAACTAGCTCGAAAAGTGCGTTCTGGATGGTTCTGCATACTTCTCATTGATGAAACACAAAGATTATCGCAGAAAATGCATATCTCAGCTTGATGCCCGACGACAGCCATGATGTCGCCGGTTCTGCATATCAAACGCACTGTGGAGTGGTGAAAACACCAGATAACGTGTTTCTCGCATTAAATAGCTCGAAAAGAGCGTTCTGGATGATTCTGCATACTTCTCATTGATGAAACACAAAGATTATCGCAGAAAATGCATATTTCAGTTGGAAACCCCACGAAAACCAAGTTATCGGCGGGTCTACATATCAAACGCACTGTGGAGTGGTCAAAACACCAGAAAACTTGTTTTTTCGCATTAAATAGCTCGAAACGGACGATCTAGATGATTCTGCATACTTCTGACTGAAGTCTCACCAATATTATCGCAGAAAATGCATATCTCAGCTAGAAACGTCACGAAAATCAAGATGTCGCCGGTTCTGCATATCAAACGCACTGTGGAGTGGTGAAAACAACCAGATAACGTGTTTCTCGCATTAAATAGCTCGAATAGAGCGATCTCGATGATTCTGCATACTGCTGACAGAAGACTCACCAAGATTATCGCAGAAAATGCATATCTCAGCTGGAAACACCACGAAAATCAAGATGACGCTGGTTCTGCATATCAAACGCACAGTGGAGTGGTGAAAACAACCAGACAACCTGTTTCTCGCATTAAATAGCTCGAAACGAGCGATCTAGATGATCCTGCATACTTCTGACTGTACTCTCACCAATATTATCGCAGAAAATGCATATCTCATCTTGAAACCTCACGAAAATCAAGATGACGCCGGTTCCGCATATCAAACGCACTGTGGAGTGGTCAATACACCAGATAACGTGTTTCTCCATTAAATAGCTCGAAAAGAGCGATATCGATGATTCTGCAAACTTCTGACTGATGTCTCACCAAGATTATCGCAGAAAATGCATATCTCAGCTTGATGCCCGACGACAGCCATGATGTCGCCGGTTCTGCATATCAAACGCACTGTGGAGTGGTGAAAACACCAGATAACGTGTTTCTCGCATTAAATAGCTAGAAACGAGCGATCACGATGATTAAGCATACTTCGGGCAGAAGTCTCACCAAGATTATCGTAAAAAATGCATATCTCAGCTTGAAACCCCACGAAATCCAAGATATCGCTGGTTCTTCATATCAAACGCACTGTGGAGTGCTGAAAGCACCAGATAACGTGTTTGCCGCATTAATTAGCACGAAACGAGCGATCTAGATGATTCTGCATACTTCTGACTGAAGTCTCACCAATATTATCGCAAAAAATGCATATCTCAGTTTGAACCCCGGCTAAAGCCAAGATGTCGCCGGTTCTGTATATCAAACGCACTGTGGAGTGGTGAAAACACCATATAACGTGTTTCTCGCGTTAAATAGCTCGACAAGAGCGATCTAGACGATTCTGCATACTTCTGACTGAAGTCTCACCAAGATTATCGCAGAAAATGCATATCTCAGCTTGAATCCCGAACGTAACCAAGATATCTGCGGTTCTGCATGTCAAACGCACTGTGGAGTGGCGAAAACACCAGATAACGTGTTTCTCGAATTAAGTAGCTCGAAAAGAGCGATCTCGATGATTCTGCATACTTCTGACAGAAGTCTCACCAAGCTAATCGCAGAAAATGCATATCTCACCTTGAAACCTCACGAAAATCAAGATGACGCCGGTTCTGCATATCAAACGCACTGTGGAGTGGTGAAAACAACCAGATAACGAGTTTCTCGCATTAAATAGCTCGAAAAGAGCGTTCCCGATGATTCTGCATACTTCTGACAGAAGACTCACTAAGATTATCGCAGAAAATGCATATCTCAGCAGGAAACACCACGAAAATCAAGATATCGCCAGTTCTGCATATCAAACGCACTGTGGAATGTTGAAAACACCGGGAAACTTGTTTTTTCGCATTAAATAGCTCGACAAGAGCGATCTAGATGATTCTGCATACTTCTGAATGAAGTCTCACCACGATTATCGCAGAAAATGCATATCTCAGCTGGAAACCCCACGATAACCAAGATATCGCCGGTTCTGCATATCAGACGCACTGTGGAGTGGTGAAAACACCAGAAAACGTGTTACTCGCATTAACTAGCTCGAAAAGTGCGTTCTGGATGGTTCTGCATCCCTTCTCATTGATGAAACACAAAGATTATCGCAGAAAATGCATATCTCAGCTTGATGCCCGACGACAGCCATGATGTCGCCGGTTCTGCATATCAAACGCACTGTGGAGTGGTGAAAACACCAGATAACGTGTTTCTCCATTAAATAGCTCGAAAAGAGCGTTCTGGATGATTCTGCATACTTCTCATTGATGAAACACAAAGATTATCGCAGAAAATGCATATTTCAGTTGGAAACCCCACGAAAACCAAGTTATCGGCGGCTCTACATATCAAACGCACTGTGGAGTGGTCAAAACACCAGAAAACTTGTTTTTTCGCATTAAATAGCTCGAAACGAACGATCTAGATGATTCTGCATACTTCTGACTGAAGTCTCACCAATATTATCGCAGAAAATGCATATCTCAGCTGGAAACGTCACGAAAATCAAGATGTCGCCGGTTCTGCATATCAAACGCACTGTGGAGTGGTGAAAACAACCAGATAACGTGTTTCTCGCATTAAATAGCTCGAATAGAGCGATCTCGATGATTCTGCATACTGCTGACAGAAGACTCACCAAGATTATCGCAGAAAATGCATATCTCAGCTGGAAACACCACGAAAATCAAGATGACGCTGGTTCTGCATATCAAACGCACAGTGGAGTGGTGAAAACACCAGAAAACGTGTTTCTCGCATTAAGTAGCTCGAAAAGAGAGTTCTCGAAGATTCTGCATACTTCTGACAGAAGTCTCACCAAGATTATCGTAGAAAAGCATATCTCAGCTTGAAACCCGACCGAAACCAGGATATCTCCGGTTCTGCATGTCAAACGTACTGTGGAGTCGTGAATACACCAGAAAACGTGTTTCTCGCATTAAGTAGCTCGAAAAGAGCGTTCTCGAAGATTCTGCATACTTCTGACTGATATCTCACCAAGATTATAGCAGAAAATGCATATCTCAGCTAGAAACATCACGAAAATCAAGATGTCGCCGGTTCTGCATATCAAACGCACTGTGGGGTGGTGAAAACACCAGATAACGTGTTTCTCGCATTAAATAGCTCGAAAAGAGCGATCTAGATGATTCTGCATACTTCTGACAGAAGGCTCACCCAGATTATCGCAGAAAATGCATATCTCAGCTGGAAACCCCACGAAAACCAAGATATCGTCGGTTCTGCATATCAGACGCACTGTGGAGTGGTGAAAACACCAGAAAACGTGTTACTCGCATTAACTAGCTCGAAAAGAGCGTTCTGGATGATTCTGCATACTTCTCATTGATGAAACACAAAGATTATCGCAGAAAATGCATATTTCAGCTGGAAACCCCACGAAAACCAAGTTATCGGCGGCTCTACATATCAAACGCACTGTGGAGTGGTCAAAACACCAGAAAACTTGTTTTTTCGCATTAAATAGCTCGAAACGAACGATCTAGATGATTCTGCATACTTCTGACTGAAGTCTCACCAATATTATCGCAGAAAATGCATATCTCAGCTAGAAACGTCACGAAAATCAAGATGTCGCCGGTTCTGCATATCAAACGCACCGTGGAGTGGTGAAAACAACCAGACAACGTGTTTCTCGCATTAAATAGCTCGAAACGAGCGATCTAGATGATCCTGCATACTTCTGACTGAACTCTCACCAATATTATCGCAGAAAATGCATATCTCAGCTTGAAACCTCCCGAAAATCAAGATGGCGCCGGTTCCGCATATCAAACGCACTGTGGAGTGGTCAATACACCAGATAACGTGTTTGCCGCATTAAATAGCTCGAAAAGAGCGATCCCGATGATTCTGCATAGTTCTGACTGATGTCTCACCACTATTATCGCAGAAAATGCATATCTCAGCTGGAAACACCACGAATATCAAGATATCGCCGGTTCTGCATATCAAACGCACTGTGGAGTGGTGAAAACAACCAGATAACGTGTTTCTCGCATTAAATAGCTCGAATAGAGCGATCTCGATGATTCTGCATACTGCTGACAGAAGACTCACCAAGATTATCGCAGAAAATGCATATCTCAGCTGGAAACACCACGAAAATCAAGATGACGCTGGTTCTGCATATCAAACGCACAGTGGAGTGGTGAAAACAACCAGACAACCTGTTTCTCGCATTAAATAGCTCGAAACGAGCGATCTAGATGATCCTGCATACTTCTGACTGTACTCTCACCAATATTATCGCAGAAAATGCATATCTCATCTTGAAACCTCACGAAAATCAAGATGACGCCGGTTCCGCATATCAAACGCACTGTGGAGTGGTCAATACACCAGATAACGTGTTTCTCCATTAAATAGCTCGAAAAGAGCGATATCGATGATTCTGCAAACTTCTGACTGATGTCTCACCAAGATTATCGCAGAAAATGCATATCTCAGCTTGATGCCCGACGACAGCCATGATGTCGCCGGTTCTGCATATCAAACGCACTGTGGAGTGGTGAAAACACCAGATAACGTGTTTCTCGCATTAAATAGCTAGAAACGAGCGATCACGATGATTAAGCATACTTCGGGCAGAAGTCTCACCAAGATTATCGTAAAAAATGCATATCTCAGCTTGAAACCCCACGAAATCCAAGATATCGCTGGTTCTTCATATCAAACGCACTGTGGAGTGCTGAAAGCACCAGATAACGTGTTTGCCGCATTAATTAGCACGAAACGAGCGATCTAGATGATTCTGCATACTTCTGACTGAAGTCTCACCAATATTATCGCAAAAAATGCATATCTCAGTTTGAACCCCGGCTAAAGCCAAGATGTCGCCGGTTCTGCATATCAAACGCACTGTGGAGTGGTGAAAACACCATATAACGTGTTTCTCGCGTTAAATAGCTCGACAAGAGCGATCTAGACGATTCTGCATACTTCTGACTGAAGTCTCACCAAGATTATCGCAGAAAATGCATATCTCAGCTTGAATCCCGAACGTAACCAAGATATCTGCGGTTCTGCATGTCAAACGCACTGTGGAGTGGCGAAAACACCAGATAACGTGTTTCTCGAATTAAGTAGCTCGAAAAGAGCGATCTCGATGATTCTGCATACTTCTGACAGAAGTCTCACCAAGATAATCGCAGAAAATGCATATCTCACCTTGAAACCTCACGAAAATCAAGATGACGCCGGTTCTGCATATCAAACGCACTGTGGAGTGGTGAAAACAACCAGATAACGAGTTTCTCGCATTAAATAGCTCGAAAAGAGCGTTCCCGATGATTCTGCATACTTCTGACAGAAGACTCACTAAGATTATCGCAGAAAATGCATATCTCAGCAGGAAACACCACGAAAATCAAGATATCGCCAGTTCTGCATATCAAACGCACTGTGGAATGTTGAAAACACCGGGAAACTTGTTTTTTCGCATTAAATAGCTCGACAAGAGCGATCTAGATGATTCTGCATACTTCTGAATGAAGTCTCACCACGATTATCGCAGAAAATGCATATCTCAGCTGGAAACCCCACGATAACCAAGATATCGCCGGTTCTGCATATCAGACGCACTGTGGAGTGGTGAAAACACCAGAAAACGTGTTACTCGCATTAACTAGCTCGAAAAGTGCGTTCTGGATGGTTCTGCATCCCTTCTCATTGATGAAACACAAAGATTATCGCAGAAAATGCATATCTCAGCTTGATGCCCGACGACAGCCATGATGTCGCCGGTTCTGCATATCAAACGCACTGTGGAGTGGTGAAAACACCAGATAACGTGTTTCTCCATTAAATAGCTCGAAAAGAGCGTTCTGGATGATTCTGCATACTTCTCATTGATGAAACACAAAGATTATCGCAGAAAATGCATATTTCAGTTGGAAACCCCACGAAAACCAAGTTATCGGCGGCTCTACATATCAAACGCACTGTGGAGTGGTCAAAACACCAGAAAACTTGTTTTTTCGCATTAAATAGCTCGAAACGAACGATCTAGATGATTCTGCATACTTCTGACTGAAGTCTCACCAATATTATCGCAGAAAATGCATATCTCAGCTGGAAACGTCACGAAAATCAAGATGTCGCCGGTTCTGCATATCAAACGCACTGTGGAGTGGTGAAAACAACCAGATAACGTGTTTCTCGCATTAAATAGCTCGAATAGAGCGATCTCGATGATTCTGCATACTGCTGACAGAAGACTCACCAAGATTATCGCAGAAAATGCATATCTCAGCTGGAAACACCACGAAAATCAAGATGACGCTGGTTCTGCATATCAAACGCACAGTGGAGTGGTGAAAACACCAGAAAACGTGTTTCTCGCATTAAGTAGCTCGAAAAGAGAGTTCTCGAAGATTCTGCATACTTCTGACAGAAGTCTCACCAAGATTATCGTAGAAAAGCATATCTCAGCTTGAAACCCGACCGAAACCAGGATATCTCCGGTTCTGCATGTCAAACGTACTGTGGAGTCGTGAATACACCAGAAAACGTGTTTCTCGCATTAAGTAGCTCGAAAAGAGCGTTCTCGAAGATTCTGCATACTTCTGACTGATATCTCACCAAGATTATAGCAGAAAATGCATATCTCAGCTAGAAACATCACGAAAATCAAGATGTCGCCGGTTCTGCATATCAAACGCACTGTGGGGTGGTGAAAACACCAGATAACGTGTTTCTCGCATTAAATAGCTCGAAAAGAGCGATCTAGATGATTCTGCATACTTCTGACAGAAGGCTCACCCAGATTATCGCAGAAAATGCATATCTCAGCTGGAAACCCCACGAAAACCAAGATATCGTCGGTTCTGCATATCAGACGCACTGTGGAGTGGTGAAAACACCAGAAAACGTGTTACTCGCATTAACTAGCTCGAAAAGAGCGTTCTGGATGATTCTGCATACTTCTCATTGATGAAACACAAAGATTATCGCAGAAAATGCATATTTCAGCTGGAAACCCCACGAAAACCAAGTTATCGGCGGCTCTACATATCAAACGCACTGTGGAGTGGTCAAAACACCAGAAAACTTGTTTTTTCGCATTAAATAGCTCGAAACGAACGATCTAGATGATTCTGCATACTTCTGACTGAAGTCTCACCAATATTATCGCAGAAAATGCATATCTCAGCTAGAAACGTCACGAAAATCAAGATGTCGCCGGTTCTGCATATCAAACGCACCGTGGAGTGGTGAAAACAACCAGACAACGTGTTTCTCGCATTAAATAGCTCGAAACGAGCGATCTAGATGATCCTGCATACTTCTGACTGAACTCTCACCAATATTATCGCAGAAAATGCATATCTCAGCTTGAAACCTCCCGAAAATCAAGATGGCGCCGGTTCCGCATATCAAACGCACTGTGGAGTGGTCAATACACCAGATAACGTGTTTGCCGCATTAAATAGCTCGAAAAGAGCGATCCCGATGATTCTGCATAGTTCTGACTGATGTCTCACCACTATTATCGCAGAAAATGCATATCTCAGCTGGAAACACCACGAATATCAAGATATCGCCGGTTCTGCATATCAAACGCTCTGTGGAGTGGTGAATACACCAGAAAACGTGTTTCTCGCATTAAATGGCTCGAAAAGTGCAATCTAGATGATTCTGCATACTTCTGACAGAAGACTCACCAAGATTATCGCAGAAAATGCAAATCTCAGTTGGAAACACCACGAAAATCAAGATATCGCCAGTTCTGCATATCAAACGCACTGTGGAATGTTGAAAACACCGGGAAACTTGTTTTTTTGCATTAAATAGCTCGACAAGAGCGATCTAGATGATTCTGCATACTTCTGAATGAAGTCTCACCAATATTATCGCAGAAAATGCATATCTCAGCTAGAAACGTCACGAAAATCAAGATGTCGCCGGTTCTGCATATCAAACGCACTGTGGAGTGGTGAAAACAACCAGATAACGTGTTTCTCGCATTAAGTAGCTCGAAAAAAGCGTTCTCGAAGATTCTGCATACTTCTGACAGAAGTCTCACCAAGATTATCGTAGAAAAGCATATCTCAGCTTGAAACCCGACCGAAACCAGGATATCTCCGGTTCTGCATGTCAAACGTACTGTGGAGTGGTGAATACACCAGAAAACGTGTTTCTCGCATTAAGTAGCTCGAAAAGAGCGATCTCGATGATTCTGCTTACTTCGGACAGAAGTCTCACCAAGATTATCGTAGAAAATGCATATCTCAGCTTGAAACCCGACGAAAACCAAACATCGCCGGTTCTGCATGTCAAACGTACTGTGGAGTGGTGAAAACACCAGAAAACGTGTTTCTCGCATTAAATAGCTCGAAACGAGCGATCTAGATGATCCTGCATACTTCTGACTGAACTCTCACCAATATTATCGCAGAAAATGCATATCTCAGCTTGAAACCTCACGAAAATCAAGATGGCGCCGGTTCCGCATATCAAAGGCACTGTAGAGTGGTCAATACACCAGATAACGTGTTTCTCGCATTAAATAGCTCGAATAGAGCGATCTCGATGATTCTGCATAATGCTGACAGAAGACTCACCAAGATTATCGAAGAAAATGCATATCTCAGCTGGAAACACCACGAAAATCAAGATATCGCCGGTTCTGCATATCAAACGCACCGTGGAGTTGTGAAAACAACCAGACAACGTGTTTCTCGCATTAAATAGCTCGAACCGAGCGATCTAGATGATCCTGCATACTTCTGACTGAACTCTCACCAATATTATCGCAGAAAATGCATATCTCAGCTTGAAACCTCACGAAAATCAAGATGGCGCCGGTTCCGCATATCAAACGCACTGTGGAGTGGTCAATACACCAGATAACGTGTTTCTCCATTAAATAGCTCGAAAAGAGCGATCTCGATGATTCTGCATACTTCTGACTGATGTCTCATCAAGATTACCGCAGAAAATGCATATCTCAGCTTGATGCCCGACGACAGCCATGATGTCGCCGGTTCTGCATATCAAACGCCCTGTGGAGTGGTGAAAACACCAGATAACGTGTTTCTCGAATTAAATAGCTCGAAACGAGCGATCTAGATGATCCTGCATACTTCTGACTGAACTCTCACCAATATTATCGCAGAAAATGCATATCTCAGCTTGAAACCTCACGAAAATCAAGCTGGCGCCGGTTCCGCATATCAAACGCACTGTGGAGTGGTCAATACACCAGATAACGTGTTTCTCCATTAAATAGCTCGAAAAGTGCAATCTAGATGATTCTGCATACTTCTGACAGAAGACTCACCAAGATTATCGCAGAAAATGCATATCTCAGCTGGAAACACCACGAATATCAAGATATCGCCGGTTCTGCATATCAAACGCTCTGTGGAGTGATGAATACACCAGAAAAAGTGTTTCTCGCATTAAATAGCACGAAAAGAGCGATCTCGATGATTCTGCATACTTCTGACAGAAGTCTCACCAAGATTATCGTAGAAAAGCATATCTCAGCTTGAAACCCGACCGAAACCAGGATATCTCCGGTTCTGCATGTCAAACGCACTGTGGAGTGGTGAAAACAACCAGATAACGAGTTTCTCGCATTAAATAGCTCGAAAAGAGCGATCCCGATGATTCTGCATACTTCTGACTGATGTCTCACCACTATTATCGCAGAAAATGCATATCTCAGCTGGAAACACCACGAATATCAAGATATCGCCGGTTCTGCATATCAAACGCTCTGTGGAGTGGTGAATACACCAGAAAACGTGTTTCTCGCATTAAATGGCTCGAAAAGTGCAATCTAGATGATTCTGCATACTTCTGACAGAAGACTCACCAAGATTATCGCAGAAAATGCAAATCTCAGCTGGAAACACCACGAAAATCAAGATATCGCCAGTTCTGCATATCAAACACACTGTGGAATGTTGAAAACACCGGGAAACTTGTTTTTTTTTATTAAATAGCTCAACAAGAGCGATCTAGATGATTCTGCATACTTCTGAATGAAGTCTCACCAATATTATCGCAGAAAATGCATATCTCAGCTAGAAACGTCACGAAAATCAAGATGTCGCCGGTTCTGCATATCAAACGCACTGTGGAGTGGTGAAAACAACCAGATAACGTGTTTCTCGCATTAAGTAGCTCGAAAAAAGTGTTCTCGAAGATTCTGCATACTTCTGACAGAAGTCTCACCAATATTATCGCAGAAAATGCATATCTCAGCTTGAAACCTCACGAAAATCAAGATGGCGCCGGTTCCGCATATCAAAGGCACTGTCGAGTGGTCAATACACCAGATAACGTGTTTCTCGCATTAAATAGCTCGAATAGAGCGATCTCGATGATTCTGCATACTGCTGACAGAAGACTCACCAAGATTATCGAAGAAAATGCATATCTCAGCTGGAAACACCACGAAAATCAAGATATCGCCGGATCTGCATATCAAACGCAACGTGGAGTGGTGAAAACAACCAGACAACGTGTTTCTCGCATTAAATAGCTCGAACCGAGCGATCTAGATGATCCTGCATACTTCTGACTGAACTCTCACCAATATTATCGCAGAAAATGCATATCTCAGCTTGAAACCTCACGAAAATCAAGATGGCGCCGGTTCCGCATATCAAACGCACTGTGGAGTGGTCAATACACCAGATAACGTGTTTCTCCATTAAATAGCTCGAAAAGAGCGATCTCGATGATTCTGCATACTGCTGACAGATGACTCACCAAGATTATCGAAGAAAATGCATATCTCAGCTGGAAACACCACGAAAATCAAGATATCGCCGGTTCTGCATATCAAACGCACCGTGGAGTGGTGAAAACAACCAGACAACGTGTTTCTCGCATTAAATAGCTCGAACCGAGCGATCTAGATGATCCTGCATACTTCTGACTGAACTCTCACCAATATTATCGCAGAAAATGCATATCTCAGCTTGAAACCTCACGAAAATCAAGATGGCGCCAGTTCCGCATATCAAACGCACTGTGGAGTGGTCAATACACCAGATAACGTGTTTCTCCATTAAATAGCTCGAAAAGAGCGATCTCGATGATTCTGCATACTTCTGACTGATGTCTCATCAAGATTACAGCAGAAAATGCATATCTCAGCTTGAAACCTCACGAAAATCAAGATGGCGCCGGTTCTGCATGTCAAACGTACTGTGGAGTCGTGAATACACCAGAAAACGTGTTTCTCGCATTAAATAGCTCGAAAAGAGCGTCCTCGAAGATTCTGCATACTTCTGACAGATTCTCTCCAAGATTATCGTAGAAAATGCATATCTCAGCCTGAAACCCGACCGAAACCAAGATATCTCCGGTTCTGCATGTCAAACGTACTGTGGAGTGGTGAATACACCAGAAAACGTGTTTCTCGCATTAAATCGCTCGAAAAGAGGGATCTCGGTGATTCTGCATACTTCTGACAGAAGACTCACCAAGATTATCGCAGAAAATGCATATCTCAGCTGGAAACACCACGAAAATCAAGATATCGCCGGTTCTGCATATCATACGCACTGTGGAGTGGTGAAAGCACCAGATAACGTGTTTCTCGCATTAAATAGCTCGAAAAGAGGGATCTCGGTGATTCTGCATACTTCTGACAGAAGACTCACCAAGATTATCGCAGAAAATGCATATCTCAGCTTGAAACCCCACGAAACCCAAGATATCACCTGTTCTGCGTATCCAACGAACTGTGGTGTGGTGAGAGCCCCAGAAAACGTGTTCCTCGCATTAAATACCTTGAAAAGAGCGATCTAGATGATTCTGCACACTTCGGACAGAAGTCTCACCAATATTATCGCAGAAAACGCATATCTCAGTTAGAAACCTCACGAAAATCAAGATGTCGCCGGTTCTGCATATCAAACGCACTGTGGAGTGGTGAAAACACTAGATAACGTGTTTCTCGCATTAAATAGCTCGAAAAAAGCAATGTCGATGATTCTGCAAACTTCGGACAGAAGTCTCACCAAGTTTATCGCAGAAATTGCATATCTCAGCTTGAAACCCCTCGAAACACAAGATATCACCTGTTCTGCATATCCAACGAACTGTGGTGTGGTGAGAGCCCCAGAAAACGTGTTCCTCGTATTAAATAGCTTGAAAAGAGCGATCTAGATGATTCTGCACACTTCGGACAGAAGTCTCACCAAGATTATCGCAGATAATGCATATCTCAGCTTGAAACCCAACGAAAACCAAGATACCGACGGTTCTGCATATCATACGCACTGTGGAGTGGTGAAAACACCAGATAACGTGTTTCTCGCGTTAAATAGCTCGAAAAGAGCGATCTCGATGATTCTGCATACTTCTAACAGTAGTCTCACCAAGGTTATCGCAGAAAATGCATATCTCTGCTTGAAACCCCACGCAAACCAAGATATCTCCTGTTCTGCAAATTCAACGAACTGTGGAGTGGTGAAAACCCCAGAAAACGAGTTTCTCGCATTAAATAGCTCGAAAAGAGCGCACTCGATGTTTCTGCATACTTCGGACAGATGTTTCACCAAGATTATCGTAGAAAATGCATATCTCAGCTTGAAACCCGACCGAAACCAAGATATCTCCGGTTCTGCATGTCAAACGTACTGTGGAGTGGTGAAAACTCCAGAAAACGTGTTTCGTGCATTAAGTAGCTCGAAACGAGCGATCTCGATGATTCTGCACACTTCGGCCAGAAGTCTCAACAAGATTATCGCAGAAAATGCATATCTCAGCTTGAAACCCCCGAAAACCAAGATATCTCCGGTTCTGCATATCCAACGAACTGTGGAGTGGTGAAAACCCCAGAAAACGAGTTTCTCGCATTAAATAGCTCGAAAAGAGCGCTCTCGATGTTTCTGCATACTTCGGACAGATGTTTCACCAAGATTATCGTAGAAAATGCATATCTCAGCTTGAAACCCGACCGAAACGAAGATATCTCCGGTTCTGCATGTCAAACGTACTGTGGAGTGGTGAAAACTCCAGAAAACGTGTTTCGTGCATTAAGTAGCTCGAAAAGAGCGATCTAGATGATTCTGCACACTTCGGCCAGAAGTCTCAACAAGATTATCGCAGAAAATGCATATCTCAGCTTGAAACCCCACGAAAACCAAGATATCTCCGGTTCTGCATATCCAACGAACTGTGGAGTGGTGAAAACCCTAGAAAACGAGTTTCTCGCATTAAATAGCTCGAAAAGAGCGCTCTCGATGTTTCTGCATACTTCAGACAGATGTTTCACCAAGATTATCGTAGAAAATGCATATCTCAGCTTGAAACCCGACCGAAACCAAGATATCTCCGGTTCTGCATGTCAAACGTACTGTGGAGTGGTGAAAACTCCAGAAAACGTGTTTCGTGCATTAAGTAGCTCGAAAAGAGCGATCTAGATGATTCTGCATACTTCGGCCAGAAGTCTCAACAAGATTATCGCAGAAAATGCATATCTCAGCTTGAAACCCCACGAAAATCAAGATATGTACTGTTCTGCATATCAAACGCACTGTGGAGTGGTGAAAACACCAGATAACGTGTTTCTCGCACTAACTAGCTCGAAAAGAGCGATCTCGATGATTCAGCATACTTCGGACAAAAGTCTCACCAAGATTATCGCAGAAAATGCATATCTCAGCTTGAAACCTCACGAAAACCGAGTTATCTCCGGTTCTGCACATCAAACGTACCGTGGAGTGGTGAAAACCCCAGAAAACGTGTTTCTAGCAGTATATAGCTCGAAAAGAGCGCTCTCGACCTTTCTGCATACTTCGGACAGAAGTCTCAACAAGATTATCGCAGAGAATGCATATCTCAGCTTGAAACCCCACGAAAACCAAGATATGTACTGTTCTGCATATCGAACGCACTGTGGAGTGGCGAAAACGCCAGATAACGTGTTTCTCGCACTAACTAGCTCGAAAAGAGCGATATCGATGATTCAGCATCCTTCGGACAGAAGTCTCACCAAGATTATCGCAGAAAATGCATATCTCAGCTTGAAACCCCACGAAAACCAAGATATCGCCGGTTCTGCATATCCAACGAACTGTGGAGTGGTGAAAACCCCAGAAAACGAGTTTCTCGCATTAAATAGCTCGAAAAGAGCGCTCTCGACCTTTCTGCATACTTCGGACAGAAGTCTCAACAAGATTATCGCAGAGAATGCATATCTCAGCTTGAAACCCCACGAAAACCAAGATATGTACTGTTCTGCATATCGAACGCACTGTGGAGTGGCGAAAACGCCAGATAACGTGTTTCTCGCACTAACTAGCTCGAAAAGAGCGATCTAGTTGATTCTGCATACTTCTGACAAAAGACCCACCAAGATTATCGCACAAAATGCATATCTCAGCTGGAAACACCACGAAAATCAAGATATCGCCTGTTCTGCATATCAAACGCACTGTGGAGTGGTGAAAACACCAGATAACGTGTTTCTCGCATTAAATAGCTCGAAAAGTGCGATCTCGATGATGCTGCATACTTCTAACAGAAGTCTCACCAAGATTATCGCAGAAAATGCATATCTCTGCTTGAAACCCCACGAAAACCAAGATATCTACTGTTCTGCATATCCAACGAACTGTGGAGTGGTGAAAACCCCACAAAACGTGTTTCTCGCACTAACTAGCTCGAAAAGAGCGATCTCGATGATTCTGCATACTTCTAACAGAAGTCTCACGAAGATTATCGCAGAAAATGCATATCTCAGCTTGAAACCACACGAAAACCAAGATGTCGCCGGTTTTGCATATCAAACGCACTGTGGAGTGGTGAAAACACCAGATAACGTGTTTCTCGCATTAAATAGCTCGAAACGAGCGATCTCGATGATTCTGCATACTTCTAACAGAAGTCTCACGAAGATTATCGCAGAAAATGCATATCTCAGCTTGAAACCACACGAAAACCAAGATGTCGCCGGTTCTGCATATCAAACGCACTGTGGAGTGGTGAAAACACCAGATAACGTGTTTCTCGCATTAAATAGCTCGAAAAGTGCGATCTCGATGATTCTGCATACTTCTAACAGAAGTCTCACGAAGATTATCGCAGAAAATGCATATCTCAGCTTGAAACCACACGAAAACCAAGATGTCGCCGGTTTTGCATATCAAACGCACTGTGGAGTGGTGAAAACACCAGATAACGTGTTTCTCGCATTAAATAGCTCGAAACGAGCGATCTCGATGATTCTGCATACTTCTAACAGAAGTCTCACCAAGATTATCGCAGAAAATGCATATCTCAGCTTGAAACCCCACAAATACCGAGATATCGCCGGTTCTGCATATCAAACGCACTGTGGAGTGGTGAAAACACCAGATAACGTGTTTCTCGCATTAAATAGCTCGAAAAGAGCGTTCTCGAAGATCCTGCATACTTCTGACAGAAGTCTCACCAAGATTATCGTAGAAAATGCATATCTCAGCTTGAAACCTGACGAAAACCGAGTTATCTCCGGTTCTGCACATCAAACGTACCGTGGAGTGGGGAAAACACCAGAAAACGTGTTTCGCGCATTAAGTAGCTCGATAAGAGCGTTCTCGAAGATTCTGCATACTTCTGACAGAAGTCTCACCAAGGTTATTGTAGAAAATGCATATCTCAGCTTGAAACCACACGAAAGCCAAGATATCTCTGGTTCTGCATATCAAACGCACTGTGGAGTGGTGAAAACACCAGATAACGTGTTTCTCGCATTAAGTAGCTCGAAACGAGCGTTCTCGATGATTCTGCATACGTCTCATAGATGAAACACCAAGATTATCGCAGAAAATGCATATATCAGCTGGAAACCCCATGAAAACCAAGTTATCGGCGGATCTACATATCAAACGCACTGTGGAGTGGTCAAAACACCAGAAAACTTGTTTTTTCGCATTAAATAGCTCGAAAAGAGCGATCTAGATGATTCTGGATACTTCTGACTGAAGTCTCACCAATATTATCGCAGAAAATGCATATCTCAGCTCGAAACCTCACGAAAATCAAGATGTTGCCGGTTCTGCATATCAAACGCACTGTGGACTGGTGAATACAACCAGAGAACGTGTTTCTCGCATTAAATAGCTCGAATAGAGCGATCTCGATGATTCTGCATACTTCGGACAGAAGTCTCACCAAGATTATCGTAAAAAATGCATATCTCAGCTTGAAACCCCACGAAAACCAAGATATCGCTGGTACTGCATATCAAACGCACTGTGGAGTGGTGAAAACACCAGATAACGTGTTTCTCGCATTAAATAGCTCGAAAAGAGCGTTCTCGAAGATCCTGCATACTTGTGACAGAAGTCTCTCCAAGATTATCGTAGAAAATGCATATCTCAGCTTGAAACCCGACGAAAACCGAGTTATCTCCGGTTCTGCACACCAAACGTACCGTGGAGTGGTGAAAACACCAGAAAACGTGTTTCGCGCATTAAGTAGCTCGAAAAGAGCGTTCTCGAAGATTCTGCATACTTCTGACAGAAGTCTCACCAACATTATCGTAGAAAATGCATATCTCAGCTGGAAACACCACGAAAATCAAGATATCGCCGGTTCTGCATATCAAACGCACTGTGGAGTGGTGAAAACACCAGATAACGTGTTTGTCGCATTAAATAGCACGAAAAGAGCGTTCTCGAAGATCCTGCATACTTCTGACAGAAGTCTCACCAAGATTATCGTAGAAAATGCATATCTCAGCTTGAAACCCGACGAAAACCGAGTTATCTCCGGTTCTGCACACCAAACGCACCTTGGAGTGGTGAAAACACCAGAAAACGTGTTTCGCGCATTAAGTAGCTCGCAAAGAGCGTTCTCGAAGATTCTGCATACTTCTTGCAGAAGCCTCACCAGGGTTATCGTAGAAAATGCATATCTCAGCTTGAAATCCGACCGAAACCAAGATATCTCCGGTTCTGCATGTCAAACGTACTGTGATGTGGTGAAAACAACAGAAAACGTGTTTCGTGCATTAAGTAGCTCGAAAAGAGCGATCAAGATGATTCTGCATACTTCTGACAAAACACCCACAAAGATTATCGCAAAAAATGCATATCTCAGTTGGAAACACCACGAAAATCAAGATATCGCCTGTTCTGCAGATCAAACGCACTGTGGAGTGGTGAAAACAACCAGAGAACGTGTTTCTCGCATTAAATAGCTCGAAAAGAGCGATATCGATGATTCAGCATACTTCGGACAGAAGTCTCACCAAGATTATCGTAAAAAATGCATATCTCAGCTTGAAACCCCATGAAAACCAAGATATCGCTGGTACTGCATATCAAACGCAGTGTGGAGTGGTCAATACACCAGATAACGTGTTTCTCGCATTAAATAGCTCGAAACGAACGATCTAGATTATTCTGCATACTTCTGACAGAAGTCTCACCAAGATTATCGTAGAAAATGCATATCTCAGCTTGAAACCCGACGAAAACCGAGTTATCTCCGGTTCTGCACACCAAACGTACCTTGGACTGGTGAAAACACCAGAAAACGTGTTTCGCGCATTAAGTTGCTCGAAAAGAGCGTTCTCGAAGATTCTGCATACTTCTGACAGAAGTCTCACCAGGGTTATCGCAGAAAATGCATATCTCAGCTTGAAACCCCACGAAAACCAAGATATGTACTGTTCTGCATATCGAACGCACTGTGGAGTGGTGAAAACACCAGATAACGTGTTTCTCGCACTAACTAGCTCGAAAAGAGCGATATCGATGATTCAGCATACTTCGGACAGAAGTCTCACCAAGATTATCGCAGAAAATGCATATCTCAGCTTGAAACCCGACCGAAACCAAGATATCTCCGGTTCTGCATGTCAAACGTACTGTGGAGTGGTGAAAACACCAGATAACGTGTTTCTCGCATTAAATAGCTCGAAAAGTGCGATCTCGATGATGCTGCATACTTCTAACAGAAGTCTCACCAAGATTATCGCAGAAAATGCATATCTCAGCTTGAAACCCGACCGAAACCAAGATATCTCCGGTTCTGCATGTCAAACGTACTGTGGAGTGGTGAAAACACCAGATAACGTGTTTCTCGCATTAAATAGCTCGAAACGAACGATCTAGATTATTCTGCATACTTCTGACAGAAGTCTCACCAAGATTATCGTAGAAAATGCATATCTCAGCTTGAAACCCGACGAAAACCGAGTTATCTCCGGTTCTGCACACCAAACGTACCTTGGACTGGTGAAAACCCCACAAAACGTGTTTCTCGCACTAACTAGCTCGAAAAGAGCGATCTCGATGATTCTGCATACTTCTAACAGAAGTCTCACGAAGATTATCGCAGAAAATGCATATCTCAGCTTGAAACCACACGAAAACCAAGATGTCGCCGGTTTTGCATATCAAACGCACTGTGGAGTGGTGAAAACACCAGATAACGTGTTTCTCGCATTAAATAGCTCGAAACGAGCGATCTCGATGATTCTGCATACTTCTAACAGAAGTCTCACGAAGATTATCGCAGAAAATGCATATCTCAGCTTGAAACCACACGAAAACCAAGATGTCGCCGGTTCTGCATATCAAACGCACTGTGGAGTGGTGAAAACACCAGATAACGTGTTTCTCGCATTAAATAGCTCGAAAAGTGCGATCTCGATGATTCTGCATACTTCTAACAGAAGTCTCACGAAGATTATCGCAGAAAATGCATATCTCAGCTTGAAACCACACGAAAACCAAGATGTCGCCGGTTTTGCATATCAAACGCACTGTGGAGTGGTGAAAACACCAGATAACGTGTTTCTCGCATTAAATAGCTCGAAACGAGCGATCTCGATGATTCTGCATACTTCTAACAGAAGTCTCACCAAGATTATCGCAGAAAATGCATATCTCAGCTTGAAACCCCACAAATACCGAGATATCGCCGGTTCTGCATATCAAACGCACTGTGGAGTGGTGAAAACACCAGATAACGTGTTTCTCGCATTAAATAGCTCGAAAAGAGCGTTCTCGAAGATCCTGCATACTTCTGACAGAAGTCTCACCAAGATTATCGTAGAAAATGCATATCTCAGCTTGAAACCTGACGAAAACCAAGTTATCGGCGGATCTACATATCAAACGCACTGTGGAGTGGTCAAAACACCAGAAAACTTGTTTTTTCGCATTAAATAGCTCGAAAAGAGCGATCTAGATGATTCTGGATACTTCTGACTGAAGTCTCACCAATATTATCGCAGAAAATGCATATCTCAGCTCGAAACCTCACGAAAATCAAGATGTTGCCGGTTCTGCATATCAAACGCACTGTGGAGTGGTGAAAACAACCAGAGAACGTGTTTCTCGCATTAACTAGCTCGAATAGAGCGATCTCGATGATTCTGCATACTTCGGACAGAAGTCTCACCAAGATTATCGTAAAAAATGCATATCTCAGCTTGAAACCCCACGAAAACCAAGATATCGCTGGTGCTGCATATCAAACGCACTGTGGAGTGGTGAAAACACCAGATAACGTGTTTCTCGCATTAAATAGCTCGAAAAGAGCGTTCTCGAAGATCCTGCATACTTGTGACAGAAGTCTCTCCAAGATTATCGTAGAAAATGCATATCTCAGCTTGAAACCCGACGAAAACCGAGTTATCTCCGGTTCTGCACACCAAACGTACCGTGGAGTGGTGAAAACACCAGAAAACGTGTTTCGCGCATTAAGTAGCTCGAAAAGAGCGTTCTCGAAGATTCTGCATACTTCTTGCAGAAGTCTCACCAGGGTTATCGTAGAAAATAAATATCTCAGCTTGAAATCCGACCGAAACCAAGATATCTCCGGTTCTGCATGTCAAACGTACTGTGATGTGGTGAAAACAACAGAAAACGTGTTTCGTGCATTAAGTAGCTCGAAAAGAGCGATCAAGATGATTCTGCATACTTCTGACAAAACACCCACAAAGATTATCGCAAAAACTGCATATCTCAGTTGGAAACACCACGAAAATCAAGATATCGCCTGTTCTGCAGATCAAACGCACTGTGGAGTGGTGAAAACAACCAGAGAACGTGTTTCTCGCATTTAATAGCTCGAAAAGAGCGATATCGATGATTCAGCATACTTCGGACAGAAGTCTCACCAAGATTATCGTAAAAAATGCATATCTCAGCTTGAAACCCCATGAAAACCAAGATATTGCTGGTACTGCATATCAAACGCAGTGTGGAGTGGTCAATACACCAGATAACGTGTTTCTCGCATTAAATAGCTCGAAACGAACGATCTAGATTATTCTGCATACTTCTGACAGAAGTCTCACCAAGATTATCGTAGAAAATGCATATCTCAGCTTGAAACCCGACGAAAACCGAGTTATCTCCGGTTCTGCACACCAAACGTACCTTGGACTGGTGAAAACACCAGAAAACGTGTTTCGCGCATTAAGTAGCTCGAAAAGAGCGTTCTCGAAGATTCTGCATACTTCTGACAGAAGTCTCACCAGGGTTATCGTAGAAAATGCATATCTCAGCCTAAAACCCGACCGAAACCAAGATATCTCCGGTTCTGCATTTCAAACGTACTGTGGAGTGGTGAAAACACCAGAAAACCTGTTTCGTGCATTAAGTAGCTCGAAAAGAGCGATCAAGATGATTCTGCATTCTTCTGACAAAAGACACACCAAGATTATCGCAGAAAATGCATATCTCAGCTTGAAACCCCACGAAAACCAAGATATGTACTGTTCTGCATATCAAACGCACTGTGGAGTGTTGAAAACACCAGATAACGTGTTTCTCGCACTAACTAGCTCGATACGAGCGATCAAGATGATTCTGCATTCTTCTGACAAAAGACCCACCAAGATTATCGCAGAAAATGCATATCTCAGCTGGTAACACCACGAAAATCAAGATATCGCCGGTTCTGCATATCAGACGCACTGTGGAGTGCTGAAAACACCAGAAAACGTGTTTCTCGCATTAACTAGCTCGAAAAGAGCGTTCTCGATTATTCTGCATACTTCTCAAAGATGAAACACCAAGATTATCGCAGAAAATGCATATTTCAGCTGGAAACCCCACGAAAACCAAGTTATCGGCGGCTCTACATATCAAACGCACAGTGGAGTGGTCAAAACACCAGATAACGTGTTTCTCGCATTAAGTAGCTCGAAAAGAGCGATCTAGATGGTTCTGCATACTTCTGACAGAAGACTCACCAAGATTATCGCAGAAAATGCATATCTCAGCTGGAAACACCACGAAAATCAAGATATTGCTGGTTCTGCATATCAAACGCAGTGTGGAGTGGTCAATACACCAGATAACGTGTTTCTCGCATTAAATAGCTCGAAACGAACGATCTAGATTATTCTGCATACTTCTGACTGAAGTCTCACCAAGAGTATCGCAGAAAATGCATATCTCAGCTTGAAACCCCGCGAAAACCAAGATATGTACTGTTCTGCATATCAAACGCACTGTGGAGTGTTGAAAACACCAGATAACGTGTTTCTCGCACTAACTAGCTCGAAACGAGCGATCTCGATGATTCTGCATACTTCGGACAGAAGTCTCAACAAGATTATCGCAGAAAATGCATATCTCAGCTTGAAACCTCACGAAAATTAAGATGACGCCGGTTCTGCATATCAAACGCAGTGTGGAGTGGTCAATACACCAGATAACGTGTTTCTCGCATTAAATAGCTCGAAACGAACGATCTAGATTATTCTGCATACTTCTGACTGAAGTCTCACCAAGAGTATCGCAGAAAATGCATATCTCAGCTGGAAACCCTACGAAAACCAAGATATCGCCGGTTCTCCATAACAGACGTACTGTGGAGTGGTGAAAACACCAGAAAACGTGTTTCTCGCATTAACTAGCTCGAAAAGAGCGTTCTCGATGATTCTGCATACTTCTCATAGATGAAACACCAAGATTTTCGCAGAAAATGCATATTTCAGCTGGAAACCCCACGAAAACCAAGTTATCGGCGGCTCTACATATCAAACGCACTGTGGAGTGGTCAAAACACCAGATAACGTGTTTCTCGCATTAAATAACTCGAAAAGAGCGATATCGATGATTATGCATACTTCTGACAGAAGACTCACCAAGATTATCGCAGAAAATGCATATCTCAGCTCGAAACACCACGAAAATCAAGATGTCGCCGGTTCTGCATATCAAACGCACTGTGGGGTGGTGAAAACACCAGAAAACGTGTTACTCGCATTAAATAGTTCGAAAAGAGCGATCTAGATGATT
This sequence comes from Anthophora plumipes, assembly GCA_951804975.1. Classification (NCBI taxonomy): domain Eukaryota; kingdom Metazoa; phylum Arthropoda; class Insecta; order Hymenoptera; family Apidae; genus Anthophora; species Anthophora plumipes. Next base: position 1,520,049 of record CATORF010000687.1, read on the forward strand.
CTGCATACTTCTGACAGAAGACTCACCAAGATTATCGCAGAAAATGCATATCTCAGCTGGAAACCCTACGAAAACCAAGATATCGCCGGTTCTCCATAACAGACGCACTGTGGAGTGGTGAAAACACCAGAAAACGTGTTTCTCGCATTAGCTAGCTCGAAAAGAGCGTTCTCGATGATTCTGCATACTTCTCATAGATGAAACACCAAGATTATCGCAGAAAATGCATATTTCAGCTGGAAACCCCACGAAAACCAAGTTATCGGCGGCTCTACATATCAAACGCACTGTGGAGTGTTCAATACACCAGATAACGTGTTTCTCGCATTAAATAGCTCGAAAAGAGCGATATCTATAATTCTGCATACTTCGGACAGAAGTCTCACCAATATTATCGCAGAAAATGCATATCTCAGCTTGAAACCTCACGAAAATCAATATGACGCCGGTTCTGCATATCAAACGCACTGTGGAGTGGTGAAAACAACCAGATAACGTGTTGCTCGCATTAAATAGCTCGAAACGAGCGATCTAGGTGATTCTGCATACTTCTGACTGAAGTCTCACCAATATTATCGCAGAAAATGCATATCTCAGCTTGAAACCCGACGAAAACCAAGATATCGTCGGTTCTGCATATCAGACGCACTGTGGAATGTTGAAAACACCAGAAAACGTGTTTCTCGCATTAACTATCTCGAAAAGAGCGTTATCGATGATTGTGCATACTTCTCATAGATGAAACACCAAGAGTATCGCAGAAAATGCATATTTCAACTGGAAACCCCACGAAAACCAAGTTATCGGCGGCTCTACATATCAAACGCACTGTGGAGTGGTCAAAACACCAGAAAACGTGGTTCTCGCATTAAAGAGCTCCAATAGAGCTATCTCGATGATTCTTCATACTTCGGACAGAAGTCTCAACAAGATTATCGTACAAAATGCATATCTCAGCTTGAAACCCCACGAAAGCCAAGATATCGCTGGTTCTGCATATCAAACGCACTGTGGAGTGGTGGAAACACCGGATAAGATTTTTCTCGCATTAACTAGCTCGAAAAGAGCGATCTCGATGATTCTGCATACTTCTGACAGAAGACTCACCAAATTATCGCAGAAAATGCATATCTCAGCTGGAAACCCTACGAAAACCAAGATATCGCCGGTTCTACATAACAGACGCACTGTGGAGTGGCTAAAACACCAGAAAACGTGTTTTTCGCGTTAACTAGCTCGAAAAGAGCGTTCTCGATGATTCTGCATACTTCTCATAGATGAAGCACCAAGATTATCGCAGAAAATGTATATTTCAGCTGGAAACCCCACGAAAACCAAGTTATCGGCGGCTCTACATATCAAACGCACTGTGGAGTGGTCAAAACACCAGATAACGTGTATCTCGCATTAAATAGCTCGAAAAGAGCGATATCTATAATTCTGCATACTTCGGACAGAAGTCTCACCAATATTATCGCAGAAAATGCATATCTCAGCTTGAAACCTCACGAAAATCAAGATGACGCCGGTTCTGCATATCAAACGCACTGTGGAGTGGTGAAAACAACCAGATAACGTGTTTCTCGCATTAAATAGCTCGAAACGAGCGATTTAGGTGATTCTGCATACTTCTGACTGAAGTCTCACCAATATTATCGCAGAAAATGCATATCTCAGCTTGAAACCCGACGAAAACCAAGATATCGTCGGTTCTGCATATCAGACGCACTGTGGAATGTTGAAAACACCAGAAAACGTGTTTCTCGCATTAACTATCTCGAAAAGAGCGTTCTCGATGATTCTGCATACTTCTCATAGATGAAACACCAAGAGTATCGCAGAAAATGCATATTTCAACTGGATACCCCACGAAAACCAAGTTATCGGCGGCTCTACATATCAAACGCACTGTGGAGTGGTCAAAACACCAGAAAACGTGTTTCTCGCATTAAATAGCTCGAATAGAGCGATCTCGATGATTCTTCATACTTCGGACAGAAGGCTCAACAAGATTATCGTACAAAATGCATATCTCAGCTTGAAACCTCACGAAAATCAATATGACGCCGGTTCTGCATATCAAACGCACTGTGGAGTGGTGAAAACAACCAGATAACGTGTTGCTCGCATTAAATAGCTCGAAACCCGCGATCTAGGTGATTCTGCATACTTCTGACTGAAGTCTCACCAATATTATCGCAGAAAATGCATATCTCAGCTTGAAACTCGACTAAAACCAAAATATCTCCGGTTCTGCATATCCAACGCACTGTGGAGTGGTGAAAACACCAGAAAACGTGTTTCTCGCATTAAGTAGCTCGAAAAGAGCGCTCTCGATGTTTCTGCATACTTTGGACAGATGTTTCGCCAAGCTTATCGTAGAAAATGCATATCTCAGCTTGAAACCTCACGAAAATCAAGATATCGCCGGTTCTGCATATCATACGCACTGTGGAGTGGTGAAAACACCAGACAACGTGTTTCTCGCATTAAATAGCTCGAAAAGACCGATCTCGATGATTCTGCATACTTCGGACAGAAGGCTCAACAAGATTATCGTAAAAAATGCATATCTCAGCTAGAAAACCCCACGAAAGCCAAGATATCGCTGGTTCTGCATGTCAAACGCACTGTGGAGTGGTGAAAACACCGGATAAGGTTTTTCTCGCATTAACTTGCTCGAAAAGAGCGATCTCGATGTTTCAGCATACTTTGGACCGAAGTCTCACCAAGATTATAGCAGAAAATGCATATCTCAGCTTGAAACCCCACGAAAACCAAGATATCGCCGGTTCTGCATATCATACGCACTGTGGAGTGGTGAAAACACCAGACAACGTGTTTCTCGCATTAAATAGCTCGAAAAGACCGATCTCGATGATTAAGCATACTTCGGACAGAAGTCTAACCAAGATTATCGTAAAAAATGCATATCTCAGCATGAAACCCCACGAAAACCAAGATATCGCTGGTACTGCATATCAAACGCACAGTGGAGTGGTGAAAACACCAGATAACGTGTTTCTCGCATTAAATAGCTAGAAAAGAGCGCTCTCGATGATTCTGCATACATGGGACAGAAGTCTCACCAAGATTATCGCAGAAAATGCATATCTCAGCTTGAAACCCCACGAAAACCGAGATGTCGCCGGTTCTGCATATCAAACGCACTGTGGAGTGGTGAAAACACCAGAAAACGTGTTTCTCGCATTAAATAGCTCGAAAAGAGCGATCAATATGATTCAGCATACTTCGGACAGAAGTCTCACCAAGATTATCGCAGGAAATGCATATCTCAGCTTGAAACCCCACGAAAACCAAGATATCTCCGGTTCTGCATATCCAACGAACTGTGGAGTGGTGAAACCCCAGAAAACGTGTTTCTCGCATTAAGTAGCTCGAAAAGAGCGCTCTCGATGTTTCTGCATACTTTGGACAGATGTTTCACCAAGTTTATCGTAGAAAATGCATATCTCAGCTTGAAACCCGACGAAAAAAAAAATATCTCCGGTTCTGCATATCCAACGCACTGTGGAGTGGTGAAAACACCAGATAACGTGTTTCTCGCATTAAGTACCTCGAAACTAGCGATCTCGATGATTCTGCATACTTCTGTCAGAAGTCTCACCAAGATTATCGTAGAAAATGCATATCTAAGCTTTAAACCCGACCGAAACCGAGTTATCTACGGTTCTGCACATCAAACGTACCGTGGAGTGGTGAAAACACCAGAAAACGTGTTTCTTGCATTAAGTAGCTCGCAAAGAGCGATCTAGATGATTCTGCATACTTCGGACTGAAGTCTCACCAATGTTATCGCAGAAAATGCATATCTCAGCTTGAAACCTCACGAAAATCAAGATGTCGCCGGTTCTGCACATCAAACGCACTGTGGGGTGCTGAAAACACCATAAAACGTGTTTTTCGCATTCAATAGCACGAAAACTGCGATTTCGGTGATTCTCCATACTTCTCACAGAAGAATATCCAAGATTATCGCAGAAAATGCATGTCTCAGATGGAAACCCCACGAAAACGAAGATATCGCAGTTTCCGCATATCAAACGCACTGTGGAGTGGTAAAAATAGCAGATAACGTGTTTCTTGCATTAAATAGCTCGATAGGAGCGTTCTCGAAGATCCTGCATACTTCTGACAGAAGTCTCACCAAGATTTTCGTAGAAAATGCATATCTCAGCTTGAAACCCGACGAAAACCGAGTTATCTCCGGTTCTGCACATCAAACGTACCGTGGAGTGGTGAAAACACCAGAAAACGTGTTTCGCGCATTAAGAAGCTCGAAAAGAGCGTTCTCGAAGATTCTGCATACTTCTGACAGAATTCTCACCAGTGTTATCGTAGAAAATGCATATCTCAGCTTGAAACCCGACCGAAACCAAGATATCTCCGGTTCTGCATGTCAAACGTACTGTGGAGTGGTGCAAACACCAGAATACGTGTTTCGTGCATTAAGTAGCTCGAAAAGAGCGATCTAGGTGATTCTGCATACTTCTGACTGAAGTCTCACCAATATTATCGCAGAAAATGCATATCTCAGCTCGAAACCTCACGAAAATCAAGATGTTGCCGGTTCTGCATATCAAACGCACTGTGGAGTGGTGAAAACAACCAGAGAACGTTTTTCTCGCATTAAATAGCTTGAATAGAGCGATCTCGATGATTCTGCATACTTCGGACTGATGTTTCACCAAGATTATCGTAGAAAATGCATATCTCAACTTGAAACCCGACGATAACCAAAATACCGCCGGTTCTGCATATCAAACCAACTGTGGAGTGGTGAAAACACCAGATAACGTGTTTCTCGCATTAACTATTTCGAAAAGCGCGATCTAGATGATTCTGCATACTTCTGATAAAAGACCCACCAAGATTATCGCAGAAAATGCATATTTCAGCTGGAAACCCCACGAAAACCAAGTTATCGGCGGCTCTACACATCAAACGCACTGTGGAGTGGTCAAAACACCAGATAACGTGTTTCTCGCATTAAATAGCTCGAAAAGAGCGATATCGATAATTCTGCATACTTCGGACAGAAGTCTCACCAATATTATCGCAGAAAATGCATATCTCAGCTTGAAACCTCACGAAAATCAAGATGTCGCCGGTTCTGCACATCAAACGCACTGTGGGGTGCTGAAAACACCATAAAACGTGTTTTTCGCATTCAATAGCACGAAAACTGCGATTTCGGTGATTCTCCATACTTCTCACAGAAGAATATCCAAGATTATCGCAGAAAATGCATGTCTCAGCTGGAAACCCCACGAAAACGAAGATATCGCAGTTTCCGCATATCAAACGCACTGTGGAGTGGTAAAAATAGCAGATAACGTGTTTCTTGCATTAAATAGCTCGATAGGAGCGTTCTCGAAGATCCTGCATACTTCTGACAGAAGTCTCACCAAGATTTTCGTAGAAAATGCATATCTCAGCTTGAAACCCGACGAAAACCGAGTTATCTCCGGTTCTGCACATCAAACGTACCGTGGAGTGGTGAAAACACCAGAAAACGTGTTTCGCGCATTAAGAAGCTCGAAAAGAGCGTTCTCGAAGATTCTGCATACTTCTGACAGAATTCTCACCAGTGTTATCGTAGAAAATGCATATCTCAGCTTGAAACCCGACCGAAACCAAGATATCTCCGGTTCTGCATGTCAAACGTACTGTGGAGTGGTGCAAACACCAGAATACGTGTTTCGTGCATTAAGTAGCTCGAAAAGAGCGATCTAGGTGATTCTGCATACTTCTGACTGAAGTCTCACCAATATTATCGCAGAAAATGCATATCTCAGCTCGAAACCTCACGAAAATCAAGATGTTGCCGGTTCTGCATATCAAACGCACTGTGGAGTGGTGAAAACAACCAGAGAACGTGTTTCTCGCATTAAATAGCTCGAAAAGAGCGATCAATATGATTCAGCATACTTCGGACAGAAGTCTCACCAAGATTATCGCAGGAAATGCATATCTCAGCTTGAAACCCCACGAAAACCAAGATATCTCCGGTTCTGCATATCCAACGAACTGTGGAGTGGTGAAACCCCAGAAAACGTGTTTCTCGCATTAAGTAGCTCGAAAAGAGCGCTCTCGATGTTTCTGCATACTTTGGACAGATGTTTCACCAAGTTTATCGTAGAAAATGCATATCTCAGCTTGAAACCCGACGAAAAAAAAAATATCTCCGGTTCTGCATATCCAACGCACTGTGGAGTGGTGAAAACACCAGATAACGTGTTTCTCGCATTAAGTACCTCGAAACTAGCGATCTCGATGATTCTGCATACTTCTGTCAGAAGTCTCACCAAGATTATCGTAGAAAATGCATATCTAAGCTTTAAACCCGACCGAAACCGAGTTATCTCCGGTTCTGCACATCAAACGTACCGTGGAGTGGTGAAAACACCAGAAAACGTGTTTCTTGCATTAAGTAGCTCGCAAAGAGCGATCTAGATGATTCTGCATACTTCGGACTGAAGTCTCACCAATGTTATCGCAGAAAATGCATATTTCAGCTGGAAACCCCACGAAAACCAAGTTATCGGCGGCTCTACATATCAAACGCACTGTGGAGTGGTCAAAACACCAGATAACGTGTTTCTCGCATTAAATAGCTCGAAAAGAGCGATATCGATAATTCTGCATACTTCGGGCAGAAGTCTCACCAATATTATCGCAGAAAATGCATATCTCAGCTTGAAACCTCACGAAAATCAAGATGTCGCCGGTTCTGCACATCAAACGCACTGTGGGGTGCTGAAAACACCATAAAACGTGTTTTTCGCATTCAATAGCACGAAAACTGCGATTTCGGTGATTCTCCATACTTCTCACAGAAGAATATCCAAGATTATCGCAGAAAATGCATGTCTCAGCTGGAAACCCCACGAAAACGAAGATATCGCAGTTTCCGCATATCAAACGCACTGTGGAGTGGTAAAAATAGCAGATAACGTGTTTCTTGCATTAAATAGCTCGATAGGAGCGTTCTCGAAGATCCTGCATACTTCTGACAGAAGTCTCACCAAGATTTTCGTAGAAAATGCATATCTCAGCTTGAAACCCGACGAAAACCGAGTTATCTCCGGTTCTGCACATCAAACGTACCGTGGAGTGGTGAAAACACCAGAAAACGTGTTTCGCGCATTAAGAAGCTCGAAAAGAGCGTTCTCGAAGATTCTGCATACTTCTGACAGAATTCTCACCAGTGTTATCGTAGAAAATGCATATCTCAGCTTGAAACCCGACCGAAACCAAGATATCTCCGGTTCTGCATGTCAAACGTACTGTGGAGTGGTGCAAACACCAGAATACGTGTTTCGTGCATTAAGTAGCTCGAAAAGAGCGATCTAGGTGATTCTGCATACTTCTGACTGAAGTCTCACCAATATTATCGCAGAAAATGCATATCTCAGCTCGAAACCTCACGAAAATCAAGATGTTGCCGGTTCTGCATATCAAACGCACTGTGGAGTGGTGAAAACAACCAGAGAACGTTTTTCTCGCATTAAATAGCTTGAATAGAGCGATCTCGATGATTCTGCATACTTCGGACTGATGTTTCACCAAGATTATCGTAGAAAATGCATATCTCAACTTGAAACCCGACGATAACCAAAATACCGCCGGTTCTGCATATCAAACCAACTGTGGAGTGGTGAAAACACCAGATAACGTGTTTCTCGCATTAACTATTTCGAAAAGCGCGATCTAGATGATTCTGCATACTTCTGATAAAAGACCCACCAAGATTATCGCAGAAAATGCATATTTCAGCTGGAAACCCCACGAAAACCAAGTTATCGGCGGCTCTACACATCAAACGCACTGTGGAGTGGTCAAAACACCAGATAACGTGTTTCTCGCATTAAATAGCTCGAAAAGAGCGATATCGATAATTCTGCATACTTCGGACAGAAGTCTCACCAATATTATCGCAGAAAATGCATATCTCAGCTTGAAACCTCACGAAAATCAAGACGTCGCCGGTTCTGCACATCAAACGCACTGTGGGGTGCTGAAAACACCATAAAACGTGTTTTTCGCATTCAATAGCACGAAAACTGCGATTTCGGTGATTCTCCATACTTCTCACAGAAGAATATCCAAGATTATCGCAGAAAATGCATGTCTCAGCTGGAAACCCCACGAAAACGAAGATATCGCAGTTTCCGCATATCAAACGCACTGTGGAGTGGTAAAAATAGCAGATAACGTGTTTCTTGCATTAAATAGCTCGATAGGAGCGTTCTCGAAGATCCTGCATACTTCTGACAGAAGTCTCACCAAGATTTTCGTAGAAAATGCATATCTCAGCTTGAAACCCGACGAAAACCGAGTTATCTCCGGTTCTGCACATCAAACGTACCGTGGAGTGGTGAAAACACCAGAAAACGTGTTTCGCGCATTAAGAAGCTCGAAAAGAGCGTTCTCGAAGATTCTGCATACTTCTGACAGAATTCTCACCAGTGTTATCGTAGAAAATGCATATCTCAGCTTGAAACCCGACCGAAACCAAGATATCTCCGGTTCTGCATGTCAAACGTACTGTGGAGTGGTGCAAACACCAGAATACGTGTTTCGTGCATTAAGTAGCTCGAAAAGAGCGATCTAGGTGATTCTGCATACTTCTGACTGAAGTCTCACCAATATTATCGCAGAAAATGCATATCTCAGCTCGAAACCTCACGAAAATCAAGATGTTGCCGGTTCTGCATATCAAACGCACTGTGGAGTGGTGAAAACAACCAGAGAACGTTTTTCTCGCATTAAATAGCTTGAATAGAGCGATCTCGATGATTCTGCATACTTCGGACTGATGTTTCACCAAGATTATCGTAGAAAATGCATATCTCAACTTGAAACCCGACGATAACCAAAATACCGCCGGTTCTGCATATCAAACCAACTGTGGAGTGGTGAAAACACCAGATAACGTGTTTCTCGCATTAACTATTTCGAAAAGCGCGATCTAGATGATTCTGCATACTTCTGATAAAAGACCCACCAAGATTATCGCAGAAAATGCATATTTCAGCTGGAAACCCCACGAAAACCAAGTTATCGGCGGCTCTACACATCAAACGCACTGTGGAGTGGTCAAAACACCAGATAACGTGTTTCTCGCATTAAATAGCTCGAAAAGAGCGATATCGATAATTCTGCATACTTCGGACAGAAGTCTCACCAATATTATCGCAGAAAATGCATATCTCAGCTTGAAACCTCACGAAAATCAAGATGTCGCCGGTTCTGCACATCAAACGCACTGTGGGGTGCTGAAAACACCATAAAACGTGTTTTTCGCATTCAATAGCACGAAAACTGCGATTTCGGTGATTCTCCATACTTCTCACAGAAGAATATCCAAGATTATCGCAGAAAATGCATGTCTCAGCTGGAAACCCCACGAAAACGAAGATATCGCAGTTTCCGCATATCAAACGCACTGTGGAGTGGTAAAAATAGCAGATAACGTGTTCCTTGCATTAAATAGCTCGATAGGAGCGTTCTCGAAGATCCTGCATACTTCTGACAGAAGTCTCACCAAGATTATCGTAGAAAATGCATATCTCAGCTTGAAACCCGACCGAAACCGAGTTATCTCCGGTTCTGCACATCAATCGCACCGTGGAGTGGTGAAACCACCAGAAAACGTGTTTCGCGCATTAAGTAGCTCGAAAAGAGCGTTCTCGAAGATTCTGCATACTTCTGACAGAAGTCTCACCAGGGTTATCGTAGAAAATGCATATCTCAGCTTGAAACCCGACCGAAACCAAGATATCTCCGGTTCTGCATGTCAAACGTACTGTGGAGTGGTGAAAACACCAGAAAACGTGTTTCGTGCATTAAGTAGCTCGAAAAGAGCGATCTAGATAATTCAGCATACTTCGGACAAATGTTTCACCAAGATTATCGTGGAAAATGCATATCTCAGCTTGAAACCCGACCGAAACCAAGATATCTCCGGTTCTGCATGTCAAACGTACTGTGGAGTGGTGAAAACACCAGAAAACGTGTTTCGTGCATTAAGTAGCTCGAAAAGAGCGATCTAGATGATTCTGCATACTTCTGACAAAAGACCCACCAAGATTAGCGCAGAAAATGCATATCTCAGCTGGAAACACCACGAAAATCAAGATATCACCTGTTCTGCACATCAAACGCACTGTGGAGTGGTGAAAACAACCTGAGAACGTGTTTCTCGCATTAAATAGCTCGAAAAGAGCGATCCCGATGCTTCAGCATACTTCGGACAGAAGTCTCACCAAGATTATCGCAGGAAATGCATATCTCAGCTTGAAACCCCACGAAAGCCAAGATATCGCTGGTTCTGCATATCAAACGCACTGTGGAGTGGTGAAAACACCGGATAAGGTTGTTCTCGCATTAACTAGCTCGAAAAGAGCGATCTCGATGTTTCAGCATACTTCGGACAGAAGTCTCACCAAGATTGTCGCAGAAAATGCATATCTCAGCTTGAAACCCCACGAAAACCAAGATATCGCTGGTTCTGCATATCAAACGCACTGTGGAGTGGTGAAAACACCGGATAAGGTTTTTCTCGCATTAACTAGCTCGAAAAGAGCGATCTCGATGTTTCAGCATACTTCGGACAGAAGTCTCACCAAGATTATCGCAGAAAATGCATATCTCATCTTGAAACCCCACGAAAACCAAGATATCGCCGGTTCCTCATATCAAACGCACTGTGGAGTGGTGAAAACACCAGATAACGTGTTTCTCGCATTAAATAGCTCGATAAGAGCGAACTCGATGTTTCTGCATACTTCGGACAGAAGTCTCACCAAAATTATCGTAAAAAATGCATATCCCAGCTTGAAACCCCACGAAAACCAAGATATCGCCGGTTCTGCATATCAAACGCACTGTGGAGTGGTGAAAACACCAGATAACGTGTTTCTCGCATTAAATCTCTCGAGACGAGCGATCTCGATGATTCTGCATACTTCGGACAGAAGTTTCACCAAAATTATCGTAAAAAATGCATATCCCAGCTTGAAACCCCACGAAAACCAAGATATCGCCGGTTCTGCATATCAAACGCACTGTGGAGTGGTGAAAACACCAGAAAACGTGTTTCGCGCATTAAGTAGCTCGAGACGAGCGATCTCGATGATTCTGCATACTTCGGAGAGAAGTCTCAACAAGATTATCGCAGAAAATGCATATCTCAGCTTGAAACCCCACGAAAACCAAGATATCTACTGTTCTGCATATCAAACGCTCTGTGGAGTGGTGAAAACACCAGATAACGTGTTTCTCGCACTAACTAGATCGAAAAGAGCGATCTCGATGATTCAGCATACTTCGGACAGAAGTCTCACCAAGATTACCGTAAAAAATGCATATCTCAGCTTGAAACCCCACGAAAACCAAGATATCGCTCTGTTCTGCATATCAAACGCACTGTGGAGTGGTGAAAACCCCAGAAAACGTGTTTCTCGCATTAAATAGCTCGAATAGAGCGATCTCGATGATTCTTCATACTTCGGACAGAAGTCTCACCAATATTATCGCAGAATAAAAATATCTCAGCTTGAAACCTCACGAAAACCAAGTTATCTCCGGTTCTGCACATCAAACGTACTGTGAAGTGGTGAAAACACCAGATAAATAGTTTCTCGCATTAAATAGGTCGAAAAGCGGGATCTCGATGATTCTGCATACTTCGGACAGAGGTCTCACCAAGATTATCGCAGAAAATGCATATCTCAGTTTGAACCCCGACGAAATCCAAGATGTCGCTGGTTCTGCATATCAAACGCACTGTGGAGTTGTGAAAACACCAGATAACGTGTTTCTCGCATTAAATAGGTCGAAAAGAGGGATCTCGATGATTCTGCATACTTCGGACAGAGGTCTCACCAAGATTATAGCAGATAATGCATATCTCAGCTTGAAACCCGACGAAAACCGAGTTATCTCCGGTTCTGCACATCAAACGTACCGTGGAGTGGTGAAAACACCAGAAAACGTATTTCGCGCATTAAGTAGCTCGAAAAGAGCGTTCTCGAGGATTCTGCATACTTCTGACAGAAGTCTCACCAGGATTATCGTAGAAAATGCATATCTCAGCTTGAAACCCGACCAAAACCAAGATATCTCCGGTTCTGCATGTCAAACGTACTGTGGAGTGGTGAAAACACCAGAAAACGTGTTTCGTGCATTAAGTAGCTCGAAAAGAGCGATCTAGATGATTCTGCATACTTCTGACTGAAGTCTCACCAATATTATCGCAGAAAATGCATATCTCAGCTTGAAACCTCACGAAAATCAAGATGTTGCCGGTTCTGCATATCAAACGCACTGTGGAGTGGTGAAAACAACCAGAGAACATGTTTCTCGCATTAAATAGCTCGAATGGTGCGATCTCGATGATTCTGCATACTTCGGACAGAAGTCTCACCAAGATTATCGTATAAAATGCATATCTCAGCTTGAAACCCCACGAAAACCAAGATATCGCTGGTACTGCATATCAAACGCACTGTGGAGTGGTGAAAACACCAGATAACGTGTTTCTCGCATTAAATAGCTCGAAAAGAGCGTTCTCGAAGATCCTGCATACTTCGGACAGAAGTCTCACCAAGATTATCGTAGAAAATGCATATCTCAGCTTGAAACCCCACGAAAGCCAAGATATCGCTGGTTCTGCATATCAAACGCACTGTGGAGTGGTGAAAACACCAGACAAGGTTTTTCTCGCATTAAATAGCTCGAATAGAGCGGTCTCGATGATTAAGCATACTTCGGACAGAAGTCTCACCAAGATTATTGTAAAAAATGCATATCTCAGCTTGAAACCAGACGAAAACCAAACATCGCCGGTTCTGCATATCAAACCAACTGTGGAGTGGTGAAAACATCAGACAACGTGTTTCTCGCATTAAATAGCTCGAATAGAGCGATCTCGATGATTAAGCATACTTCGGAAAGAAGTCTCACCAAGATTATCGCAGAAATTGCATATCTCAGCTTGAAACCCCACGAAAACCAAACATCGCCGGTTCTGCATATCAAACCAACTGTGGAGTGGTGAAAACCACAGAAAACGTGTTTCTCGCATTAAATAGCTCGAAAAGTACGATCTCGATGACTCTGCATACTTCGGACAGAAGTCTCACCAAGATTATCGCAGAAAATGCATATCTGAGCTTGAAACCCCACGAAAACCAGGATATCTCCGGTTCTGCATATCAAACGCACTATGGAGTGGTGAAAACACCAGACAACGTGTTTCTCGCATTAAATACATCGAAAAGTGCGATCTCGATGATTCTGCATACTTCGGACAGAAGTCTCATCAAGATTATCGTAAAAAATGCATATCTCAGCTTGAAACCCTACGAAAACCCAGATATCGCTGGTTCTGCATATCAAACGCACTGTGGAGTTGTGAAAACACCAGATAACGTGTTTCTCGCATTAAGTGGGTCGAAAAGAGGGATCTCGATGATTCTGCATACTTCGGACAGAGGTCTCACCAAGATTATCGCAGAAAATGCATATCTCAGCTTGAAACCCTACGAAAACCCAGATATCGCTGGTTCTGCATATCAAACGCACTGTGGAGTGGTGAAAACACCAGATAACGTGTTTCTCGCATTAAATAGCTCGAAAAGAGCGTTCTCGAAGATCCTGCATACTTCGGACAGAAGTCTCACCAAGATTATCGTAGAAAATGCATATCTCAGCTTGAAACCCCACGAAAGCCAAGATATCGCTGGTTCTGCATATCAAACGCACTGTGGAGTGGTGAAAACACCAGACAACGTGTTTCTCGCATTAAATACATCGAAAAGTGCGATCTCGATGATTCTGCATACTTCGGACAGAAGTCTCATCAAGATTATCGTAAAAAATGCATATCTCAGCTTGAAACCCTACGAAAACCCAGATATCGCTGGTTCTGCATATCAAACGCACTGTGGAGTTGTGAAAACACCAGATAACGTGTTTCTCGCATTAAGTGGGTCGAAAAGAGGGATCTCGATGATTCTGCATACTTCGGACAGAGGTCTCACCAAGATTATCGCAGAAAATGCATATCTCAGCTTGAAACCCGACGAAATCCAAGATGTCACCGGTTCTGCATATCAAACGCACTGTTGAATGTTGAAAACACCAGAAAACTTGTTTTTTCGCATTAAATAGCTCGACACGAGCGATCTAGATGATTCTGCATACTTCTGACTGACGTCTCACCAATATTATCGCAGAACATGCATATCTCAGCTTGAAAATTCACGAAAACCAAGTTATCTCCGGTTCTGCACATCAAACGTACTGTGAAGTGGTGAAAACACCAGATAAATAGTTTCTCGCATTAAATTGCTCGCAAACAGGGATCTCGATGATTCTGCATACTTCTGACAGAAGACTCACCAAGATTATCGCAGAAAATGCATATCTCAGTTTGAACCCCGACGAAATCCAAGATGTCGCTGGTTCTGCATATCAAACGCACTGTGGAGTTGTGGAAACACCAGATAACGTGTTTCTCGCATTAAATAGGTCGAAAAGAGGGATCTCGATGATTCTGCATACTTCGGACAGAAGTCTCACCAAGATTATCGCAGAAAATGCATATCTGAGCTTGAACCCCACGAAAACCAAGATATCGCTGGTTCTGCATATCAAACGCACTGTGGAGTGGTGAAAACACCAGATGACGTGTTTCTCGCATTAAATAGGTCGAAACGAGCGATCTCGATGATTGAGCATACTTCGGACAGAAGTCTCACCATGATTATCGCAGAAAATGCATTTCTCTACTAGAAACCCCACGAAAACCAAGCTATCTCCTGTTCTGCATGTCCAACAAACTGTGGAGTGGTGAAAACACCAGATAACGTGTTTCTCGCATTAAATAGGTCGAAACGAGCGATCTCGATGATTAAGCATACTTCGGACAGAAGTCTCAACAAGATTATCGTAAAAAATGCATATCTCAGCTTGAAACCCCACGAAAACCCAGATATCGCTGGTTCTGCATATCAAACGCACTGTGGCGTGCTGAAAACACCAGATAACGTGTTTCTCGCATTAAATAGGTCGAATAGAGCGATCTCGATGTTTCTGCATACTTCGGACAGAGGTCTCACCAAGATTATCGCAGAAAATGCATATCTCAGCTTGAAACCCCACGAAAACCAAGATATCTCTGGTTCTGCACATCCAGCGAACTGTGGTGTGGCGAAAACCCCAGAAAACTAGTTTCTCGCATTAAATAGCTCGAAAAGAGCGATCTGGATGATCCTGCATACTTCGGACAGAAGTCTCACCAAGATTATCGTAAAAAATGCATATATCTCAGCTTGAAACCCGACGAAAACCAAACATCGCCGGTTCTGCATATCAAACCAACTGTGGAGTGGTGAAAACACCAGACAACGTGTTTCTCGCATTAAATAGCTCGAATAGAGCGATCTCGATGATTAAGCATACTTCGGAAAGAAGTCTCACCAAGATTATCGCAGAAATTGCATATCTCAGCTTGAAACCCCACGAAAACCAAACATCGCCGGTTCTGCATATCAAACCAACTGTGGAGTGGTGAAAACCCCAGAAAACGTGTTTCTCGCATTAAATAGGTCGAAACGAGCGATCTCGATGATTAAGCATACTTCGGACAGAAGTCTCAACAAGATTATCGTAAAAAATGCATATCTCAGCTTGAAACCCCACGAAAACCCAGGTATCGCTGGTTCTGCATATCAAACGCACTGTGGCGTGCTGAAAACACCAGATAACGTGTTTCTCGCATTAAATAGGTCGAATAGAGCGATCTCGATGTTTCTGCATACTTCGGACAGAGGTCTCACCAAGATTATCGCAGAAAATGCATATCTCAGCTTGAAACCCCACGAAAACCAAGATATCTCTGGTTCTGCACATCCAGCGAACTGTGGTGTGGCGAAAACCCCAGAAAACTAGTTTCTCGCGTTAAATAGCTCGAAAAGAGCGATCTGGATGATCCTGCATACTTCGGACAGAAGTCTCACCAAGATTATCGTAAAAAATGCATATATCTCAGCTTTTAAACCCGACGAAAACCAAACATCGCCGGTTCTGCATATCAAACCAACTGTGGAGTGGTGAAAACCCCAGAAAACGTGTTTCTCGCATTAAATAGCTCGAAAAGAACGATCTCGATGACTCTGCATACTTCGGACAGAAGTCTCACCAAGATTATCGCAGAAAGTGCATATCTGAGCTTGAAACCCCACGAAAACCAAGATATCTCCTGTTCTGCATATCCAACGAACTGTGGAGTGGTGAAAACCCCAGAAAACGTGTTTCTCGCATTAAATAGCTCGAAAAGAGCGCTCCTGATGTTTCTGCATACTTCGGACAGATGTTTCACCAAGATTATCGTAGTAAATGCATATCTCAGCTTGAAACCCGACGAAAACCAAACATCGCCGGTTCTGCATATCAAACCAGCTGTGGTGTGGTGAAAACACCAGACAACGTGTTTCTCGCATTAAATAGCTCGAATAGAGCGATCTCGATGATTAAGCATACTTCGGACAGAAGTCTCACCAAGATTATCGTAAAAACTGCATATCTCAGCTTGAAACCCCACGAAAACCAAGATATCGCTGGTTCTGCATATCAAACGCACTGTGGAGTGGTGAAAACACCAGATAACGTGGTTCTCGCATTAAATAGCTCGACAAGAGCGATATCGATGATTCCGCATACTTCGGACATATGTCTCACCAAGATTATCGCAGAAATTGCATATCTCAGCATGAAACCCGACGAACACCAAAATATCTCCGGTTCTGCATATCCAACGCACTGTGGAGTGGTGCAAACACCAGATAACGTGTTTCTCGCATTAAAGAGCTCGAAACGAGCGATCTCGATGATTCTGCATACTTCGGACAGAAGTCTCACCAAGATTATCGTAAAAAATGCATATATCTCAGCTTGAAACCCGACGAAAACCAAACATCGCCGGTTCTGCATATCAAACCAACTGTGGAGTGGTGAAAACACCAAACAACGTGTTTCTCGCATTAAATAGCTCGAATAGAGCGATCTCGATGATTAAGCATACTTCGGAAAGAAGTCTCACCAAGATTATCGCAGAAATTGCATATCTCAGCTTGAAACCCCACGAAAACCAAACATCGCCGGTTCTGCATATCAAACCAACTGTGGAGTGGTGAAAACCCCAGAAAATGTGTTTCTCGCATTAAATAGCTCGAAAAGTACGATCTCGATGACTCTGCATACTTCGGACAGAAGTCTCACCAAGATTATCGCAGAAAGTGCATATCTGAGCTTGAAACCCCACGAAAACCAGGATATCTCCGGTTCTGCATATCAAACGCACTGTGGAGTGGTGAAAACACCAGATAACGTGTTTCTCGCATTAAATTGGTCGAAACGAGCGATCTCGATGATTAAGCATACTTCGGACAGAAGTCTCATCAAGATTATCGTAAAAAATGCATATCTCAGCTTGAAACCCGACGAAAACCAAACATCGCCGGTTCTGCATATCAAACATACTGTGGAGTGGTGAAAACACCAGACAACGTGTATCTCTCATTAAATAGCTCGAATAGAGCGATCTCGATGATTAAGCACACTTCGGAAAGAAGTCTCACCAAGATTATCGCAGAAATTGCATATCTCAGCTTGAAACCCCACGAAAACCAAGATATCTCCTGTTCTGCATATCCAACGAACTGTGGAGTGGTGAAAACCCCAGAAAACGTGTTTCTCGCATTAAATAGCTCGAAAAGAGCGCACCTGATGTTTCTGCATACTTCGAACAGATGTTTCACCAAGATTATCGTAGTAAATGCATATCTCAGCTTGAAACCCGACGAAAACCAAACATCGCCGGTTTTGCATATCAAACCAACTGTGGAGTGGTGAAAACACCAGACAACGTGTTTCTCGCATTAAATAGCTCGAATAGAGCGATCTCGATGATTAAGCATACTTCGGACAGAAGTCTCACCAAGATTATCGTAAAAACTGCATATCTCAGCTTGAAACCCCACGAAAACCAAGATATCGCTGGTTCTGCATATCAAACGCACTGTGGAGTGGTGAAAACACCAGATAACGTGGTTCTTGCATTAAATAGCTCGACAAGAGCGATATCGATTATTCCGCATACTACGGACAGAGGTCTCACCAAGATTATCGCAGAAAATGCATATCTCAGCTTGAAACCCCACGAAAACCAAGATATCTCTGGTTCTGCACATCCAGCGAACTGTGGAGTGGCGAAAACCCCAGAAAACTAGTTTCTCGCATTAAATAGCTCGAAAAGAGCGATCTGGATGATCCTGCATACTTCGGACATATGTCTCACCAAGATTATCGCAGAAATTGCATATCTCAGCATGAAACCCGACGAACACCAAAATATCTCCGGTTCTGCATATCCAACGCACTGTGGAGTGGTGCAAACACCAGATAACGTGTTTCTCGCATTAAAGAGCTCGAAACGAGCGATCTCGATGATTCTGCATACTTCGGACAGAAGTCTCACCAAGATTATCGTAAAAAATGCATATCTCAGCTTGAAACCCCACGAAAACCAAGATATCGCTGGTTCTGCATATCAAACGCACTGTGGAGTTGTGAAAACACCAGATAACGTGTTTCTCGCATTAAATAGGTCGAAAAGAGGGATCTCGATGATTCTGCATACTTCGGACAGAGGTCTCACCAAGATTATCGCAGAAAATGCATATCTCAGCTTGAAACCCCACGAAAACCAAGATATCTCCGGGTCTGCACATCCAACGAACTGTGGTGTGGTGAAAACCCCAGAAAACGTGTTTCTCGCATTAAATAGCTCGAAAAGAGCGCTCTTGATGTTTCTGCATACTTCGGACAGATGTTTCACCATGATTATCGTAGAATATGCATATCTCAGCTTGAAACCCGACGAAAACCAAACATCGCCGGTTCTGCATATCAAACCAACTGTGGAGTGGTGAAAACACCAGACAACGTGTTTCTCGCATTAAATAGATCGAAAAGTGCGATCTCGATGATTCTGCATACTTCGGACAGAAGTCTCATCAAGATTATCGTAAAAAATGCATATCTCAGCTTGAAACCCCACGAAAACCCAGATATCACTGGTTCTGCATATCCAACGAACTGTCGAGTGGTGAAATCCCCAGAAAACGTGTTTCTAGCAGTAAATAGCTCGAAACGAGCGCTCTCGACCTTTCTGCATACTTCGGTCAGAAGTCTCAACAAGATTATCGTAGAAAATGCATATCTCAGCTTGAAACCCCACGAAAACCAAGATATGTACTGTTCTGCATATCGACCGCACTGTGGAGTGGTGAAAACACCAGATAACGTGTTTCTCGCACTAACTAGCTCGAAAAGAGCGATATCGATGATTCAGCATACTTCGGACAGAACTCTCACCAAGATTATCGCAGAAAATGCATATCTCAGCTTGAAACCCCACGAAAACCAAGATATCGCCGGTTCTGCATATCAAACGCACTGTGGTGTGGTGATAACACCAGATAACGTGTTTCTCGCATTAAATGGCTCGAAACGAGCGATCTCGATGCTTCTGCATACTTCTAACAGAAGTCTCACCAAGATTATCGCAGAAAATGCATATCTCAGCTTGAAACCCCACGAAAACCAAGATATCGCCGGTTCTGCATATCAAACGCACTGTGGAGTGGTGAAAACACCAGATAACGTGTTTCTCGCACTAACTAGCTCGAAACGAGCGATCTCGATGATTCTGCACACTTCGGCCAGAAGTCTCAACAAGATTATCGCAGAAAATGCATATCTCAGCTTGAAACCCCACCAAAACCAAGATATGTACTGTTCTGCATATCAAACGCACTGTGGAGCGGTGAAAACACCAGATAACGTGTTCCTCGCACTAACTAGCTCGAAAAGGGCGATCTCGATGATTCAGCATACTTCTGACAGAAGACTCACCAAGATTATCGCAGAAAATGCATATCTCAGCTCGAAACACCACGAAAATCAAGATGTCGCCGGTTCTGCATATCAAACGCACTGTGGGGTGGTGAAAACACCAGAAAACGTGTTACTCGCATTAAATAGTTCGAAAAGAGCGATCTAGATGATTCTGCATACTTCTGACAGAAGACTCACCAAGATTATCGCAGAAAATGCATATCTCAGCTGGAAACCCTACGAAAACCAAGATATCGCCGGTTCTCCATAACAGACGCACTGTGGAGTGGTGAAAACACCAGAAAACGTGTTTCTCGCATTAGCTAGCTCGAAAAGAGCGTTCTCGATGATTCTGCATACTTCTCATAGATGAAACACCAAGATTATCGCAGAAAATGCATATTTCAGCTGGAAACCCCACGAAAACCAAGTTATCGGCGGCTCTACATATCAAACGCACTGTGGAGTGTTCAATACACCAGATAACGTGTTTCTCGCATTAAATAGCTCGAAAAGAGCGATATCTATAATTCTGCATACTTCGGACAGAAGTCTCACCAATATTATCGCAGAAAATGCATATCTCAGCTTGAAACCTCACGAAAATCAATATGACGCCGGTTCTGCATATCAAACGCACTGTGGAGTGGTGAAAACAACCAGATAACGTGTTGCTCGCATTAAATAGCTCGAAACGAGCGATCTAGGTGATTCTGCATACTTCTGACTGAAGTCTCACCAATATTATCGCAGAAAATGCATATCTCAGCTTGAAACCCGACGAAAACCAAGATATCGTCGGTTCTGCATATCAGACGCACTGTGGAATGTTGAAAACACCAGAAAACGTGTTTCTCGCATTAACTATCTCGAAAAGAGCGTTATCGATGATTGTGCATACTTCTCATAGATGAAACACCAAGAGTATCGCAGAAAATGCATATTTCAACTGGAAACCCCACGAAAACCAAGTTATCGGCGGCTCTACATATCAAACGCACTGTGGAGTGGTCAAAACACCAGAAAACGTGTTTCTCGCATTAAAGAGCTCCAATAGAGCTATCTCGATGATTCTTCATACTTCGGACAGAAGTCTCAACAAGATTATCGTACAAAATGCATATCTCAGCTTGAAACCCCACGAAAGCCAAGATATCGCTGGTTCTGCATATCAAACGCACTGTGGAGTGGTGGAAACACCGGATAAGATTTTTCTCGCATTAACTAGCTCGAAAAGAGCGATCTCGATGATTCTGCATACTTCTGACAGAAGACTCACCAAATTATCGCAGAAAATGCATATCTCAGCTGGAAACCCTACGAAAACCAAGATATCGCCGGTTCTACATAACAGACGCACTGTGGAGTGGCTAAAACACCAGAAAACGTGTTTTTCGCGTTAACTAGCTCGAAAAGAGCGTTCTCGATGATTCTGCATACTTCTCATAGATGAAGCACCAAGATTATCGCAGAAAATGTATATTTCAGCTGGAAACCCCACGAAAACCAAGTTATCGGCGGCTCTACATATCAAACGCACTGTGGAGTGGTCAAAACACCAGATAACGTGTATCTCGCATTAAATAGCTCGAAAAGAGCGATATCTATAATTCTGCATACTTCGGACAGAAGTCTCACCAATATTATCGCAGAAAATGCATATCTCAGCATGAAACCTCACGAAAATCAAGATGACGCCGGTTCTGCATATCAAACGCACTGTGGAGTGGTGAAAACAACCAGATAACGTGTTTCTCGCATTAAATAGCTCGAAACGAGCGATTTAGGTGATTCTGCATACTTCTGACTGAAGTCTCACCAATATTATCGCAGAAAATGCATATCTCAGCTTGAAACCCGACGAAAACCAAGATATCGTCGGTTCTGCATATCAGACGCACTGTGGAATGTTGAAAACACCAGAAAACGTGTTTCTCGCATTAACTATCTCGAAAAGAGCGTTCTCGATGATTCTGCATACTTCTCATAGATGAAACACCAAGAGTATCGCAGAAAATGCATATTTCAACTGGATACCCCACGAAAACCAAGTTATCGGCGGCTCTACATATCAAACGCACTGTGGAGTGGTCAAAACACCAGAAAACGTGTTTCTCGCATTAAATAGCTCGAATAGAGCGATCTCGATGATTCTTCATACTTCGGACAGAAGTCTCAACAAGATTATCGTACAAAATGCATATCTCAGCTTGAAACCTCACGAAAATCAATATGACGCCGGTTCTGCATATCAAACGCACTGTGGAGTGGTGAAAACAACCAGATAACGTGTTGCTCGCATTAAATAGCTCGAAACCCGCGATCTAGGTGATTCTGCATACTTCTGACTGAAGTCTCACCAATATTATCGCAGAAAATGCATATCTCAGCTTGAAACTCGACTAAAACCAAAATATCTCCGGTTCTGCATATCCAACGCACTGTGGAGTGGTGAAAACACCAGAAAACGTGTTTCTCGCATTAAGTAGCTCGAAAAGAGCGCTCTCGATGTTTCTGCATACTTCGGACAGAAGGCTCAACAAGATTATCGTAAAAAATGCATATCTCAGCTAGAAAACCCCACGAAAGCCAAGATATCGCTGGTTCTGCATGTCAAACGCACTGTGGAGTGGTGAAAACACCGGATAAGGTTTTTCTCGCATTAACTTGCTCGAAAAGAGCGATCTCGATGTTTCAGCATACTTTGGACCGAAGTCTCACCAAGATTATAGCAGAAAATGCATATCTCAGCTTGAAACCCCACGAAAACCAAGATATCGCCGGTTCTGCATATCATACGCACTGTGGAGTGGTGAAAACACCAGACAACGTGTTTCTCGCATTAAATAGCTCGAAAAGACCGATCTCGATGATTAAGCATACTTCGGACAGAAGTCTAACCAAGATTATCGTAAAAAATGCATATCTCAGCATGAAACCCCACGAAAACCAAGATATCGCTGGTACTGCATATCAAACGCACAGTGGAGTGGTGAAAACACCAGATAACGTGTTTCTCGCATTAAATAGCTAGAAAAGAGCGCTCTCGATGATTCTGCATACATGGGACAGAAGTCTCACCAAGATTATCGCAGAAAATGCATATCTCAGCTTGAAACCCCACGAAAACCGAGATGTCGCCGGTTCTGCATATCAAACGCACTGTGGAGTGGTGAAAACACCAGAAAACGTGTTTCTCGCATTAAATAGCTCGAAAAGAGCGATCAATATGATTCAGCATACTTCGGACAGAAGTCTCACCAAGATTATCGCAGGAAATGCATATCTCAGCTTGAAACCCCACGAAAACCAAGATATCTCCGGTTCTGCATATCCAACGAACTGTGGAGTGGTGAAACCCCAGAAAACGTGTTTCTCGCATTAAGTAGCTCGAAAAGAGCGCTCTCGATGTTTCTGCATACTTTGGACAGATGTTTCACCAAGTTTATCGTAGAAAATGCATATCTCAGCTTGAAACCCGACGAAAAAAAAAATATCTCCGGTTCTGCATATCCAACGCACTGTGGAGTGGTGAAAACACCAGATAACGTGTTTCTCGCATTAAGTACCTCGAAACTAGCGATCTCGATGATTCTGCATACTTCTGTCAGAAGTCTCACCAAGATTATCGTAGAAAATGCATATCTAAGCTTTAAACCCGACCGAAACCGAGTTATCTCCGGTTCTGCACATCAAACGTACCGTGGAGTGGTGAAAACACCAGAAAACGTGTTTCTTGCATTAAGTAGCTCGCAAAGAGCGATCTAGATGATTCTGCATACTTCGGACTGAAGTCTCACCAATGTTATCGCAGAAAATGCATATTTCAGCTGGAAACCCCACGAAAACCAAGTTATCGGCGGCTCTACATATCAAACGCACTGTGGAGTGGTCAAAACACCAGATAACGTGTTTCTCGCATTAAATAGCTCGAAAAGAGCGATATCGATAATTCTGCATACTTCGGGCAGAAGTCTCACCAATATTATCGCAGAAAATGCATATCTCAGCTTGAAACCTCACGAAAATCAAGATGTCGCCGGTTCTGCACATCAAACGCACTGTGGGGTGCTGAAAACACCATAAAACGTGTTTTTCGCATTCAATAGCACGAAAACTGCGATTTCGGTGATTCTCCATACTTCTCACAGAAGAATATCCAAGATTATCGCAGAAAATGCATGTCTCAGCTGGAAACCCCACGAAAACGAAGATATCGCAGTTTCCGCATATCAAACGCACTGTGGAGTGGTAAAAATAGCAGATAACGTGTTTCTTGCATTAAATAGCTCGATAGGAGCGTTCTCGAAGATCCTGCATACTTCTGACAGAAGTCTCACCAAGATTTTCGTAGAAAATGCATATCTCAGCTTGAAACCCGACGAAAACCGAGTTATCTCCGGTTCTGCACATCAAACGTACCGTGGAGTGGTGAAAACACCAGAAAACGTGTTTCGCGCATTAAGAAGCTCGAAAAGAGCGTTCTCGAAGATTCTGCATACTTCTGACAGAATTCTCACCAGTGTTATCGTAGAAAATGCATATCTCAGCTTGAAACCCGACCGAAACCAAGATATCTCCGGTTCTGCATGTCAAACGTACTGTGGAGTGGTGCAAACACCAGAATACGTGTTTCGTGCATTAAGTAGCTCGAAAAGAGCGATCTAGGTGATTCTGCATACTTCTGACTGAAGTCTCACCAATATTATCGCAGAAAATGCATATCTCAGCTTGAAACTCGACTAAAACCAAAATATCTCCGGTTCTGCATATCCAACGCACTGTGGAGTGGTGAAAACGCCAGAAAACGTGTTTCTCGCATTAAGTAGCTCGAAAAGAGCGCTCTCGATGTTTCTGCATACTTCGGACAGAAGGCTCAACAAGATTATCGTAAAAAATGCATATCTCAGCTAGAAAACCCCACGAAAGCCAAGATATCGCTGGTTCTGCATGTCAAACGCACTGTGGAGTGGTGAAAACACCGGATAAGGTTTTTCTCGCATTAACTTGCTCGAAAAGAGCGATCTCGATGATTAAGCATACTTCGGACAGAAGTCTAACCAAGATTATCGTAAAAAATGCATATCTCAGCATGAAACCCCACGAAAACCAAGATATCGCTGGTACTGCATATCAAACGCACAGTGGAGTGGTGAAAACACCAGATAACGTGTTTCTCGCATTAAATAGCTAGAAAAGAGCGCTCTCGATGATTCTGCATACATGGGACAGAAGTCTCACCAAGATTATCGCAGAAAATGCATATCTCAGCTTGAAACCCCACGAAAACCGAGATGTCGCCGGTTCTGCATATCAAACGAACTGTGGAGTGGTGAAAACACCGGATAAGGTTTTTCTCGCATTAACTAGCTCGAACAGAGCGATCTCGATGTTTCAGCATACTTCGGACAGAAGTCTCACCAAGATTACCGCAGAAAATGTATATCTCAGCTTGAAACCCCACGAAAACTAAGATATCGCCGGTTCTGCATATCATACGCACTGTGGAGTGGTGAAAACACCAGATAACGTGTTTCGCGCATT
This sequence comes from Anthophora plumipes, assembly GCA_951804975.1. NCBI lineage: Eukaryota > Metazoa > Arthropoda > Insecta > Hymenoptera > Apidae > Anthophora > Anthophora plumipes. The sequence continues at coordinate 1,545,585 of CATORF010000687.1, forward strand.
AAATAGCTCGAAACGAGCGATCTCGATGATTAAGCATACTTCGAACAGAAGTCTCACCAAGATTATCGTAAAAAATGCATATCTCAGCTTGAAACCCCACGAAAACCAAGATATCGCTGGTTCTGTATATCAAACGCACTGTGGAGTGGTGAAAACACCAGATAACGTGTTTCTCGCATTAAAGAGCTCGAAAAGAGGGATCTCGATGATTCTGCATACTTCTGACAGAAGACTCACCAAGATTATCACAGAAATTGCATATCTCAGCTGGAAACCCCACGAAAACCAAGATATCGCCGGTTCTGCATATCAGACGCACTATGGAGTGGTGAAAACATCAGAAAACGTGTATCTCGCATTAACTAGCTCGAAAAGAGCGTTCTCGATGATTCTGCATACTTCTCATAGATGAAACACCAAGATTATCGCAGAAAATGCATATTTCAGCTGGAAACCCCACGAAAACCAAGTTATCGGCGGCTCTACATATCAAACGCACTGTGGAGTGGTCAAAACAACCAGATAACGTGTTTCTCGCTTTAAATAGCTCGAAACGAGCGATCTAGATGATTCTGCATACTTCTGACTGAAGTCTCACCAATATGATCGCAGAAAATGCATATCTCAGCTTGAAACCCGACGAAAACCACGATGTCGCCGGTTCTGCATATCAAACGCACTGTGGCGTGGTGAAATCATCAGGAAACGTGTTTCTCGCATCAAATAGCTCGAAAAGAGCGATCTAGATGATTCTGCATACTTCTGACAGAAGACTCACCAAGATTATCGCAGAAAATGCATATCTCAGCTGGAAACCCCACGAAAACCAAGATATCGCCGGTTCTGCATATCAAACGCACTGTGGAGTGCTGAAAACACCAGATAACGTGTTTCTCGCATTAAAGAGCTCGAAAAGAGGGATCTCGATGATTAAGCATACTTCGGACAGAAGTCTCACCAAGATTATCGCAGGAATTGCAAATCTCAGCTTGAACCCCGACGAAATCCAAGATGTCGCCGGATCTGCATATCAAACGCACTGTGGAGTGGTGAAAACACCTGTTAACGTGTTTCTCGCATAAAATAGCTCGAAAAGTGCGATCTTGATGATTCTGCATACTTCTGTCTGAAGTCTCTCCAATATTATCGCACAAAATGCATATCTGAGCTTGAAACCCCACGAAAACCAGGATATCGTCGGTTCTGCACATCATACGCACTGTGGAGTGGCCAAAACACCAGATAACGTGTTTCTCGCATTATATAGCTCTAAAAGAGCGATCTCGATGATTCTGCATACTTCTAAATGAATTCTCACCAAGATTATCGCAGAAAATGCATATCTCAGGTTGATACCCGACGAAAGCCAAGACGTCGCCGGTTCTGCATATCAAACGCACTGTGGAGAGGTGAAAACACGAGATAACGTGTTTCTCGCATTTAAGAGCTCGAAAAGAGGGATCTCGATGTTTCCGCTTACTTCTGATAGAAGTCTCACCAAGATTATCGCAGAAAACGCATATCTCAGCTTGAAACCCCACGAAAACCAAGATATCGCCGGTTCTGCATATCAAACCAACTGTGGAGTGGTGAAAACCCCGGATAACGTGTTTCTCGCATTAAATAGCTCGAAAAGTGCGATCTCGATGATTCTGCATACATCGAACAGAGTCCCAACAAGATTATCGCAGAAAACGCATATTTCAGCTTGAAACCCCACGAAAACCAAGATATCTACTGTTCTGCATATCAAACGCACTGTGGTGTGGTGAAAACACCAGATAACGTGTTTCTCGCACTAACTAGCTCGAAAAGAGCGATCTCGATGATTCAGCATACTTCGGACAGAAGTCTCACCAAGATTATCGTAAAAAATGCATATCTCAGCTTGAAACCCCACGAAAGCCAAGATACCGCTGGTTCTGCATATCAAACGAACTGTGGAGTGGTGAAAACACCGGATAAGGTTTTTCTCGCATTAACTAGCTCGAAAAGAGCGATCTCGATGTTTCAGCATACTTCGGACAGAAGTCTCACCAAGATTACCGCAGAAAATGTATATCTCAGCTTGAAACCCCACGTAAACCAAGATATCGCCGGTTCTGCATATCATACGCACTGTGGAATGTTGAAAACACCGGGAAACTTGTTTTTTTGCATTAAATAGCTCGACAAGAGCGATCTAGATGATTCTGCATACTTCTGAATGAAGTCTCACCACGATTATCGCAGAAAATGCATATCTCAGCTGGAAACCCCACGAAAACCAAGATATCGCCGGTTCTGCATATCAGACGCACTTTGGAGTGGTGAAAACACCAGAAAACGTGATACTCGCATTAACTAGCTCGAAAAGTGCGTTCTGGATGGTTCTGCATACTTCTCATTGATGAAACACAAAGATTATCGCAGAAAATGCATATCTCAGCTTGATGCCCGACGACAGCCATGATGTCGCCGGTTCTGCATATCAAACGCACTGTGGAGTGGTGAAAACACCAGATAACGTGTTTCTCGCATTAAATAGCTCGAAAAGAGCGTTCTGGATGATTCTGCATACTTCTCATTGATGAAACACAAAGATTATCGCAGAAAATGCATATTTCAGTTGGAAACCCCACGAAAACCAAGTTATCGGCGGGTCTACATATCAAACGCACTGTGGAGTGGTCAAAACACCAGAAAACTTGTTTTTTCGCATTAAATAGCTCGAAACGGACGATCTAGATGATTCTGCATACTTCTGACTGAAGTCTCACCAATATTATCGCAGAAAATGCATATCTCAGCTAGAAACGTCACGAAAATCAAGATGTCGCCGGTTCTGCATATCAAACGCACTGTGGAGTGGTGAAAACAACCAGATAACGTGTTTCTCGCATTAAATAGCTCGAATAGAGCGATCTCGATGATTCTGCATACTGCTGACAGAAGACTCACCAAGATTATCGCAGAAAATGCATATCTCAGCTGGAAACACCACAAAAATCAAGATGACGCTGGTTCTGCATATCAAACGCACAGTTTAGTGGTGAAAACAACCAGACAACCTGTTTCTCGCATTAAATAGCTCGAAACGAGCGATCTAGATGATCCTGCATACTTCTGACTGAACTCTCACCAATATTATCGCAGAAAATGCATATCTCATCTTGAAACCTCACGAAAATCAAGATGACGCCGGTTCCGCATATCAAACGCACTGTGGAGTGGTCAATACACCAGATAACGTGTTTCTCCATTAAATAGCTCGAAAAGAGCGATATCGATGATTCTGCAAACTTCTGACTGATGTCTCACCAAGATTATCGCAGAAAATGCATATCTCAGCTTGATGCCCGACGACAGCCATGATGTCGCCGGTTCTGCATATCAAACGCACTGTGGAGTGGTGAAAACACCAGATAACGTGTTTCTCGCATTAAATAGCTAGAAACGAGCGATCACGATGATTAAGCATACTTCGGGCAGAAGTCTCACCAAGATTATCGTAAAAAATGCATATCTCAGCTTGAAACCCCACGAAATCCAAGATATCGCTGGTTCTTCATATCAAACGCACTGTGGAGTGCTGAAAGCACCAGATAACGTGTTTGCCGCATTAATTAGCACGAAACGAGCGATCTAGATGATTCTGCATACTTCTGACTGAAGTCTCACCAATATTATCGCAAAAAATGCATATCTCAGTTTGAACCCCGGCTAAAGCCAAGATGTCGCCGGTTCTGCATATCAAACGCACTGTGGAGTGGTGAAAACACCATATAACGTGTTTCTCGCGTTAAATAGCTCGACAAGAGCGATCTAGACGATTCTGCATACTTCTGACTGAAGTCTCACCAAGATTATCGCAGAAAATGCATATCTCAGCTTGAATCCCGAACGAAACCAACATATCTGCGGTTCTGCATGTCAAACGCACTGTGGAGTGGCGAAAACACCAGATAACGTGTTTCTCGAATTAAGTAGCTCGAAAAGAGCGATCTCGATGATTCTGCATACTTCTGACAGAAGTCTCACCAAGATAATCGCAGAAAATGCATATCTCACCTTGAAACCTCACGAAAATCAAGATGACGCCGGTTCTGCATATCAAACGCACTGTGGAGTGGTGAAAACAACCAGATAACGAGTTTCTCGCATTAAATAGCTCGAAAAGACCGTTCCCGATGATTCTGCATACTTCTGACAGAAGACTCACTAAGATTATCGCAGAAAATGCATACCTCAGCAGGAAACACCACGAAAATCAAGATATCGCCAGTTCTGCATATCAAACGCACTGTGGAATGTTGAAAACACCGGGAAACTTGTTTTTTTGCATTAAATAGCTCGACAAGAGCGATCTAGATGATTCTGCATACTTCTGAATGAAGTCTCACCACGATTATCGCAGAAAATGCATATCTCAGCTGGAAACCCCACGAAAACCAAGATATCGCCGGTTCTGCATATCAGACGCACTGTGGAGTGGTGAAAACACCAGAAAACGTGTTACTCGCATTAACTAGCTCGAAAAGTGCGTTCTGGATGGTTCTGCATACTTCTCATTGATGAAACACAAAGATTATCGCAGAAAATGCATATCTCAGCTTGATGCCCGACGACAGCCATGATGTCGCCGGTTCTGCATATCAAACGCACTGTGGAGTGGTGAAAACACCAAATAACGTGTTTCTCGCATTAAATAGCTCGAAAAGAGCGTTCTGGATGATTCTGCATACTTCTCATTGATGAAACACAAAGATTATCGCAGAAAATGCATATTTCAGTTGGAAACCCCACGAAAACCAAGTTATCGGCGGCTCTACATATCAAACGCACTGTGGAGTGGTCAAAACACCAGAAAACTTGTTTTTTCGCATTAAATAGCTCGAAACGAACGATCTAGATGATTCTGCATACTTCTGACTGAAGTCTCACCAATATTATCGCAGAAAATGCATATCTCAGCTAGAAACGCCACGAAAATCAAGATGACGCTGGTTCTGCATATCAAACGCACAGTGGAGTGGTGAAAACACCAGAAAACGTGTTTCTCGCATTAAGTAGCTCGAAAAGAGAGTTCTCGAAGATTCTGCATACTTCTGACAGAAGTCTCACCAAGATTATCGTAGAAAAGCATATCTCAGCTTGAAACCCGACCGAAACCAGGATATCTCCGGTTCTGCATGTCAAACGTACTGTGGAGTCGTGAATACACCAGAAAACGTGTTTCTCGCATTAAGTAGCTCGAAAAGAGCGTTCTCGAAGATTCTGCATACTTCTGACTGATATCTCACCAAGATTATAGCAGAAAATGCATATCTCAGCTAGAAACATCACGAAAATCAAGATGTCGCCGGTTCTGCATATCAAACGCACCGTGGAGTGGTGAAAACACCAGATAACGTGTTTCTCGCATTAAATAGCTAGAAACGAGCGATCACGATGATTAAGCATGCTTCGGGCAGAAGTCTCACCAAGATTATCGTAAAAAATGCATATCTCAGCTTGAAACCCCACGAAAACCAAGATATCGCTGGTTCTGCATATCATACGCACTGTGGAGTGCTGCAAGCACCAGATAACGTGTTTGCCGCATTAAATAGCTCGAAAAGAGCGATCCCGATGATTCTGCATACTTCTGACTGATGTCTCACCACTATTATCGCAGAAAATGCATATCTCAGCTGGAAACACCACGAATATCAAGATATCGCCGGTTCTGCATATCAAACGCTCTGTGGAGTGGTGAATACACCAGAAAACGTGTTTCTCGCATTAAATGGCTCGAAAAGTGCAATCTAGATGATTCTGCATACTTCTGACAGAAGACTCACCAAGATTATCGCAGAAAATGCAAATCTCAGTTGGAAACACCACGAAAATCAAGATATCGCCAGTTCTGCATATCAAACGCACTGTGGAATGTTGAAAAGACCGGGAAACTTGTTTTTTTGCATTAAATAGCTCGACAAGAGCGATCTAGATGATTCTGCATACTTCTGAATGAAGTCTCACCAATATTATCGCAGAAAATGCATATCTCAGCTAGAAACGTCACGAAAATCAAGATGTCGCCGGTTCTGCATATCAAACGCACTGTGGAGTGGTGAAAACAAACAGATAACGTGTTTCTCGCATTAAGTAGCTCGAAAAAAGCGTTCTCGAAGATTCTGCATACTTCTGACAGAAGTCTCACCAAGATTATCGTAGAAAAGCATATCTCAGCTTGAAACCCGACCGAAACCAGGATATCTCCGGTTCTGCATGTCAAACGTACTGTGGAGTGGTGAATACACCAGAAAGCGTGTTTCACGCATTAAGTAGCTCGAAAAGAGCGATCTCGATGATTCTGCTTACTTCGGACAGAAGTCTCACCAAGATTATCGTAGAAAATGCATATCTCAGCTTGAAACCCGACGAAAACCAAACATCGCCGGTTCTGCATGTCAAACGTACTGTGGAGTGGTGAAAACACCAGAAAACGTGTTTCTCGCATTAAATAGCTCGAAACGAGCGATCTAGATGATCCTGCATACTTCTGACTGAACTCTCACCAATATTATCGCAGAAAATGCATATCTCAGCTTGAAACCTCACGAAAATCAAGATGGCGCCGGTTCCGCATATCAAAGGCACTGTGGAGTGGTCAATACACCAGATAACGTGTTTCTCGCATTAAATAGCTCGAATAGAGCGATCTCGATGATTCTGCATACTGCTGACAGAAGACTCACCAAGATTATCGAAGAAAATGCATATCTCAGCTGGAAACACCACGAAAATCAAGATATCGCCGGTTCTGCATATCAAACGCACCGTGGAGTTGTGCAAACAACCAGACAACGTGTTTCTCGCATTAAATAGCTCGAACCGAGCGATCTAGATGATCCTGCATACTTCTGACTGAACTCTCACCAATATTATCGCAGAAAATGCATATCTCAGCTTGAAACCTCACGAAAATCAAGATGGCGCCGGTTCCGCATATCAAACGCACTGTGGAGTGGTCAATACACCAGATAACGTGTTTCTCCATTAAATAGCTCGAAAAGAGCGATCTCGATGATTCTGCATACTTCTGACTGATGTCTCATCAAGATTACCGCAGAAAATGCATATCTCAGCTTGATGCCCGACGACAGCCATGATGTCGCCGGTTCTGCATATCAAACGCACTGTGGAGTGGTGAAAACACCAGATAACGTGTTTCTAGAATTAAATAGCTCGAAACGAGCGATCTAGATGATCCTGCATACTTCTGACTGAACTCTCACCAATATTATCGCAGAAAATGCATATCTCAGCTTGAAACCTCACGAAAATCAAGCTGGCGCCGGTTCCGCATATCAAACGCACTGTGGAGTGGTCAATACACCAGATAACGTGTTTCTCCATTAAATAGCTCGAAAAGTGCAATCTAGATGATTCTGCATACTTCTGACAGAAGACTCACCAAGATTATCGCAGAAAATGCATATCTCAGCTGGAAACACCACGAATATCAAGATATCGCCGGTTCTGCATATCAAACGCTCTGTGGAGTGATGAATACACCAGAAAACGTGTTTCTCGCATTAAATAGCACGAAAAGAGCGATCTCGATGATTCTGCATACTTCTGACAGAAGTCTCACCAAGATTATCGTAGAAAAGCATATCTCAGCTTGAAACCCGACCGAAACCAGGATATCTCCGGTTCTGCATGTCAAACGCACTGTGGAGTGGTGAAAACAACCAGATAACGAGTTTCTCGCATTAAATAGCTCGAAAAGAGCGATCCCGATGATTCTGCATACTTCTGACTGATGTCTCACCACTATTATCGCAGAAAATGTATATCTCAGCTGGAAACACCACGAAAATCAAGATATCGCCAGTTCTGCATATCAAACACACTGTGGAATGTTGAAAACACCGGGAAACTTGTTTTTTTTTATTAAATAGCTCAACAAGAGCGATCTAGATGATTCTGCATACTTCTGAATGAAGTCTCACCAATATTATCGCAGAAAATGCATATCTCAGCTAGAAACGTCACGAAAATCAAGATGTCGCCGGTTCTGCATATCAAACGCACTGTGGAGTGGTGAAAACAACCAGATAACGTGTTTCTCGCATTAAGTAGCTCGAAAAAAGTGTTCTCGAAGATTCTGCATACTTCTGACAGAAGTCTCACCAATATTATCGCAGAAAATGCATATCTCAGCTTGAAACCTCACGAAAATCAAGATGGCGCCGGTTCCGCATATCAAAGGCACTGTCGAGTGGTCAATACACCAGATAACGTGTTTCTCGCATTAAATAGCTCGAATAGAGCGATCTCGATGATTCTGCATACTGCTGACAGAAGACTCACCAAGATTATCGAAGAAAATGCATATCTCAGCTGGAAACACCACGAAAATCAAGATATCGCCGGATCTGCATATCAAACGCAACGTGGAGTGGTGAAAACAACCAGACAACGTGTTTCTCGCATTAAATAGCTCGAACCGAGCGATCTAGATGATCCTGCATACTTCTGACTGAACTCTCACCAATATTATCGCAGAAAATGCATATCTCAGCTTGAAACCTCACGAAAATCAAGATGGCGCCGGTTCCGCATATCAAACGCACTGTGGAGTGGTCAATACACCAGATAACGTGTTTCTCCATTAAATAGCTCGAAAAGAGCGATCTCGATGATTCTGCATACTGCTGACAGAAGACTCACCAAGATTATCGAAGAAAATGCATATCTCAGCTGGAAACACCACGAAAATCAAGATATCGCCGGTTCTGCATATCAAACGCACCGTGGAGTGGTGAAAACAACCAGACAACGTGTTTCTCGCATTAAATAGCTCGAACCGAGCGATCTAGATGATCCTGCATACTTCTGACTGAACTCTCACCAATATTATCGCAGAAAATGCATATCTCAGCTTGAAACCTCACGAAAATCAAGATGGCGCCAGTTCCGCATATCAAACGCACTGTGGAGTGGTCAATACACCAGATAACGTGTTTCTCCATTAAATAGCTCGAAAAGAGCGATCTCGATGATTCTGCATACTTCTGACTGATGTCTCATCAAGATTACAGCAGAAAATGCATATCTCAGCTTGAAACCTCACGAAAATCAAGATGGCGCCGGTTCCGCATATCAAACGCACTGTGGAGTGGTCAATACACCAGATAACGTGTTTCTCCATTAAATAGCTCGAAAAGAGCGATCTCGATGATTCTGCATACTTCTAACAGAAGTCTCACCAAGGTTATCGCAGAAAATGCATATCTCTGCTTGAAACCCCACGCAAACCAAGATATCTCCTGTTCTGCATATTCAAAGAACTGTGGAGTAGTGAAAACCCCCAAAAACGTGTTTCTCGCATTAAATAGCTCGAAAAGAGCGTCCTCGAAGATTCTGCATACTTCTGACAGATTCTCTCCAAGATTATCGTAGAAAATGCATATCTCAGCTTGAAACCCGACCGAAACCAAGATATCTCCGGTTCTGCATATCAAACACACTGTGGAGTGGCCAAAACACCAGATAACGTGCTGCTCGCATTAAATAGCTCGACAAGAGCGATCTAGATGGTTCTGCATTCTTCTGACTGAAGTCTCACCAATATTATCGCAGAAAACGCATATCTCAGTTAGAAACCTCACGAAAATCAAGATGTCGCCGGTTCTGCGTATCAAACGCACTGTGGAGTGGTGAAAACACCAGATAACGTGTTTCTCGCATTAAATATCTCGAAAAAAGCGATGTCGATGATTCTGCATACTTCGGACAGAAGTCTCACCAAGTTTATCGCAGAAAATGCATATCTCAGCTTGAAACCCCACGAAACCCAAGATATCACCTGTTCTGCGTATCCAACGAACTGTGGTGTGGTGAGAGCCCCAGAAAACGTGTTCCTCGCATTAAATAGCTTGAAAAGAGCGATCTAGATGATTCTGCACACTTCGGACAGAAGTCTCACCAATATTATCGCAGAAAACGCATATCTCAGTTAGAAACCTCACGAAAATCAAGATGTCGCCGGTTCTGCATATCAAACGCACTGTGGAGTGGTGAAAACACTAGATAACGTGTTTCTCGCATTAAATAGCTCGAAAAAAGCAATGTCGATGATTCTGCATACTTCGGACAGAAGTCTCACCAAGTTTATCGCAGAAATTGCATATCTCAGCTTGAAACCCCTCGAAACACAAGATATCACCTGTTCTGCATATCCAACGAACTGTGGTGTGGTGAGAGCCCCAGAAAACGTGTTCCTCGCATTAAATAGCTTGAAAAGAGCGATCTAGATGATTCTGCACACTTCGGACAGAAGTCTCACCAAGATTATCGCAGATAATGCATATCTCAGCTTGAAACCCAACGAAAACCAAGATACCGACGGTTCTGCATATCATACGCACTGTGGAGTGGTGAAAACACCAGATAACGTGTTTCTCGCGTTAAATAGCTCGAAAAGAGCGATCTCGATGATTCTGCATACTTCTAACAGTAGTCTCACCAAGGTTATCGCAGAAAATGCATATCTCTGCTTGAAACCCCACGCAAACCAAGATATCTCCTGTTCTGCATATTCAAAGAACTGTGGAGTAGTGAAAACCCCCAAAAACGTGTTTCTCGCATTAAATAGCTCGACAAAAGCGATCTAGACGATTCTGCATACTTCTGACTGAAGTCTCACCAAGATTATCGCAGAAAATGCATATCTCAGCTTGAATCCCGAACGAAACCAAGATATCTGCGGTTCTGCATGTCAAACGCACTGTGGAGTGGCGAAAACACCAGATAACGTGTTTCTCGAATTAAGTAGCTCGAAAAGAGCGATCTCGATGATTCTGCATACTTCTGACAGAAGTCTCACCAAGATAATCGCAGAAAATGCATATCTCACCTTGAAACCTCACGAAAATCAAGATGACGCCGGTTCTGCATATCAAACGCACTGTGGAGTGGTGAAAACAACCAGATAACGAGTTTCTCGCATTAAATAGCTCGAAAAGACCGTTCCCGATGATTCTGCATACTTCTGACAGAAGACTCACTAAGATTATCGCAGAAAATGCATACCTCAGCAGGAAACACCACGAAAATCAAGATATCGCCAGTTCTGCATATCAAACGCACTGTGGAATGTTGAAAACACCGGGAAACTTGTTTTTTTGCATTAAATAGCTCGACAAGAGCGATCTAGATGATTCTGCATACTTCTGAATGAAGTCTCACCACGATTATCGCAGAAAATGCATATCTCAGCTGGAAACCCCACGAAAACCAAGATATCGCCGGTTCTGCATATCAGACGCACTGTGGAGTGGTGAAAACACCAGAAAACGTGTTACTCGCATTAACTAGCTCGAAAAGTGCGTTCTGGATGGTTCTGCATACTTCTCATTGATGAAACACAAAGATTATCGCAGAAAATGCATATCTCAGCTTGATGCCCGACGACAGCCATGATGTCGCCGGTTCTGCATATCAAACGCACTGTGGAGTGGTGAAAACACCAGATAACGTGTTTCTCGCATTAAATAGCTCGATAAGAGCGTTCTGGATGATTCTGCATACTTCTCATTGATGAAACACAAAGATTATCGCAGAAAATGCATATTTCAGTTG
>CATORF010000688.1:0-39870 GCA_951804975.1 Anthophora plumipes
ATCGCTCTTTTCGAGCTACTTAATGCGCGAAACACGTTTTCTGGTGTTTTCAGCACTCCACAGTGCGTTTGATATGCAGAACCAGCGATATCATGGTTTTCGTGGGGTTTCAAGCTCAGATATGCATTTTCTGCGATAATCTTGGTGAGACAACTGTCCGAAGTATCCAGAGTCATCGAGATCGTACTTTTCGAGCTATTTAATGCGAGAAACACGTCTTCTGGAGTTTTCACCACACCACAGTTCGTTGGATGTGCAGAACCGGAGATATCTTGGTTTTCGTGGGGTTTCAAGCTGAGATATGCATTTTCTGCGATAATCTTGGTGAGAATTCTGTCCGAAGTATGCAGAGTCATCGAGATCGTACATTGCGAGCTATTTAATGCGAGAACCACGTTTTCTGGGGTTTTCACCACACCACAGTTCGTTGGATATGCAGAACAGGTGATATCTTGGTTTTCGAGGGGTTTCAAGCTGAGATATGCATTTTTTACGATAATCTTGGTGAGACTTCTGTCCGAAGTATGCAGAATTATTGAGATCGCGCTTTTCGAGCTACTTAATGCGCGAAACACGTTTTCTGGTGTTTTCAGCACTCCACAGTGCGTTTGATATGCAGAACCAGCGATATCTTGGTTTTCGTGGAGTTTCAAGCTGAGATATGCATTTTCTGCGATAAGCTTGGTGAAACATCTGTCCGTAGTATGCAGAAACATCCAGAGTGCTCTTTTCGATCTATTTAATGCGAGAAACACGTTTTCTGGGGTTTTCACCACTCCACAGTTCGTTGGATATGCAGAACAGTAGATATCTTGGTTTGCGTGGGTTTTCAAGTAGAGATATGCATTTTCTGCGATAATCTTGGTGAGAATTCTGTTAGAAGTATGCAGAATCGTCGAGATCGCGCTTTTCGAGCTATTTAATGCGAGAAACACGTTATCTGGTGTTTTCACCACTCCACAGTTGGTTTGATATGCAGAACCGGCGATATTTTGGTTTTCGTCGGGTTTCATGCAGAGATATGCATTTTCTGCGATAATCTTGGTGAGTCTTCTGTCCGAAGTATGCTTAATCATCGAGATCGCTCTTTTCGCGCTACTTAATGCGAGAAACACGTTATCTGGTGTTTTCACCACTCCACAGTGCGTATGATATGCAGAACCGTCGATATCTTGGTTTTCGTGGGGTTTCAAGCTGAGATATGCATTTTTTACGATAATCTTGGTGAGACTTCTGTCCGAAGTATGCTTGCTCATCGAGATCGCTCGTTTCGAGCTACTTAATGCGAGAAACACGTTATCTGGTGTTTTCACCACTCCACAGTGCGTTGGATATGCAGAACCGGAGATATTTTGGTTTTCGTCGGGTTTCAAGCTGAGATATGCATTTTCTACGATAAGCTTGGTGAAACATCTGTCCGAAGTATGCAGAATCGTCGAGATCGCGCTTTTCGAGCTATTTAATGCGAGAAACACGTTATCTGGTGTTGTCACCACTCCACAGTGCGTCTGATATGCAGAACCGGCGATATCTTGGTTTTCGCGGGGGTTTCCAGCTGAGATATGCATTTTCTGCGATAATCTTGGTGAGTCTTCTGTCAGAAGTATGCAGAAACATCGAGATCCCTCTCTTCTAGCTATTTAATTCGAGAAACACGTTATCTGGTGTTTTCACCACTCCACAGTGCGTTTGATATGCAGAACCGGCGACATCTTGGATTTCGTCGGGTTTCAAGCTGAGATATGCATTTTCTACGATAATCTTGGTGAGACTTCTGTCAGAAGTATGCAGAATCTTCGAGATCGATCTTTTCGAGCTACTTAATGCGAGAAACACGTTTTCTGGTGTTTTCACCACTCCACAGTACGTTTGATGTGCAGCACCGGAGATAACTTGGTTTTCGTGAGATTTCAAGCTGAGTTATGCATTTTCGGCGATAATCTTGGTGAGACTTCTGTGAGAAGTATGCAGAATCATCTAGATCGCTCGTTTCGAGCTATTTAATGCGACAAACACGTTATCTGGTGTTTTCCCCACTCTACAGTGCGATTGATATGCAGAACCGGCGATATCTTGATTTTCATGGTATTTCCAGTTGAGATATGCATTGTCTGCGATAATCTAGGTGAGCCTTCTGTCAGAAGTATGCAGAAACATCGAGATCCCTCTCTTCGAGCTATTTAATTTGAGAAACCCGTTATCTGGTGTTTTCACCACTCCACAGTGCGTTTGATATGCAGAACCGGCGACATCTTCGATTTCGTAGGGGTTCAAGCTGAGATATGCATTTTCTGCGATAATCTTGGTGAGACTTCTGTCAGAAGTATGCAGAATCATCGGGATCGCTCTTTTCGAGCTATTTAATGCAAGAAACACGTTATCTGGTGTTTTCACCACTCCACAGTGCGCTTGATATGCAGAACCGGCGACATCATGGATTTCGTCGGGGTTCAAGCTGAGATATGCATTTTCTACGATAATCTTGGTGAGACTTCTGTCAGAAGTATGCAGAATTATCGGGATCGCTCTTTTCGAGCTATTTAATTCGAGAAACACGTTATCTGGTTGTTTTCACCACTCCACAGTGCGTTTGATATGCAGAACCGGCGACATCTTGATTTTCGTGAGATTTCAAGCTGATGTATGCATTTTCTGCGATAATCTTGGTGAGACTTCTGTCCAAAGTATGCAGAATCATCGGGATCGCTGTTTTCGAGCTATTTAATTCGAGAAACACGTTATCTGGTTGTTTTCACCACTCCAAAGTTGGTTTGATATGCAGAACCGGCGATATTTTGGTTTTCGTTAGGTTTCATGCAGAGATATGCATTTTCTGCGATAATCTTGGTGAGACGTCTGTCAGAAGTATGCAGAATCATCGGGGTCGATCTTTTCGTGCTACTTAATGCGAGAAACACGTTATCTGGTGTTTTCACCACTCCACAGTGCGTTTGATATGCAGAACCGGCAACATCATGGATTACGTCGGGGTTCAAGCTGAGATATGCATTTTCTACGATAATCTTGGTGAGACTTCTGTCAGAAGTATGCAGAATCATCGGGATCGCTCTGTTCGAGCTATTTAATGCGAGAAACACGTTTTGTGGGGTTTTCACCACTCCACAGTTCGTTGGATATGCAGAACAGTAGATATCTTGGTTTTCGTGGGTTTTCAAGTAGAGATATGCATTTTCTGCTATAATCTTGGTGAGACTTCTGTTAGAAGTATGCAGAATCGTCGAGATCGCGCTTTTCGAGCTATTTAATGCGAGAAACACGTTATCTGGTATTTTCACCACTCCACAGTTGGTTTGATATGCAGAACCGGCGATATTTTGGTTTTCGTCGGGTTTCATGCAGAGATATGCATTTTCTGCGATAATCTTGGTGAGACTTCTGTTAGAAGTATGCAGAATCGTCGAGATCGCGCTTTTCGAGCTATTTAATGCGAGAAACACGTTATCTGGTGTTTTCACCACTCCACAGTTGGTTTGATATGCAGAACCGGCGATATTTTGGTTTTCGTTAGGTTTCATGCAGAGATATGCATTTTCTGCGATAATCTTGGTGAGACTTCTGTCCGAAGTATGCTTAATCATCGAGATCGCCCTTTTCGAGCTACTTAATGCGAGAAACACGTTATCTGGTGTTTTCACCACTCCACAGTGCGTTTGATTTGCGGAACCGGCGACATCTTGGTTTCGGTGAGGTTTCAATCTGAGATATGCATTTTCTACGATAATCTTGGTGAGACGTCTGTCAGAAGTATGCGGAATCATCGGGATCGATCTTTTCGTGCTACTTAATGCGAGAAACACGTTATCTGGTGTTTTCACAACTTCACAGTGCGTTTGATATGCAGAACCGGCAACATCATGGATTTCGTCGGGGTTCAAGCTGAGATATCCATTTTCTACGATAATCTTGGTGAGACTTCTGTCAGAAGTATGCAGAATCATCGGGATCGCTCTGTTCGAGCTACTTAATGCGAGCAACACGTTATCTGGTGTTTTCACCACTCCACAGTGCGTTTGATATGCAGAACAGGCAACATCATGGATTTCGTCGGGTTTCAAGCTGAGATATGCATTTTCTACGATAATCTTTGGTGAGACTTCAGTCAGAAGGATGCAGAATCATCTAGGTCGCTCGTTTCGAGCTATCTAATGCGAAAAAACAAGTTTTCTGGTGTTTTCAACATTCCACAGTGCGTTTGATATGCAGAACCGGCGATATCTTGATTTTCGTGGTGTTTCAAGCTGAGGTATGCATTTTCTGCGATAATCTTGGTGAGACTTCTGTCAGAAGTATGCAGAATCATCTAGATCGCTCTTTTCGAACTATTTAATGCGAGAAACACGTTTTCTGGTGTATTCACCACTCCACAGTACGTTTGACATGCAGAACCGGAGATATCTTGGTTTCGGTCGGGTTTCAAGCTGAGATATGCATTTTCTGCGATAATCTTGGTGAGACTTCAGTCAGAAGTATGCACAATCATCTAGATCGTTCGTTTCGAGCTATTTAATGCGAGAAACACGTTATCTGGTTGTTTTCACCACTCCATAGTGCGTTTGATATGCAGAACCGGCGAGATCTTGATTTTCGTGAGGTTTCCAGCTGAGATATGCATTTTCTGCGATAATATTGGTGAGACTTCAGTCAGAAGTATGCAGAACCATCTAGATCGCTCGTTTCGAGCTATTTAATGCGAGAAACACGTTTTCTGGTGTATTCACCACTCCACAGTACGTTAGACATGCAGAACCGGAGATATCTTCGTTTCGGTCGGGTTTCAAGCTGAGATATGCATTTTCTACGATAATATTGGTGAGACCTCTGTCAGAAGTATGCAGAATCTTCGAGAGCGCTCTTTTCGAGCTACTTAATGCGAGAAACACGTTTTCTGGTGTTTTGACCACTCCACAGTGCGTTTGCTATGTAGAGCCGCCGATAACTTGGTTTTCGTGGGGTTTCCAGCTCAAATATGCATTTTCTGTGATAATCTTGGTGCTTCATCTATGAGAAGTATGCAGAATCATCGGGAACGCTCTTTTCGAGTTAGTTAATGCGAGAAACACGTTTTCTGGTGTTTTCCCCACTCTACAGTGCGATTGATATGCAGAACCGGCGATATCTTGATTTTCATGGTATTTCCAGTTGAGATATGCATTGTCTGCGATAATCTAGGTGAGCCTTCTGTCAGAAGTATGCAGAAACATCGAGATCCCTCTCTTCGAGCTATTTAATTTGAGAAACCCGTTATCTGGTGTTTTCACCACTCCACAGTGCGTTTGATATGCAGAACCGGCGACATCTTCGATTTCGTAGGGGTTCAAGCTGAGATATGCATTTTCTGCGATAATCTTGGTGAGACTTCTGTCAGAAGTATGCAGAATCATCGGGATCGCTCTTTTCGAGCTATTTAATGCAAGAAACACGTTATCTGGTGTTTTCACCACTCCACAGTGCGCTTGATATGCAGAACCGGCGACATCATGGATTTCGTCGGGGTTCAAGCTGAGATATGCATTTTCTACGATAATCTTGGTGAGACTTCTGTCAGAAGTATGCAGAATTATCGGGATCGCTCTTTTCGAGCTATTTAATTCGAGAAACACGTTATCTGGTTGTTTTCACCACTCCACAGTGCGTTTGATATGCAGAACCGGCGACATCTTGATTTTCGTGAGATTTCAAGCTGATGTATGCATTTTCTGCGATAATCTTGGTGAGACTTCTGTCCAAAGTATGCAGAATCATCGGGATCGCTGTTTTCGAGCTATTTAATTCGAGAAACACGTTATCTGGTTGTTTTCACCACTCCAAAGTTGGTTTGATATGCAGAACCGGCGATATTTTGGTTTTCGTTAGGTTTCATGCAGAGATATGCATTTTCTGCGATAATCTTGGTGAGACGTCTGTCAGAAGTATGCAGAATCATCGGGGTCGATCTTTTCGTGCTACTTAATGCGAGAAACACGTTATCTGGTGTTTTCACCACTCCACAGTGCGTTTGATATGCAGAACCGGCAACATCATGGATTACGTCGGGGTTCAAGCTGAGATATGCATTTTCTACGATAATCTTGGTGAGACTTCTGTCAGAAGTATGCAGAATCATCGGGATCGCTCTGTTCGAGCTATTTAATGCGAGAAACACGTTTTGTGGGGTTTTCACCACTCCACAGTTCGTTGGATATGCAGAACAGTAGATATCTTGGTTTTCGTGGGTTTTCAAGTAGAGATATGCATTTTCTGCTATAATCTTGGTGAGACTTCTGTTAGAAGTATGCAGAATCGTCGAGATCGCGCTTTTCGAGCTATTTAATGCGAGAAACACGTTATCTGGTATTTTCACCACTCCACAGTTGGTTTGATATGCAGAACCGGCGATATTTTGGTTTTCGTCGGGTTTCATGCAGAGATATGCATTTTCTGCGATAATCTTGGTGAGACTTCTGTTAGAAGTATGCAGAATCGTCGAGATCGCGCTTTTCGAGCTATTTAATGCGAGAAACACGTTATCTGGTGTTTTCACCACTCCACAGTTGGTTTGATATGCAGAACCGGCGATATTTTGGTTTTCGTTAGGTTTCATGCAGAGATATGCATTTTCTGCGATAATCTTGGTGAGACTTCTGTCCGAAGTATGCTTAATCATCGAGATCGCCCTTTTCGAGCTACTTAATGCGAGAAACACGTTATCTGGTGTTTTCACCACTCCACAGTGCGTTTGATTTGCGGAACCGGCGACATCTTGGTTTCGGTGAGGTTTCAATCTGAGATATGCATTTTCTACGATAATCTTGGTGAGACGTCTGTCAGAAGTATGCGGAATCATCGGGATCGATCTTTTCGTGCTACTTAATGCGAGAAACACGTTATCTGGTGTTTTCACAACTTCACAGTGCGTTTGATATGCAGAACCGGCAACATCATGGATTTCGTCGGGGTTCAAGCTGAGATATCCATTTTCTACGATAATCTTGGTGAGACTTCTGTCAGAAGTATGCAGAATCATCGGGATCGCTCTGTTCGAGCTACTTAATGCGAGCAACACGTTATCTGGTGTTTTCACCACTCCACAGTGCGTTTGATATGCAGAACAGGCAACATCATGGATTTCGTCGGGTTTCAAGCTGAGATATGCATTTTCTACGATAATCTTTGGTGAGACTTCAGTCAGAAGGATGCAGAATCATCTAGGTCGCTCGTTTCGAGCTATCTAATGCGAAAAAACAAGTTTTCTGGTGTTTTCAACATTCCACAGTGCGTTTGATATGCAGAACCGGCGATATCTTGATTTTCGTGGTGTTTCAAGCTGAGGTATGCATTTTCTGCGATAATCTTGGTGAGACTTCTGTCAGAAGTATGCAGAATCATCTAGATCGCTCTTTTCGAACTATTTAATGCGAGAAACACGTTTTCTGGTGTATTCACCACTCCACAGTACGTTTGACATGCAGAACCGGAGATATCTTGGTTTCGGTCGGGTTTCAAGCTGAGATATGCATTTTCTGCGATAATCTTGGTGAGACTTCAGTCAGAAGTATGCACAATCATCTAGATCGTTCGTTTCGAGCTATTTAATGCGAGAAACACGTTATCTGGTTGTTTTCACCACTCCATAGTGCGTTTGATATGCAGAACCGGCGAGATCTTGATTTTCGTGAGGTTTCCAGCTGAGATATGCATTTTCTGCGATAATATTGGTGAGACTTCAGTCAGAAGTATGCAGAACCATCTAGATCGCTCGTTTCGAGCTATTTAATGCGAGAAACACGTTTTCTGGTGTATTCACCACTCCACAGTACGTTAGACATGCAGAACCGGAGATATCTTCGTTTCGGTCGGGTTTCAAGCTGAGATATGCATTTTCTACGATAATATTGGTGAGACCTCTGTCAGAAGTATGCAGAATCTTCGAGAGCGCTCTTTTCGAGCTACTTAATGCGAGAAACACGTTTTCTGGTGTTTTGACCACTCCACAGTGCGTTTGCTATGTAGAGCCGCCGATAACTTGGTTTTCGTGGGGTTTCCAGCTCAAATATGCATTTTCTGTGATAATCTTGGTGCTTCATCTATGAGAAGTATGCAGAATCATCGGGAACGCTCTTTTCGAGTTAGTTAATGCGAGAAACACGTTTTCTGGTGTTTTCACCACTCCACATTGCGTTTGATATGTAGAGCCGCCGATAACTTGGTTTTCGTGGTGTTTCCAGCTGAAATATGCATTCTCTGCGATAATCTTGGTGTTTCATCTATGAGAAGTATGCAGAATCATCGAGAACGCTCTTTTCGAGCTAGTTACTGCGAGAAACACGTTATCTGGTGTTTTGACCACTCCACAGTGCGTTTGATATGTAGAGCCGCCGATAACTTGGTTTTCGAGGGGTTTCCAGCTGAGATATGCACTTTCTGCGATAATCTTGGTGAGTCTTCTGTCAGATGTATGCAGAATCATCTAGATCGCTCTTTTCGAGCTATTTAATGCGAGTAACACGTTTTCTGGTGTTTTCACCACCCCACAGTGCGTTTGATATGCAGAACCGGCGTCATCTTGATTTTCGTGGTGTTTCCAGCTGAGATATGCATTTTCTGCGATAATCTTGGTGAGTCTTCTGTCAGAAGTATACAGAATCATCGATATCGCTCTTTTCGAGCTATTTAGTGCGAGAAACACGTTATCTGGTGTTTTGACCACTCCACAGTGCGTTTGATATGTAGAGCCGCCGATAACTCGGTTTTCGTGGGGTTTCCAGCTGAAATATGCATTTTCTGCGATAATCTTGGTGTTTCATCTATGAGAAGTATGCAGAATCATCGAGAACGCTCTTTTCGAGCTAGTTAATCCGAGAAACACGTTTTCTGGTGTTTTCACCACTCCACAGTGCGTCTGTTATGGAGAACCGGCGATATCTTGGTTTTCGTAGGGTTTCCAGCTGAGATATGCATTTTCTGCGATAATCTTGGTGAGTCTTCTGTCAGAAGTATGCAGAGTCATCTACATCGCTCTTTTCGAGCTATTTAATGCGAGAAACACGTTTTCTGGTTTTTTCTCCACCCCACAGTGCGTTTGATATGCAGAACCGGCGACATCTTGATTTTCGAGATGTTTCTAGCTGAGATATGCATTTTCTGCGATAATATTGGTGTTTCATCTATGAGAAGTATGCAGAATCATCAAGAACGATCTTTTCGAGCTAGTTAATGCGAGAAACACGTTTTGTGGTGTTTTCACCACTCCACAGTGCGTCTAATATGGAGAACCGGCGATATCTTGGTTTTCGTAGGGTTTCCAACTGAGATATGCATTTTCAGCGATAATCTTGGTGAGTCATCTGTCAGAAGTATGCAGAATCATCTAGATCGCTCTTTTCGAGCTATTTAATGCGAGAAACACGTTTTCTGGTTTTTTCTCCACCCCACAGTGCGTTTGATATGCAGAACCGGCGACATCTTGATTTTCGAGATGTTTCTAGCTGAGATATGCATTTTCTGCGATAATATTGGTGTTTCATCTATGAGAAGTATGCAGAATCATCGAGAACGCTCTTTTCGAGCTAGTTACTGCGAGAAACACGTTATCTGGTGTTTTGACCACTCCACAGTGCGTTTGATATGTAGAGCCGCCGATAACTTGGTTTTCGTGGGGTTTCCAGCTGAGATATGCACTTTCTGCGATAATCTTGGTGAGTCTTCTGTCAGATGTATGCAGAATCATCTAGATCGCTCTTTTCGAGCTATTTAATGCGAGTAACACGTTTTCTGGTGTTTTCACCACCCCACAGTGCGTTTGATATGCAGGACCGGCGACATCTTGATCTTCGTGGTGTTTCCAGCTGAGATATGCACTTTCTGCGATAATCTTGGTGAGTCTTCTGTCAGATGTATGCAGAATCATCGAGATCGCTCGTTTCGAGCTATTTAATGCGAGAAACACGTTATCTGGTGTTTTCACCACTCCACAGTGCGTTGGATATGCAGAACCGGAGATATTTTGGTTTTTGTCGGGTTTCAAGCTCAGATATGCATTTTCTACGATAATCTTGCTGAAACATCTGTCCGAAGTATGCAGAAACGTCGAGAGCGCTCTTTTCGAGCTATTTAATGCGAGAAACACGTTTTCTGGGGTTTTCACCACTCCACAGTTCGTTGGATATGCAGAACAGTAGATACCTTGGTTTTCGTGGGGTTTCAAGCAGAGATATGCATTTTCTGCGATAATCTTGGTGAGACTTCTGTCCGAAGTATGCAGAATCATCGAGATTGCTCTATTCGAGCTATTTAATGCGACAAACACGTTATCTGGGGTTTTCAGCACTCCACAGTGCGTTTGATATGCAGAACCAGCGATATCTTGGTTTTCGTGGGGTTTCAAGCTGAGATATGCATTTTCTGCGATAATCTTGTTGAGACTTCCGTCCGAAGTATGCAGAATCATCGAGATCGCTCGTTTCGAGCTATTTAATGCGAGAAACACGTTATCTGGTGTTTTCACCACTCCACAGTGCGTTGGTTATGCAGAACCGGAGATATTTTGGTTTTTGTCGGGTTTCAAGCTCAGATATGCATTTTCTACGATAATCTTGCTGAAACATCTGTCCGAAGTATGCAGAAACGTCGAGAGCGCTCTTTTCGAGCTATTTAATGCGAGAAACACGTTTTCTGGGGTTTTCACCACTCCACAGTTCGTTGGATATGCAGAACAGTAGATACCTTGGTTTTCGTGGGGTTTCAAGCAGAGATATGCATTTTCTGCGATAATCTTGGTGAGACTTCTGTCCGAAGTATGCTGAATCATCTAGATCGCTCTTTTCGAGCTATTTAATGCGAGAAACACGTTATCTGGTGTTTTCACCACTCCACAGTGAGTTTGATATGCAGAACCAGCGAAATCTTGGTTTTCGTGGGGTTTCAAGCTGAGTTATGCATTTTTTACGATAATCATGGTGAGACTTCTGTCCGAAGTATGCAGAATCATCGAGATCGCACTTTTCGAGCTATTTAATGCGAGAAACACGTTTTCTGGGGTTTTCACCACACCACAGTTCGTTGGATATGCAGAACAGGTGATATCTTGGTTTTCGTGGGGTTTCAAGCTCAGATATGCATTTTCTGCGATAATCTTGGTGAGACTTCTGTCCGAAGTATCCAGAGACATCGAGATCGTACTTTTCGAGCTATTTAATGCGAGAAACACGTCTTCTGGGGTTTTCACCACAGCACAGTTCGTTGGATGTGCAGAACCGGAGAGATCTTGGTTTTCGTGGGGTTTCAAGCTGAGATATGCATTTTCTGCGATAAACTTGGTGAGACTTCTGTCCGAAGTATGCTGAATCATCGAGATCGCTCTTTTCGAGCTAGTTAATGCGAGAAACACGTTTTCTGGGGTTTTCACCTCACCACAGTTCGTTGGATGTGCAGAACCGGAGATGTCTTGGTTTTCGTGGGGTTTCTAGCAGAGATATGCATTTTCTGCGATAATCATGGTGAGACTTCTGTTAGAAGTATGCAGAATCATCGAGATCGCTCTTTTCGAGCTATTTAATGCGAGAAACACGTTATCTGGCGTTTTCACCACACCGCAGTGCGTATGATATGCAGAACCGACGATATCTTGGTTTTCGTGGGGTTTCAAGCTCAGATATGCATTTTCTGCGATAATCTTGGTGAGAATTCTGTCCGAAGTATGCAGAAACATCGAGTTCGCTCTTTTCGACCTATCTAATGCGAGAAACTCGTTATCTGGTGTTTTCACCACTCCACAGTGCGTTTGATATGCAGAACCAGCGCAATCTTGGTTTTCGTGGGGTTTCAAGCTGAGATATGCATTTTTTACGATAATCATGGTGAGACTTCTGTCCGAAGTATGCAGAATCATCGAGATCGCACTATTCGAGCTATTTAATGCGAGAAACACGTTGACTGGTGTTTTCACCACTCCACAGTTGGTTTGATATGCAGAACCGGCGATATCTGGGTTTTCGTGGAGTTTCAAGCTGAGATATGCATTTTCTGCGATAAACTTGGTGAGACTTCTGTCCGAAGTATGCTGAATCATCGAGATCGCTCTTTTCGAGCTAGTTAATGCGAGAAACACGTTTTCTGGGGTTTTCACCCCACCACAGTTCGTTCGATGTGCAGAACCGGAGATATCTTGGTTTTCGTGGGGTTTCTAGCAGAGATATGCATTTTTTACGATAATCTTGGTGAGACTTCTGTCCGAAGTATGCAGAATCATCGAGATCGCTCTTTTCGAGCTATTTAATGCGAGAAACACGTCTTCTGGGGTTTTCACCACAGCACAGTTCGTTGGATGTGCAGAACCGGAGATATCTTGGTTTTCGTGGGGTGTCAAGCTGATATATGCATTTTCTGCGATAATCTTGGTGAGAATTCTGTCCGAAGTATGCAGAAACATCGAGATCGCTCTTTTCGACCTATCTAATGCGAGAAACTCGTTATCTGGTGTTTTCACCACTCCACAGTGCGTTTGATATGCAGAACCAGCGCAATCTTGGTTTTCGTGGGGTTTCAAGCTGAGATATGCATTTTTTACGATAATCATGGTGAGACTTCTGTCCGAAGTATGCAGAATCATCGAGATCGCACTATTCGAGCTATTTAATGCGAGAAACACGTTGACTGGTGTTTTCACCACTCCACAGTTGGTTTGATATGCAGAACCGGCGATATCTGGGTTTTCGTGGAGTTTCAAGCTGAGATATGCATTTTCTGCGATAAGCTTGGTGAAACATCTGTCCGAAGTATGCAGAAACATCGAGAGTGCTCTTTTCGATCTATTTAATGCGAGAAACACGTTTTCTGGGGTTTCCACCACTCCACAGTTTGTTGGATATGCAGAACAGTAGATATCTTGGTTTTCGTGGGTTTTCAAGTAGAGATATGCATTTTCTGCGATAATCATGGTGAGACTTCTGTCCGAAGTATCCAGAGTCATCGAGATCGTACTTTTCGAGCTATTTAATGCGAGAAACACGTCTTCTGGGGTTTTCACCACACCGCAGTTCGTTGGATGTGCAGAACCGGAGATATCTTGGTTTTCGTGGGGTTTCAAGCTGAGATATGCATTTTCTACGATAATCTTGGTGAGACTTCTGTCAGAAGTATGCAGAATCATCGGGATCGCTCTGTTCGTGCTATTTAATGCAAGAAACATGTTATCTGGTGTTTTCACCACTCCACAGTGCGCTTGATATGCAGAACCGGCGACATCTTGGATTTCGTCGGGTTTCAAGCTGAGATATGCATTTTCTGCGATAATCTTGGTGAGACTTCTGTTAGAAGTATGCAGAATCGGTGAGATCGCGCTTTTGGAGCTACTTAATGCGCGAAACACGTTTTCTGGTGTTTTCAGCACTCCACAGTGCGTTTGATATGCAGAACCAGCGATATCTTGGTTTTCGTGGGGTTTCAAGCTGAGATATGCATTTTCTGCGATAAGCTTGGTGAAACATCTGTCCGTAGTATGCAGAAACATCGATAGTGCTCTTTTCGATCTATTTAATGCGAGAAACACGTTTTCTGGGGTTTTCACCACTCCACAGTTCGTTGGATATGCAGAACAGTAGATATCTTGGTTTGCGTGGGTTTTCAAGTAGAGAGATGCATTTTCTGCGATAATCTTGGTGAGAATTCTGTTAGAAGTATGCAGAATCGTCGAGATCGCGCTTTTCGAGCTATTTAATGCGAGAAACAGGTGATCTGGTGTTTTCACCACTCCACAGTTGGTTTGATATGCAGAACCGGCGATATTTTGGTTTTCGTCGGGTTTCATGCAGAGATATGCATTTTCTGCGATAATCTTGGTGAGTCTTCTGTCCGAAGTATGCTTAATCATCGAGATCGCTCTTTTCGCGCTACTTATTGCGAGAAACACGTTATCTGGTGTTTTCACCACTCCACAGTGCGTATGATATGCAGAACCGTCGATATCTTGGTTTTCGTGGGGTTTCAAGCTGAGATATGCATTTTCTGAGATAATCTTGGTGAGACTTCTGTCCGAAGTAAGCAGATTCATCGAGATCGCTCGTTTCGGGCTACTTAATGCGAGAAACACGTTATCTGGTGTTTTCACCACTCCACAGTGCGTTGGATATGCAGAACCGGAGATATTTTGGTTTTCGTCGGGTTTCAAGCAGAGATATGCATTTTCTGCGATAATCTTGGTGGGTCTTTTGTCAGAAGTATGCAGAATCATCTAGATCGCTCTTTTCGAGCTACTTAATGCACGAAACACGTTTTCTGGTGTTTTCACCACTCCACAGTGCGTTTGATATGCAGCACCAGCGATATCTTGGTTTCCGTGGAGTTTCAAGCTGAGATATGCATTTTTTACGATAATCTTGGTGAGACTTCTGTCCGAAGTATGCTTGCTCATCGAGATCGCTCGTTTCGAGCTACTTAATGCGAGAAACACGTTATCTGGTGTTTTCACCACTCCACAGTGCGTTGGATATGCAGAACCGGAGATATTTTGGTTTTCGTCGGGTTTCAAGCTGAGATATGCATTTTCTACGATAAGCTTGGTGAAACATCTGTCCGAAGTATGCAGAATCGTCGAGATCGCGCTTTTCGAGCTATTTAATGCGAGAAACACGTTATCTGGTGTTGTCACCACTCCACAGTGCGTCTGATATGCAGAACAGGCGATATCTTGGTTTTCGCGGGGGTTTCCAGCTGAGATATGCATTTTCTGCGATAATCTTGGTGAGTCTTCTGTCAGAAGTATGCAGAAACATCGAGATCCCTCTCTTCTAGCTATTTAATTCGAGAAACACGTTATCTGGTGTTTTCACCACTCCACAGTGCGTTTGATATGCAGAACCGGCGACATCTTGGATTTCGTCGGGTTTCAAGCTGAGATATGCATTTTCTACGATAATCTTGGTGAGACTTCTGTCAGAAGTATGCAGAAACTTCGAGATCGATCTTTTCGAGCTACTTAATGCGAGAAACACGTTTTCTGGTGTTTTCACCACTCCACAGTACGTTTGATGTGCAGCACCAGAGATAACTTGGTTTTCGTGTGATTTCAAGCTGAGTTATGCATTTTCGGCGATAATCTTGGTGAGACTTCTGTGAGAAGTATGCAGAATCATCTAGATCGCTCGTTTCGAGCTATTTAATGCGACAAACACGTTATCTGGTGTTTTCCCCACTCTACAGTGCGATTGATATGCAGAACCGGCGATATCTTGATTTTCATGGTATTTCCAGTTGAGATATGCATTGTCTGCGATAATCTAGGTGAGCCTTCTGTCAGAAGTATGCAGAAACATCGAGATCCCTCTCTTCGAGCTATTTAATTTGAGAAACACGTTATCTGGTGTTTTCACCACTCCACAGTGCGTTTGATATGCAGAACCGGCGACATCTTCGATTTCGTAGGGGTTCAAGCTGAGATATGCATTTTCTGCGATAATCTTGGTGAGACTTCTGTCAGAAGTATGCAGAATCATCGGGATCGCTCTTTTCGAGCTATTTAATGCAAGAAACACGTTATCTGGTGTTTTCACCACTCCACAGTGCGCTTGATATGCAGAACCGGCGACATCATGGATTTCGTCGGGGTTCAAGCTGAGATATGCATTTTCTACGATAATCTTGGTGAGACTTCTGTCAGAAGTATGCAGAATTATCGGGATCGCTCTTTTCGAGCTATTTAATTCGAGAAACACGTTATCTGGTTGTTTTCACAACTCCACAGTGCGTTTGATATGCAGAACCGGCGACATCTTGATTTTCGTGAGATTTCAAGCTGATGTATGCATTTTCTGCGATAATCTTGGTGAGACTTCTGTCCAAAGTATGCAGAATCATCGGGATCGCTGTTTTCGAGCTATTTAATTCGAGAAACACGTTATCTGGTTGTTTTCACCACTCCAAAGTTGGTTTGATATGCAGAACCGGCGATATTTTGGTTTTCGTTAGGTTTCATGCAGAGATATGCATTTTCTGCGATAATCTTGGTGAGACTTCTGTCCGAAGTATGCTTAATCATCGAGATCGCTCTTTTCGAGCTACTTAATGCGAGAAACACGTTATCTGGTGTTTTCACCACTCCACAGTGCGTTTGATTTGCGGAACCGGCGACATCTTGGTTTCGGTGAGGTTTCAATCTGAGATATGCATTTTCTACGATAATCTTGGTGAGACGTCCGTCAGAAGTATGCAGAATCATCGGGATCGATCTTTTCGTGCTACTTAATGCGAGAAACACGTAATCTGGTGTTTTCACCACTCCACAGTGCGTTTGATATGCAGAACCGGCAACATCATGGATTTCGTCGGGGTTCAAGCTGAGATATGCATTATCTAAGATAATCTTGGTGAGACGTCTGTCAGAAGTATGCAGAATCATCGGGGTCGATCTTTTCGTGCTACTTAATGCGAGAAACACGTTATCTGGTGTTTTCACCACTCAAGTGCGTTTGATATGCAGAACCGGCAACATCATGGATTTCGTCGGGGTTCAAGCTGAGATATGCATTTTCTACGATAATCTTGGTGAGACTTCTGTCAGAAGTATGCAGAATCATCGGGATCGCTCTGTTCGAGCTATTTAATGCGAGAAACACGTTTTCTGGGGTTTTCACCACTCCACAGTTCGTTGGATATGCAGAACAGTAGATATCTTGGTTTTCGTGGGTTTTCAAGTAGAGATATGCATTTTCTGCTATAATCTTGGTGAGACTTCTGTTAGAAGTATGCAGAATCGTCGAGATCGCGCTTTTCGAGCTATTTAATGCGAGAAACACGTTATCTGGTATTTTCACCACTCCACAGTTGGTTTGATATGCAGAACCGCCGATATTTTGGTTTTCGTCGGGTTTCATGCAGAGATATGCATTTTCTGCGATAATCTTGGTGAGACTTCTGTCCGAAGTATGCTTAATCATCGAGATCGCTCTTTTCGAGCTACTTAATGCGAGAAACACGTTATCTGGTGTTTTCACCACTCCACAGTGCGTATGATATGCAGAACCGTCGATATCTTGGTTTTCGTCGGGTTTCAAGCAGAGATATGCATTTCCTGCGATAATCTTGGTGGGTCTTTCGTCAGAAGTATGCAGAATCATCTAGATCGCTCTTTTCGAGCTACTTAATGCACGAAACACGTTTTCTGGTGTTTTCACCACTCCACAGTGCGTTTGATATGCAGTACCAGCGATATCTTTGTTTTCGTGGAGTTTCAAGCTGAGATATGCATTTTTTACGATAATCTTGGTGAGACTTCTGTCCGAAGTATGCTTGATCATCGAGATCGCTCGTTTCGAGCTACTTAATGCGAGAAACACGTTATCTGGTGTTTTCACCACTCCATTGTGCGTTGGATATGCAGAACCGGAGATATTTCGGTTTTCGTCGGGTTTCAAGCTGAGATATGCATTTTCTACGATAAACTTGGTGAAACATCTGTCCGAAGTATGCAGAAACGTCGAGAGCGCTCTTTTCGAGCTATTTAATGAGAGAAACACGTTTTCTGGGGTTTTCACCACTCCACAGTGCGTTTGATATGCAGAACCAGCGATATCTTGGTTTTCGTGGGGTTTCAAGCTGAGATATGCATTTTTTACGATAATCTTGGTGAGACTTCTGTCCGAAGTGGGCTTGAACATCGAGATCGCTCGTTTCGAGCTATTTAATGCGAGAAACACGTTATCTGGTGTTTTCACTACTCCACAGTGCGTATGATATGCAGATCCGTCGATATCTTGGTTTTCGTCGTGTTTCAAGCTGAGATATGCATTTTCTACGATAAGCTTGTTGAAACATCTGTCCGAAGTATGCAGAAACATCGAGAGCGCTCTTTTCGAGCTATTTAATTCGAGAAACACGTTTTCTGAGGTTTTCACCACTCCACAGTTCGTTGGATATGCAGAACAGTAGATATCTTGGTTTTCGTGGGTTTTCAAGCAGAGATATGCATTTTCTGCGATAATCTTGGTGAGACTTCTGTTAGAAGTATGCAGAATCGTCGAGATCGCGCTTTTCGAGCTATTTAATGCGAGAAACACGTTATCTGGTGTTTTCACCACTCCACAGTTGGTTTGATATGCAGAACCGGCGATATTTTGGTTTTCGTTAGGTTTCATGCAGAGATATGCATTTTCTGCGATAATCTTGGTGAGACTTCTGTCCGAAGTATGCTTAATCATCGAGATCGCCCTTTTCGAGCTACTTAATGCGAGAAACACGTTATCTGGTGTTTTCACCACTCCACAGTGCGTTTGATTTGCGGAACCGGCGACATCTTGGTTTCGGTGAGGTTTCAATCTGAGATATGCATTTTCTACGATAATCTTGGTGAGACGTCTGTCAGAAGTATGCGGAATCATCGGGATCGATCTTTTCGTGCTACTTAATGCGAGAAACACGTTATCTGGTGATTTCACAACTTCACAGTGCGTTTGATATGCAGAACCGGCAACATCATGGATTTCGTCGGGGTTCAAGCTGAGATATCCATTTTCTACGATAATCTTGGTGAGACTTCTGTCAGAAGTATGCAGAATCATCGGGATCGCTCTGTTCGAGCTACTTAATGCGAGCAACACGTTATCTGGTGTTTTCACCACTCCACAGTGCGTTTGATATGCAGAACAGGCAACATCATGGATTTCGTCGGGTTTCAAGCTGAGATATGCATTTTCTACGATAATCTTTGGTGAGACTTCAGTCAGAAGGATGCAGAATCATCTAGATCGCTCGTTTCGAGCTATCTAATGCGAAAAAACAAGTTTTCTGGTGTTTTCAACATTCCACAGTGCGTTTGATATGCAGAACCGGCGATATCTTGATTTTCGTGGTGTTTCAAGCTGAGGTATGCATTTTCTGCGATAATCTTGGTGAGACTTCTGTCAGAAGTATGCAGAATCATCTAGATCGCTCTTTTCGAACTATTTAATGCGAGAAACACGTTTTCTGGTGTATTCACCACTCCACAGTACGTTTGACATGCAGAACCGGAGATATCTTGGTTTCGGTCGGGAATCAAGCTGAGATATGCATTTTCTACGATAATCTTGGTGAGACTTCTGTCAGAAGTATGCAGAATCATCGGTATCGCTCTTTTCGAGCTATTTAATGCGTGAAACATGTTATCTGGTTGTTTTCACCACTCCACAGTGCGTTAGAATTGAAGATCCGGCGACATCTTGATTTTGGTAAGGTTTCAAGCTGAGATATGCATTTTCTGCGATAATCTTGGTGAGTCTTCTGTCAGAATTATGCAGAAACATCGAGATCCCTCTCTTCGAGCTATTTAATTTGAGAAACACGTTATCTGGTGTTTTCACCACTCCACAGTGCGTTTGATATGCAGAACCGGCGACATCTTGGATTTCGTCGGGTTTCAAGCTGAGATATGCATTTTCTGCGATAATCTTGGTGGGACTTCTGTCAGAAGTATGCAGAATCTACGAGATCGCTCTTTTCGAGCTACTTAAGGCGAGAAACACGTTATCTGGTGTTTTCACCACTCCACAGTGCGTTTGATTTGCAGAACCGGCGACATCTTGATTTTGGTGCGGTGTCAAGCTGAGATATGCATTTTCTGCGATAATCTTGGTGAGACTTCTGTTAGAAGTATGCAGAATCATCGAGATCGATCTTTTCGAGCTATTTAATGCGAGAAACACGTTATCTGGCGTTTTCACCACACCGCAGTGCGTATGATATGCAGAACCGACGATATCTTGGTTTTCGTGGGGTTTCAAGCTCAGATATGCATTTTCTGCGATAATCTTGGTGAGACTTCTGTCCGAAGTATCCAGTGTCATCGAGATCGTACTTTTCGAGCTATTTAATGCGAGAAACACGTCTTCTGGGGTTTTCACAACAGCACAGTTCGTTGGATGTGCAGAACCGGAGATATCTTGGTTTTCGTGGGGTGTCAAGCTGAGATATGCATTTTCTGCGATAATCTTGGTGAGAATTCTGTCCGAAGTATGCAGAAACATCGAGATCGCTCTTTTCGACCTATTTAATGCGAGAAACTCGTTATCTGGTGTTTTCACCACTCCACAGTGCGTTTGATATGCAGAACCGGCGACATCTTGGTTATCGTCGGGTTTCAAGCTGAGATATGCATTTTCTGCGATAATCTTGGTGAGACTTCAGTCTGAAGTATGCACAATCATCTAGATCGTTCGTTTCGAGCTATTTAATGCGAGAAACACGTTATCTGGTTGTTTTCACCACTCCATAGTGCGTTTGATATGCAGAACCGGCGAGATCATGATTTTCGTGAGGTTTCTAGCTGAGATATGCATTTTCTGCGATAATATTGGTGAGACTTCAGTCAGAAGTATGCAGAACCATCTAGATCGCTCGTTTCGAGCTATTTAATGTGAGAAACACGTTTTCTGGTGTATTCACCACTCCACAGTACGTTAGACATGCAGAACCGGAGATATCTTCGTTTCGGTCGGGTTTCAAGCTGAGATATGCATTTTCTACGATAATATTGGTGAGACCTCTGTCAGAAGTATGCAGAATCTTCGAGAGCGCTCTTTTCGAGCTACTTAATGCGAGAAACACGTTTTCTGGTGTTTTGACCACTCCACAGTGCGTTTGCTATGTAGAGCCGCCGATAACTTGGTTTTCGTGGGGTTTCCAGCTCAAATATGCATTTTCTGTGATAATCTTGGTGCTTCATCTATGAGAAGTATGCAGAATCATCGGGAACGCTCTTTTCGAGTTAGTTAATGCGAGAAACACGTTTTCTGGTGTTTTCACCACTCCACAGTGCGTTTGATATGTAGAGCCGCCGATAACTTGGTTTTCGTGGTGTTTCCAGCTGAAATATGCATTCTCTGCGATAATCTTGGTGTTTCATCTATGAGAAGTATGCAGAATCATCGAGAACGCTCTTTTCGAGCTAGTTACTGCGAGAAACACGTTATCTGGTGTTTTGACCACTCCACAGTGCGTTTGATATGTAGAGCCGCCGATAACTTGGTTTTCGTGGGGTTTCCAGCTGAGATATGCACTTTCTGCGATAATCTTGGTGAGTCTTCTGTCAGATGTATGCAGAATCATCTAGATCGCTCTTTTCGAGCTATTTAATGCGAGTAACACGTTTTCTGGTGTTTTCACCACCCCACAGTGCGTTTGATATGCAGAACCGGCGTCATCTTGATTTTCGTGGTGTTTCCAGCTGAGATATGCATTTTCTGCGATAATCTTGGTGAGTCTTCTGTCAGAAGTATGCAGAATCATCGATATCGCTCTTTTCGAGCTATTTAGTGCGAGAAACACGTTATCTGGTGTTTTGACCACTCCACAGTGCGTTTGATATGTAGAGCCGCCGATAACTCGGTTTTCGTGGGGTTTCCAGCTGAAATATGCATTTTCTGCGATAATCTTGGTGTTTCATCTATGAGAAGTATGCAGAATCATCGAGAACGCTCTTTTCGAGCTAGTTAATCCGAGAAACACGTTTTCTGGTGTTTTCACCACTCCACAGTGCGTCTGTTATGGAGAACCGGCGATATCTTGGTTTTCGTAGGGTTTCCAGCTGAGATATGCATTTTCTGCGATAATCTTGGTGAGTCTTCTGTCAGAAGTATGCAGAATCATCTACATCGCTCTTTTCGAGCTATTTAATGCGAGAAACACGTTTTCTGGTTTTTTCTCCACCCCACAGTGCGTTTGATATGCAGAACCGGCGACATCTTGATTTTCGAGATGTTTCTAGCTGAGATATGCATTTTCTGCGATAATATTGGTGTTTCATCTATGAGAAGTATGCAGAATCATCAAGAACGATCTTTTCGAGCTAGTTAATGCGAGAAACACGTTTTCTGGTTTTTTCTCCACCCCACAGTGCGTTTGATATGCAGAACCGGCGACATCTTGATTTTCGAGATGTTTCTAGCTGAGATATGCATTTTCTGCGATAATATTGGTGTTTCATCTATGAGAAGTATGCATAATCATCGAGAACGCTCTTTTCGAGCTAGTTACTGCGAGAAACACATTATCTGGTGTTTTGACCACTCCGCAGTGCGTTTGATATGTAGAGCCGCCGATAACTTGGTTTTCGTGGGGTTTCCAGCTGAGATATGCACTTTCTGCGATAATCTTGGTGAGTCTTCTGTCAGAAGTATGCAGAATCACCTAGATCGCTCGTTTCGAGCTATTCAATGCGAGAAACACGTTATCTGGTTGTTTTCACCACTCCACAGTGCGTTTGATATGCAGAACCGGCGTCATCTTGATTTACGTGAGGTTTCAAGCTGATATATGCATTTTCTGCGATAATATTGGTGAGTCTTCTGTCCGAAGTATGCAGAATTATCGATATCGCCCTTTTCGAGCTATTTAATGCGAGAAACACGTTATCTGGTGTTTTGACCACTCCACAGTGCGTTTGATATGTAGATCCGCCGATAACTTGATTTTCGTGGCGTTTCCAGCTGAAATATGCATTTTCTGCGATAATCTTGGTGTTTCATCTATGAGAAGTATGCAGAATCATCGAGAACGCTCTTTTCGAGCTAGTTAACGCGAGAAACACGTTTTCTGGTGTTTTAACCACTCCACAGTGCGTCTGATATGGAGAACCGGCGATATCTTGGTTTTCGTGAGGATTCAAGCTGAGATATGCACTTTGTGCGATAATCTTGGTGAGTCTTCTGTCAGAAGTATGCAGAATCATCTAGATCCCTCTTTTCGAGCTATTTAATGCGAGTAACACGTTTTCTGGTGTTTTCACCACCCCACAGTGCGTTTGATATACAGAACCGGCGACATCTTGGTTTTCGTCGGGTTTCAAGCTGAGATATGAATTTTCTGCGATAATCTTGGTGAGACTTCAGTCAGAAGTATGCACAATCATCTAGATCGTTCGTTTCGAGCTATTTAATGCGAGAAACACGTTTTCTGGTGTATTCACCACTCCACAGTACGTTAGACATGCAGAACCGGAGATATCTTCGTTTCGGTCGGGTTTCAAGCTGAGATATGCATGTTCTACGATAATATTGGTGAGACCTCTGTCAGAAGTATGCAGAATCTTCGAAAACGCTCTTTTCGAGCTACTTAATGCGAGAAACACGTTTTCTGGTGTTTTGACCACTCCACAGTGCGTTTGATATGTAGAGCCGCCGATAACTTGGTTTTCGTGGGGTTTCCAGCTGAAATATGCATTTTCTGCGATAATCTAGGTGTTTCATCTATGAGAAGTATGCAGAATCATCGGGAACGCTCTTTTCGAGCTATTTAATGCGAGAAACACGTTATCTGGTGTTTTGACCACTCCACAGTGCGTTTGATATTTAGAGCCGCCGATAACTTGGTTTTCGTGGGGTTTCCAGCTGAGATATGCACTTTCTGCGATAATCTTGCCGAGTCTTCTGTCAGAAGTATGCAGAATCATCTAGATCGCTGTTTTCGAGTTAGTTAATACGAGAAACACGTTTTCTGGTGTTTTCAACATTCCACAGTGCGTCTGCTATGCAGAACCGACGATATCTTGGTTTTCGTGGGGCTTCCAGCTGAGATATGCATTTTCTGCGATCAGCTTGGTGAGTCTTCTGTCAGAAGTATGCAGAATCATCTAGATCGCTCTTCTCGAGCTATTTAATGCGAGAAAAACATTTTCTGGTGTATTCACCACTCCACTGTACGTTTGACATGCAGAACCGGAGATATCTTGGTTTCGGTCGAGTTTCAAGCTGAGATATGCATTTTCTACGATAATATTGGTGAGACCTCTGTCAGAAGTATGCAGAATCTTCGAGAACGCTCTTATCGAGCTACTTAATGCGAGAAACACGTTCTCTGGTGTTTTCACCACTCCACAGTACGTTTGATGTGCAGAACCGGAGATATCTTGGTTTTCGTGAGGTTTCAAGCTGAGATATGCACTTTCTGCGATACTCTTGGTGAGTCTTCTGTCAGAAGTATGCACAATCATCTAGATCGCTCTTTTCGAGCTATTTAATGCGAGTAACACGTTTTCTGGTGTTTTCACCACCCCACAGTGCGTTTGATATGCAGAACCGGCGCCATCTTGGTTTTCGTCGGGTTTCAAGCTGAGATATGCATTTTCTGCGATAATATTGGTGTTTCATCTATGAGAAGTATGCAGAATCATCTAGATCGCT
This sequence comes from Anthophora plumipes, assembly GCA_951804975.1. Taxonomy (NCBI): domain Eukaryota; kingdom Metazoa; phylum Arthropoda; class Insecta; order Hymenoptera; family Apidae; genus Anthophora; species Anthophora plumipes. The sequence continues at coordinate 24,144 of CATORF010000688.1, forward strand.
CTTTTCGAGCTAGTTAATGCGAGAAACACGTTTTCTGGTGATTTCACCACCCCACAGTGCGTTTGATATGCAGAACCGGCGACATCGTGGTTTTCGTCGGGTTTCAAGCTGAGATATGCATTTTCTGCGATCTTATTGGTGAGACTTCAGTCAGAAGTATGCAGAATCATCTAGATCGCTCGTTTCGAGCTATGTAATGCGAGAAACACGTTATCTGGTGTTTTGACCACTCCACAGTGCGTTTAATATGTAGAGACGCCAATAACTTGGTTTTCGTGGGGGTTCCAGCTGAAATATGCATTTTCTGCGATAATCTTTTTGAGACTTCAGTTAGAAGCATGCAGAATCATCAAGATCGCGCGTTTCGAGCTATTTAAAGCGAGAAACACGTTATCTGGTGTTTTCACCACTCCACAGTGCGTTTGATATGCAGAACCGGCGATATTCTGGTTTTCGTCGTATTTCAAGCTGAGATATGCATTTTCTACGATAATCTTGGTGAAACATCTGTCCGAAGTATGCAGAAACATCGAGAGCGCTCTTTTCGAGCTATTTAATGCGAGAAACTCGTTTTCTGGTGTTTTCACCACTCCACAGTTCGTTGGATATGCAGAACCGGAGATAACTCGTTTTTCGTCGGGTTTCAAGCTGAGATATGCATTTTCTGCGATAATCTTGGTGAGACTTCTGTCCGAAGTATGCAGAATCATCGAGATCGCTCTTTTCGAGCTATTTAATGCGAGAAACACGTTATCTGATGTATTCACCACTCCACAGTGCGTTTGATATGCAGTACCAGCGATATCTTGGTTTTCGTGGGGTTTCAAGCTGAGATATGCATTTTCTACGATAATCTTGGTGAGACTTCTGTCCGAAGTATACAGAATCATCGAGATTGCTCTATTCGAGCTATTTAATGCGACAAATACGTTATCTGGGGTTTTCAGCACTCCACAGTGCGTTTGATATGCAGAACCAGCGATATCTTGGTTTTCGTGGGGTTTCAAGCTGAGATATGCATTTTCTGCGATAATCTTGTTGAGACTTCCGTCCGAAATATGCAGAATCATCGAGATCGCTCGTTTCGAGCTATTTAATGCGAGAAACACGTTATCTGGTGTATTCATCACTCCACAGTGCGTTGGATATGCAGAACCGGAGATATTTTGGTTTTTGTCGGGTTTCAAGCTCAGATATGCATTTTCTACGATAAGCTTGCTGAAACATCTGTCCGAAGTATGCAGAAACGTCGAGAGCGCTCTTTTCGAGCTATTTAATCCGAGAAACACGTTTTCTGGGGTTTTCACCACTCCACAGTTCGTTGGATATGCAGAACAGTAGATACCTTGGTTTTCGTGGGGTTTCAAGCAGAGATATGCATTTTCTGCGATAATCTTGGTGAGACTTCTGTCCGAAGTATGCTGAATCATCTAGATCGCTCTTTTCGAGCTATTTAATTCGAGAAACACGTTATCTGGTGTTTTCACCACTCCACAGTGAGTTTGATATGCAGAACCAGCGATATCTTGGTTTTCGTGTGGTTTCCAGCTGAAATATGCATTTTCTGCGATAATCTTTGTGTTTCATCTATGAGAAGTATGCAGAATCATCCAGAACGCTCTATTCGTGCTAGTTAATTCGAGAAACACGTTATCTGGTTGTTTTCACCACTCCACAGTTCGTTGGATATGCAGAACAGTAGATACCTTGGTTTTCGTGGGGTTTCAAGCAGAGATATGCATTTTCTGCGATAAACTTGGTGAGACTTCTGTCCGAAATATGCTGAATCATCGAGATCGCTCTCTTCGAGCTAGTTAATGCGAGAAACACGTTTTCTGGGGTTTTCACCTCACCACAGTTCGTTGGATGTGCAGAACCGGAGATGTCTTGGTTTTCGTGGGGTTTCTAGCAGAGATATGCATTTTCTGCGATAATCATGGTGAGACTTCTGTTAGAAGTATGCAGAATCATCGAGATCGCTCTTTTCGAGCTATTTAATGCGAGAAACACGTTATCTGGCGTTTTCACCACACCGCAGTGCGTATGATATGCAGAACCGACGATATCTTGGTTTTCGTGGGGTTTCAAGCTCAGATATGCATTTTCTGCGATAATCTTGGTGAGACTTCTGTTAGAAGTATGCAGAATCATCGAGATCGCTCTTTTCGACCTATTTAATGCGAGAAACTCGTTATCTGGTGTTTTCACCACTCCACAGTGCGTTTGATATGCAGAACCAGCGCAATCTTGGTTTTCGCGGGGTTTCAAGCTGAGATATGCATTTTTTACGATAATCATGGTGAGACTTCTGTCCGAAGTATGCAGAATCATCGAGATCGCACTATTCGAGCTATTTAATGCGAGTAACACGTTTTCTGGTGTTTTCACCACCCCACAGTGCGTTTGATATACAGAACCGGCGACATCTTGGTTTTCGTCGGGTTTCAAGCTGAGATATGAATTTTCTGCGATAATCTTGGTGAGACTTCAGTCAGAAGTATGCACAATCATCTAGATCGTTCGTTTCGAGCTATTTAATGCGAGAAACACGTTTTCTGGTGTATTCACCACTCCACAGTACGTTAGACATGCAGAACCGGAGATATCTTCGTTTCGGTCGGGTTTCAAGCTGAGATATGCATGTTCTACGATAATATTGGTGAGACCTCTGTCAGAAGTATGCAGAATCTTCGAAAACGCTCTTTTCGAGCTACTTAATGCGAGAAACACGTTTTCTGGTGTTTTGACCACTCCACAGTGCGTTTGATATGTAGAGCCGCCGATAACTTGGTTTTCGTGGGGTTTCCAGCTGAGATATGCACTTTCTGCGATAATCTTGCCGAGTCTTCTGTCAGAAGTATGCAGAATCATCTAGATCGCTGTTTTCGAGTTAGTTAATACGAGAAACACGTTTTCTGGTGTTTTCAACATTCCACAGTGCGTCTGCTATGCAGAACCGACGATATCTTGGTTTTCGTGGGGCTTCCAGCTGAGATATGCATTTTCTGCGATCATCTTGGTGAGTCTTCTGTCAGAAGTATGCAGAATCATCTAGATCGCTCTTTTCGAGCTATTTAATGCGAGAAAAACATTTTCTGGTGTATTCACCACTCCACTGTACGTTTGACATGCAGAACCGGAGATATCTTGGATTCGGTCGAGTTTCAAGCTGAGATATGCATTTTCTACGATAATATTGGTGAGACCTCTGTCAGAAGTATGCAGAATCTTCGAGAACGCTCTTTTCGAGCTACTTAATGCGAGAAACACGTTCTCTGGTGTTTTCACCACTCCACAGTACGTTTGATGTGCAGAACCGGAGATATCTTGGTTTTCGTGAGGTTTCAAGCTGAGATATGCACTTTCTGCGATACTCTTGGTGAGTCTTCTGTCAGAAGTATGCACAATCATCTAGATCGCTCTTTTCGAGCTATTTAATGCGAGTAACACGTTTTCTGGTGTTTTCACTACCCCACAGTGCGTTTGATATGCAGAACCGGCGCCATCTTGGTTTTCGTCGGGTTTCAAGCTGAGATATGCATTTTCTGCGATAATATTGGTGAGACTTCAGTCAGAAGTATGCAGAATCATCTAGATCGCTCGTTTCGAGCTATTTAATGCGAGAAACACGTTATCTGGTGTTTTGACCACTCCACAGTTCGTTGGATATGCAGAACCGGAGATAACTCGTTTTTCGTCGGGTTTCAAGCTGAGATATGCATTTTCTGCGATAATCTTGGTGAGACTTCTGTCCGAAGTATGCAGAATCATCGAGATCGCTCTTTTCGAGCTATTTAATGCGAGAAACACGTTATCTGATGAATTCACCACTCCACAGTGCGTTTGATATGCAGTACCAGCGATATCTTGGTTTTCGTGGGGTTTCAAGCTGAGATATGCATTTTTTACGATAATCTTGGTGAGACTTCTGTCCGAAGTATGCAGAAACGTCGAGAGCGCTCTTTTCGAGCTATTTAGTGCGAGAAACATGTTTTCTGGTGTTTTCACCACTCCACAGTGCATTTGATATGCAGAACAGTAGATATCTTGGTTTTCGTGGGGTTTCAAGCTGAGATATGCATTTTCTGCGATAATCTTGTTGATACTTCTGTCCGAAGTATGCAGAATCATCGACATCGCTCTTTTCGAGCTATTTAATGCGAGAAACACGTTATCTGGTGTTTTCTGCACTCCACAGTGCGTTTGATATGCAGAACCAGCAATATTTTGGTTTTCGTGGTGTTTCAAGCTCAGATGTGCATTTTCTGCAATAATCTTGGTGAGACTCCTGTCCGAAGCATGCAGAATCATCGAGATCGCACTTTTCGAGCTGTTTACTGCGAGAAACACGTTATCAGGTGTTTTCACCACTCCACAGTTGGTTTGATATGCAGAACCAGCGATATCTTGTTTTCGTGGGGTTTCAAGCTCAGATTATGCATTTTCTGCAATAATCTTGGTGAGACTCCTGTCCGAAGCATGCAGAATCATCGAGATCGCACTTTTCGAGCTATTTTATGCGAGAAACACGTTATTTGGTGTTTTCTCCACTCCACAGTGCGTATGATGTGCAGAACCGACGATATCCTGGTTTTCGTGGGGTTTCAAGCTCAGAAATGCATTTTCTGCGATAATATTGGTGAGACTTCTGTCCGAAGTATGCAGAAACATCGAGAGCGCTCTTTTCGAGCTATTTAATGCGAGAAACACGTTTTCTGCGGTTTTCACCACACCACAGTTGGTTTGATATGCAGAACCGGAGACATCTTGGTTTTCGTGGGGTTTCAAGCTGAGATATGCATTTTCTGCGATAATCTTGGTGAGACTTCTGTCCGAAGTATGCAGAATCATCGAGATCGCTCTTTTCGAGCTAATTAATGCGAGAAACACGTTATCTGGTGTTTTCTGCACTCCACAGTGCGTTTGATATGCAGAACCAGCAATATTTTGGTTTTCGTGGGGTTTCAAGCTCAGATGTGCATTTTCTGCAATAATCTTGGTGAGACTCCTGTCCGAAGCATGCAGAATCACCGAGATCGCACTTTTCGAGCTATTTTATGCGAGAAACATGTTATCTGGTGTTTTCTCCACTCCACAGTGCGTATGATGTGCAGAACCGACGATATCCTGGTTTTCGTGGGGATACAAGCTCATATATGCATTTTCTGCGATAATATTGGTGAGACTTCAGACAGAAGTATGCAGAATCATCGAGATCGCTCTTTTCGAGCTATTTAATGCGAGAAACACGTTTGCTGGTGAATTCACCACTCCACAGTACGTTAGACATGCAGAACCGGAGATATCTTCGTTTCGGTCGGGTTTCAAGCTGAGATATGCATTTTCTACGATAATATTGGTGAGACCTCTGTCAGAAGTATGCAGGATCATCTAGATCGCTCTTTTTGAGCTATTTAATGCGAATAAACCAGTTTTCTGGTGTTTTCAACATTCCACAGTGCGTTTGATATGCAGAACCGGCGATATCTTGATTTTCGTGGGGTTTCCAGCTGAGATATGCATTTTCTGCGATAATCTTGGTGAGTGTTCTGTCAGAAGTAAGCAGAATCATCTAGATCGCTCGTTTCGAGCTATTTAATAAGAAAACACAAGTTTTCTGGTGTTTTCTCCACTCCACAGTGCGTATGATGTGCAGAACCGACGATATCCTGGTTTTCGTGGGGATTCAAGCTCAGATATGCATTTTCTGCGATAATATTGGTGAGACTTCAGACAGAAGTATGCAGAATCATCGAGATCGCACTTTTCGAGCTATTTAATGCGAGAAGCACGTTATCTGGTGTTTTCACCACTCCACAGTTGGTTTGATATGCAGAACCGGAGATATCTTGGTTTTCGTGGGGTTTCAAGCTGAGATATGCATTTTCTGCGATAATCTTGGTGAGACTTCTGTCCGAAGTATGCAGAATCATCGAGATCGCACTTTTCGAGCTATTTAATGCGAGAAACACGTTATCTGGTGTTTTCACCACTACACAGTTGGTGTGATATGCAGAACCGGCGACATCTTGATTTTCGTGAGGTTTCTAGCTGAGATATGCATTTTCTGCGATAATATTGGTGAGACCTCTGTCAGAAGTATGCAGGATCATCTAGATCGCTCTTTTTGAGCTATTTAATGCGAAAAACCAGTTTTCTGGTGTTTTCAACATTCCACAGTGCGTTTGATATGCAGAACCGGCGATATCTTGATTTTCGTGGTGTTTCCAGCTGAGATATGCATTTTCTGCGATGATCTTGGAGAGTGTTCTGTCAGAAGTATGCAGAATCATTTAGATCGCTCGTTTCCAGCTATTTAATGCGAGAAACACGTTATCTGGTTGTTTTCACCACTCCATAACGCGTTTGATATGCAGAACCGGCGACATCTTGATTTTCGTGAGGGTTCCAGCTGATATATGCATTTTCTGCGATAATCTTGGTGAGAGTTCTGTCAAAAGTATGCAGAATCATCGAGATCGCTCTTTTCGAGCAACTTAATACGAGAAACACGTTATCTGGTTGTCTTCACCACCCCATAGTGCGTTTGATATGCAGAACCGGCGACATCTTGATTTTCGTGAGGTTTCTAGCTGAGATATGCATATTCTGCGATAAGCTTGGTGAGTCTTCTGCCAGAAGTATGCAGAATCATCTAGATCGCTCTTTTCGAGCTATTTAATGCGAGAAACACGTTTTCTGGTGAATTCACCACTCCACAGTACGTTAGACATGCAGAACCGGAGATATCTTCGTTTCGGTCGGGTTTCAAGCTGAGATATGCATTTTCGACGATAATATTGGTGAGACCTCTGTCAGAAGTATGCAGGAACATCTAGATCGCTCTTTTTGAGCTATCTATTGCGAGAAACACGTTATCTGGTGTTTTCACCACTCCACAGTGCGTTTGATATGCAGAACCAGCGATATCTTGGTTTTCGTTGGGTTTCAAGCTGAGATATGCATTTTCTGCGATAATCTTGGTGAGACTTCTGTCCGAAGTATGCAGAAACATCGAGAGCGCTCTTCTCGAGCTATTTGATGCGAGAAACACGTTATCTGGTGTTTTCACCACTCCACAGTTGGTTTGATAAGCAGAACCGGAGATATCTTGGTTTTCGTGGGGTTTCAAGATGATATATGCATTTTCTGCGATAATCTTGGTGAGACTTCTGTCCGAAGTATGCAGAATCATCGAGATCGCTCTTTTCGAGCTATTTAATGCGAGAAACACGTTATCTGGTGTTTTCACCACTCCACAGTGCGTTTGATATGCAGAACAAGCGACATCTTGGTTTTCGTGGGGTTTCAAAGTCAGATATGCATTTTCTGCGATCGTCTTGGTGACACTTCTGTCCGAAGTATGCAGAATCATCGAGATCGCATTTTTCGAGCTATTTTATGCGAGAAACATGTTATTTGGTGTTTTCACCACTCCACAGTGCGTTTGATATGCAGAACCGGCGATATCTTGGTTTTCGTGGGGTTTCAAGCTGAGATATGCCTTGTCTGCGATAATCTTCGTGAGACTTCCGTCCGAAGTATGCACAATCATCGAGATCGCTCTTTTCGAGCTTTTTAATGCGAGTAACACGTTATCTGGTGTTTTCACCACTCCACAGTGCGTTTGATATGCAGAACCAGCGATATCTTGGTTTTCGTGGGGTTTCAAGCTGAGATATGCATTTTCTGCGATAATCTTGGTGAGACTTCTGTCCGAAGTATGCAGAATCATCGAGATCGCTCTTTTCGACCTATTTAATGCGAGAAACACGTTATCTGGTGTTTTCAGCACTCCACAGTGCGTTTGATATGCAGAACCAGCGATATCTTGGTTTTCATGGGGTTTCAAGCTCAGATATGCATTTTCTGCTATAATCTTGGTGAAACCTCTGTCCGAAGTATGCAGAATCATCTAGATCGCTCTTTTCGAGCTATCTAATGCGAGAAACACGTTATCTGGTGCATTCACCACTCCAGAGTGCGTTTGATATGCAGAACCAGCGATATCTTGGTTTTCGTGGAGTTTCAAGCTGAGATATGCATTTTTTACGATAATCTTGGTGAGACTTCTGTCCGAAGTATGCTTAATCATCGAGATCGCTCGTTTCGAGCTATTTAATGCGAGAAACACGTTGTCTGGTGTTTTCACCACTCCACAGTTGGTTTGATATGCAGAACCGGCGATGTTTTGTTTTCGTCGGGTTTCAAGCTGAGATATGCATTTTTTACGATAATCTTGGTGAGACTTCTGTCCGAAGTATGCTTAATCATCGAGATCGCTCGTTTCGAGCTATTTAATGCGAGAAACACGTTGTCTGGTGTTATCACCACTCCACAGTTGGTTTGATATGCAGAACCGGCGATGTTTTGTTTTCGTCGGGTTTCAAGTTGAGATATGCATTTTCTACGATATTCTTGGTGAAACATCTGTCCAAAGCATGCAGAAACATCAAAAGCGCTCTTTTCGAGCTATTTAATGCGAGAAACACGTTTTCTGGGGTTTTCACCACACCACAGTTCGTTGGATGTGCAGAACCGGAGATATCTTGGTTTTCGTCGGGTTTCAAGCTGAGATATGCATTTTCTGCGATAATCTTGGTGAGACCTCTGTCCGAAGTAAGCAGAATCATCTAGATCGCTCTTTTCGAGCTATCTAATGCGAGAAACACGTTATCTGGTGCAATCACCACTCCAGAGTGCGTTTGATGTGCAGAACCAGCGATATCTTGGTTTTCGTGGAGTTTCAAGCTGAGATATGCATTTTTTACGATAAGCTTGGTGAGACTTCTGTCCGAAGTATGCAGAATCATCTAGATCGCTCTTTTCGAGCTATCTATTGCGAGAAACACGTTATCTGGTGTTTTCACCACTCCACAGTGCGTTTGATATGCAGAACCAGCGATATCTTGGTTTTCGTGGGGTTTCAAGCTCAGATATGCATTTTCTGCGATAATCTTGGTGAAACCTCTGTCCGAAGTATGCAGAAACATCGAGAGCGCTCTTTTCTATCTATTTAATGCGACAAACACGTTTTCTGGGGTTTTCACCACTCCACAGTTCGTTGGATAAGCAGAACAGGAGATATCTTGGTTTTCGTGGGGTTTCAAGCTGAGATATGCATTGTCTGCGATAATCTTGGTGAGACTTCTGTCCGAAGTATGCACAATCATCGAGATCGCTCTTTTCGAGCTTTTTAATGCGAGAAACATGTTAACTGGTGTTTTCACCACTCCACAGTGCGTTTGATATGCAGAACCAGCGATATCTTGGTTTTCATGGGGTTTCAAGCTCAGATATGCATTTTCTGCGATAATCTTGGTGAAACCTCTGTCCGAAGTATGCAGAGTCATCTAGATCGCTCTTTTCGAGCTATCTAATGCGAGAAACACGTTATCTGGTGCATTCACCACTCCAGAGTGCGTTTGATATGCAGAACCAGCGATATCTTGGTTTTCGTGGAGTTTCAAGCTGAGATATGCATTTTTTACGATAATCTTGGTGAGACTTCTGTCCGAAGTATGCAGAAACATCGAGAGCGCTCTTTTCGAGCTATCTAATGCGAGAAACACGTTATCTGGTGCATTCACCACTCCAGAGTGCGTTTGATATGCAGAACCAGCGATATCTTGGTTTTCGTGGAGTTTCAAGCTGAGATATGCATTTTTTACGATAATCTTGGTGAGACTTCTGTCCGAAGTATGCAGAAACATCGAGAGCGTTCTTCTCGAGCTATTTAATGGGAGAAACAAGTTATCTGGTGTTTTCACCACTCCGCAGTGCGTTTGATATGCAGAACCGTCGACATCTTGGATTTCGTCGGGGTTCAACCTGAGATATGCATTTTCTGCGATAATCTTAGTGAGACTTCTTTCCGAAGTGTGCAGAATCATCGAGATCGCTCTTTTCGAGCTATTTAATGCGAGAAACACGTTTTCTGGTGTTTTCACCACACCACAGTTCGTTGGATATGCAGAACCGAAGATATCCTGGTTTCGGTCGGGTTTCAAGCTGAGATATGAATTTTCTGCGCTAATCTTTGTGAGTCTTCTGTCCGAAGTATGCAGAATCATCGAGATCGCACTTTTCGAGCTATTATATGCGAGAAACACGTTAACTGGAGTTTTCACCACTCCGCAGTGCGTTTGATATGCAGAACCGGCGACATCTTAGATTTCGTCGGGGTTCAAGCTGAGATATGCATTTTCAACGATAATCTTGGTGAGACTTCTGTCAGAAGTATGCAGAATCATCGGGATCGCTCTTTTCGAGTTATTTAATGCGAGAAACACGTTATCCGGTGTTTTCACCACTCCACAGTGCGTTTGATATGCAGAACCGGCGACATCTTGGATTTCGTCGGGTTTCAAGCTGAGATATGCATTGTCTACTATAATCTTGGAGAGATGTCTGTCAGAAGTATGCAGAATCTTCGAGATCGCTCTTTTCGAGCAACTTAATGCGAGAAACACGATATCTGGTTGTTTTCACCACTCCACAGTGCGTTTGATATGCACAACCGGCGATATCTTGATTTTCGTGGTGTTTCCAGCTGAGATATGCATTTTCGGCAATAATCTAGGTGAGTCTTCTGCCAGAAGTATGCAGAATCATCTAGATCGCTCTTTTCGAGCTATTTAATGCGACAAAACAAGTTTTCTGGTGTTTTCAACATTCCACAGTGCGTTTGATATGCAGAACGGGCGATATCTTGTTTTTCGTGGTGTTTCCAGCTGAGATATGCATTTTCTGCAATAATCTTGGTGAGTCTTCTGTCAGAACTATGCAGAATCATCGAGATCCCTCTTTTCGAGCTATTTAATGCGAGAAACACGTTCTCTGGTGTTTTCAGCACTCCACAGTGCGTTTAATATGCAGAACCAGCGATATCTGGGTTTTCGTGGGGTTTCAAGCTGAGATATGCATTTTCTGCGATAATCTTGGTGAGACTTCTGTCCGAAGTATGCAGAAACATCGAGAGCGCTCTTCTCGAGCTATTTAATGCGAGAAACAAGTTATCTGGTGTTTTCACCACTCCACAGTTGGTTTGATATGCAGAACGGGCGATATCTTGTTTTTCGTGGTGTTTCCAGCTGAGATATGCATTTTCTGCGATAATCTTGGTGAGACTTCTGTCCGAAGTATGCAGAATCATCGAGATCACACTTTTCGAGCTATTTAATCCGAGAAGCACGTTATCTGGTGTTTTCGTCACTCCACAGTTGGTTTGATATGCAGAACCGGAGATATGTTGGTTTTCGTGGGGTTTCAAGCTGAGATATGCATTTTCTGCGATAATCTTGGTGAAACTTCTGTCCGAAGTATGCAGAATCATCGAGATCGCTCTTTTCGAGCTATTTAATGCGAGAAACACGTTATCTGGTGTTTTCACCACTCCACAGTGCGTTTGATATGCAGAACCAGCGATATCTGTGTTTTCGTGGGGTTTCAAGCTGAGATATGCAATTCCTGCGATAATCTTGGTGAGACTTCTGTCCGAAGTATGCTTAATCATCGAGATCGCTCGTTTCGAGCTATTTAATGCGAGAAACACGTTATCTGGTGTTTTCTCCACTCCACAGTGCGTATGATGTGCAGAACCGACGATATCCTGGTTTTCGTGGGGTTTCAAGCTCAGATATGCATTTTCTGCGATAATATTGGTGAGACTTCTGTCCGAAGTATGCAGAATCATCGAGATCGCTCTTTTCGAGCTATTTAATGCGAGAAACACGTTATCTGGTGTTTTCAGCACTCCACAGTGCGTTGGATATGCAGAACCGCAGATATCTTGGATTTCGTGGGCTTTCAAGCTGAGATATTCATTTTCTGCGATAATCTTGGTGAGACTTCTGTCCGAAGTATGCAGAATCATCTAGATCGCTCTTTTCGAGCTATTTAATGCGAAAAAACAAGTTTTCTGGTGTTTTCAACATTCCACAGTGCGTTTGATATGCAGAACCAGCGATGTCCTGGATTTCGTGGGGTTTCAAGCTCAGATATGCATTTTCTGCGATAATATTGGTGAGACTTCAGACAGAAGATTGCAGAATCATCGGGATCCCTCTTTTCGAGCTATTCAATGCGAGAAACACGTTAACTGGTGTTTTCACCACTCCACAGTGCGTTTGATATGAAGAACCGGTGACATCTTGGATTTCGTCGCGGTTCAAACTGAGGTATGCATTTTCTACGATAATCTAGGTGAGACTTCTGTCAGAAGTATGCAGAATCATCGGGATCCCTCTTTTCGAGCTATTTAATGCGAGAAACACGTTAACTGGTGTTTTCACCACTCCACAGTGCGTTTGATATGCAGAACCGGCGACATCTTGGATTTCGTCGGGGTTCAAGCTGAGGTATGCATTTTCTACGATAATCTTGGTGAGACTTCTGTCCGAAGTATGCAGAATCATCCAGTTCGCACTTTTCGAGCTATTTAATGCGAGAAACACGTTTTCTGGGGTTTTCACCACACCACAGTTCGTTGGATATGCAGAACCGGAGATATCTTGGTTTTCGTGGGGTTTCAAGCAGAGATATGCGTTTTCTGCGATAGTCTTGGTGAGACTTCTGTCCGAAGTATGCAGAATCATCCAGTTCGCACATTTCGAGCTATTTAATGCGAGAAACACGTTATCTGGTGTTTTCCCCACTCCACAGAGCGTATGATGTGCAGAAGCGACGATATCCTGGTTTTCGTGGGGTTTCAAGCTCAGATATGCATTTTGTGCAATAATCTTGGTGAGACTCCTGTCCGAAGCATGCAGAATCATCGAGATCGCACTTTTCGAGCTATTTTATGCGAGAAACACGTTATTTGGTGTTTTCTCCACTCCACAGTGCGTATGATGTGCAGAACCGACGATATCCTGGTTTTCGTGGGGTTTCAAGCTCAGATATGCATTTTCTGCGATAATATTGGTGTGACTTCTGTCCGAAGTATGCAGAAACATCGAGAGCGCTCTTTTCGAGCTATTTAATGCGAGAAACACGTTTTCTGCGGTTTTCACCACACCACAGTTGGTTTGATATGCAGAACCGGAGACATCTTGGTTTTCGTGGGGTTTCAAGCTGAGATATGCATTTTCTGCGATAATCTTGGTGAGACTTCTGTCCGAAGTATGCAGAATCATCGAGATCGCTCTTTTCGAGCTATTTAATGCGGAAAAACAAGTTTTCTGGTGTTTTCAACATTGCAAAGTGCGTTTGATATGCAGAACCGGCGACATCTTGATTTTCGTGAGGTTTCTAGCTGAGATATGCATTTTCTGTGATAATATTGGTGAGACTTCAGTCAGAAGTATGCATAATCATCTTGATCGCTCGTTTCGAGCTATTTAATGCGAAAAAACAAGTTTTCTGGTGTTTTCAACATTCCACAGTGCGTTTGATATGCAGAACCGGCTATATCTTGATTTTCGTGGTGTTTCCAGCTGAGATATGCATTTTCTGCGATAAGCTTGGTGAGTCTTCTGCCAGAAGTATGCAGAATCATCTAGATCGCTCTTTTCGAGCGATTTAATGCGAGAAACACGTTTTCTGGTGAATTCACCACTCCACAGTACGTTAGACATGCAGAACCGGAGATATCTTCGTTTCGGTCGGGTTTCAAGCTGAGAAATGCATTTTCTACGATAATATTGGTGAGACCTCTGTCAGAAGTATGCAGGATCATCTAGATCGCTCTTTTTGAGCTATTTAATGCGAGAAACACGTTTTCTGGTGAATTCACCACTCCACAGTACGTTAGACATGCAGAACCGGAGATATCTTCGTTTCGGTCGGGTTTCAAGCTGAGATATGCATTTTCTACGATAATATTGGTGAGACCTCTGTCAGAAGTATGCAGGATCATCTAGATCGCTCTTTTTGAGCTATTTAATGCGAAAAAACCAGTTTTCTGGTGTTTTCAACATTCCACAGTGCGTTTGATATGCAGAACCGGCGATATCTTGATTTTCGTGGTGTTTCCAGCTGAGATATGCATTTTCTGCGATAATCTTGGTGTTGCGTCGCGGACCAGGTAGCCACGCATTATACGTCCAAGGATGAGCATTTTTTACATTACTTTATATTATATTATTTAGAAGTAATCGTTCGTTTTCGAGGTATAACTGCCGTCTAACCCTCGTATTCAATTCATTTGTACATTTTAAGCCTTAGCGACAATAACTTTATGATACCACGGCGATCGTAGTTTTTCGCTTTGCCTTTTGTTTCTTTTCCAGATAGAAGCTTCGTCCTTTTTTACCGGTATCTTTTTCGTGACCATACGGTTACGAGAGCCGAAGCGCTTCTTAAGGTTATTGTCTGCTACGTTCATTGTTCGAGATATTCGGAAATTCCGCGTGCGTCACTCAAGGGTACGCTCGGTACCTGAGAGTGACGAATGGTCTGCGGGGTGGCAATTTGTCTAGTTTCCCCTCTTTTTATTTTAACCAATAGGTAGTGTCAGCCACCCTTCCCCACCATAATCGACAATTAGATTTCCACCTATCCGAATGTCTCACCCCCGCGATGCGTCTTTGCTCCGAGGCATCGCGGGATCCTCTCGAAAGGAGGTTATCATCAGTGACTAGCTAGATTTGGAATCATTAACACGTAAACATAGTAAACAGTTTCATGGGAAACTTAGCATAGATAGCATAGTAAATCGAATAAAACATTTTATACAGTCCACTAACGAATTTTCGAACGCACAAAGATAAGTCGGCGTGCGAAGTACGAATTGCGCTATTCAGTAAAGGCAATAGACAAGACGTACGCAACACTTGGTGAGTGTTCTGCCAGAAGTATGCAGAATCATCTAGATCGCTCTTTTCGAGCTACTTAATGCGAGAAATACGTTTTCTGGTGTTTTCACCACTCCACAGTACGTTTGATGTGCAGAACCGGAGATATCTTGGTTTTCGTGAGGTTTCAAGCTGAGATATGCATTTTCTGCGATAATCTTGGAGAGACTTCAGTCAGAAGTATGCAGAATCATCTAGATCGCTCGTTTCGAGCTATTTAATGCGAAAAAACAAGTTTTCTCGTGTTTTCATCATTCCACAGTGCGTTTGATATGCTGAACCGGCTATATCTTGATTTTCGTGGTGTTTCCAGCTGAGATATGCATTTTCTGCGATAAGCTTGGTGAGTCTTCTGCCAGAAGTATGCAGAATCATCTAGATCGCTCTTTTCGAGCTATTTAATGCGAGAAACACGTTTTCTGGTGAATTCACCACTCCACAGTACGTTAGACATGCAGAACCGGAGATATCTTGGTTTTCGTGGGGTTTCAAGCTGAGATATGCCTTGTCTGCGATAATCTTCGTGAGACTTCCGTCCGAAGTTTGCACAATCATCGAGATCGCTCTTTTCGAGCTTTTTAATGCGAGAAACACGTTATCTGGTGTTTTCACCACTCCACAGTGCGTTTGATATGCAGAACCAGCGATATCTTGGTTTTCGTGGGGTTTCAAGCTGAGATATGCATTTTCTGCGATAATCTTGGTGAGACTTCTGTCCGAAGTATGCAGAATCATCGAGATCGCTCTTTTCGACCTATTTAATGCGAGAAACACGTTATCTGGTGTTTTCAGCACTCCACAGTGCGTTTGATATGCAGAACCGGAGATATCTTGGTTTTCGTGGGGTTTCAAGCTGAGATATGCATTTTCTGCGATAATCTTGGTGAAACTTCTGTCCGAAGTATGCAGAATCATCGAGATCGCTCTTTTCG
>CATORF010000689.1:0-94000 GCA_951804975.1 Anthophora plumipes
GATCTTCGAGAACGCTCTTTTCGAGCTACTTAATGCGAGAAACACGATTTCTGGAGTTTTCACCACTCCACAGTTGGTTTGATATGCAGAACCGGCGACATCTTGGTTTTCGTGCGGTTTCAAGCTGAGATATTCATTTCCGGCGATCATCTTGGTGAGACTTCTGTCAGAAGTATGCAGGATCTTCGAGAACGCTCTTTTCGAGCTACTTAATGCGAGAAACACGATTTCTGGAGTTTTCACCACTCCACAGTGCGTTTAATATGCAGAACCGGCGACATCTTGGTTTTCGTGCGGTTTCAAGCTGAGATATGCATTTTCTACGATAAGCTTGGTGAAACATCTGTCCGAAGTATGCAGAAACGTCGAGAGCGCTCTTTTCGAGCTATTTAATGCGAGAAACACGTTTTCTGGGGTTTTCACCACTCCACAGTTACTTGGATATGCAGAACAGTAGATCTCTTTGTTTTCGTGGGGTTTCAAGCAGAGATATGCATTTTCTGCGATAATCTTGGTGAGACTTCTGTTAGAAGTATGCAGAAACATCGAGATCGCACTTTTCGAGCTATTTAATGCGAGAAACACGTTATCTGGTGTTTTCACCACTCCACAGTTGGTTTGATATGCAAAACCGGCGATATTTTGGTTTTCGTCGGGTTTCAAGCTGAGATATGCATTTTCTACGATAAGCTTGGTGAAACATCTGTCCGAAGTATGCAGAAACGTCGAGAGCGCTCTTTTCGAGCTATTTAATGCGAGAAACACGTTTTCTGGGGTTTTCACCACTCCACAGTTCGTTGGATATGCAGAACAGTAGATATCTTGGTTTTCGTGGGGTTTCAAGCAGAGATATGCATTTTCTGCGATAATCTTGGTGAGACTTCTGTTAGAAGTATGCAGAATCATCGAGATCGCACTTTTCGAGCTATTTAATGCGAGAAACACGTTATCTGGTGTTTTCACCACTCCACAGTTGGTTTGATATGCCGAACCGGCGATATTTTGGTATTCGTCGGGTTTCAAGCTGAGACATGCATTTTCTACGATAAGCTTGGTGAAACATCTGTCCGAAGTATGCAGATACGTCCAGAGCGCTCTTTTCGAGCTATTTAATGCGAGAAACACGTTTTCTGGGGTTTTCACCACTCCACAGTTCCTTGGATATGCAGAACAGTAGATATCTTGGTTTTCGTGGAGTTTCAAGCTGAGATATGCATTTCCTGCGATAATCTTGGTGGTACTTCAGTCAGAAGTATGCAGAATCATCTAGATCGCTCTTTTCGAGCTACTTAATGCACGAAACACGTTTTCTGGTGTTTTCACCACACCACAGTACGTTTGATGTGCAGAACCGGAGATAACTCGGTTTTCGTCGGGTTTCAAGCTGAGATATGCATTTTCTATGATACTCTTGGTGAGACTTCTGTCAGAAGTATGCATGATCTTCGAGAACGCTCTTTTCGAGCTATTTAATGCGAGAAACACGTTATATGGTGTTTTCACCACTCCACAGTGCGTTTGATATGCGGAAACTGCGATATCTTCGTTTTCGTGGAGTTTCCAGCTGAGACATGCATTTTCTGCGATAATCTTGGATATTCTACTGTGAGAAGTATGGAGAATCACCGAAATCGCAGTTTTCGTGCTATTGAATGCGAAAAACACGTTTTATTGTGTTTTCAGCACTCCACAGTGCGTTTGATATGCGGAAACTGCGATATCTTCGGTTTCATTGGGTTTCCAGATGAGATATGCATTTTCTACGATAATCTTGGATATTCTTCTGTGAGACGTTTGCAGAATCACAGAAATCGCTCTATTCGAGCAACTTAATGCGAGAAACACGTTTTCTGGTGTTTTCACCACTCCACAGTAGGTTTGACATGCAGAACCGGAGATATCTTGGTTTCGGTCGGGTTTCAATCTGAGATATGCATTTCCTGCGATAATCTTGGTGATACTTCTGTCCGAAGTATGCTGAATCATCTAGATCGCTCTTTTCGAGCTATTTAATGCGAGAAACAGTTTTCTCGTGTTTTCACCACCCCACAGTGCGTTTGATATGCAGAACCGGCGACATCTTGGTTTTCGTCGGGTTTCAAGCTGATATATGCATTTTCTGCGATAATATTGGTGAGACTTCTGTCCGAAGTATGCAGAATCATCGATATCGCTCTTTTCGAGCTAAGTAATGCAGGAACCACGTTATCTGGTGTTTTGACCACTCCACAGTGCGTGTGATATGTAGAGCCGCCGATAACTTGGTTTCCGTGGGGTTTCCAGCTGAGATATGCATTTTCTGCGATAATCTTGGTAAGTCTTCTGTCAGAAGTATGCAGAATCATCTAGATCGCTCTTTTCGAGCTATTTAATGCGAGAAACACGTTTTCTGGTGTTTTCACCACACCACAGTGCGTTTGATATGCAGAATCGGCGACATCGTGGTTTTCGTCGGGTTTCAAGCTGAGATATGCATTTTCTGCGATAAGATTGGTGAGACTTCAGTCAGAAGTATGCAGAATCATCTAGATCGCTCGTTTCGAGCTATTTAATGCGAGAAACACGTTTTCTGGTGTTTTCACCACCCCACAGTGCGTTTGATATGCAGAATCGGCGACATCGTGGTTTTCGTCGGGTTTCAAGCTGAGATATGCATTTTCTGCGATAATATTGGTGAGACTTCAGTCAGAAGTATGCAGAATCATCTAGATCGCTCGTTTCGGAGCTATTTAATGCGAGAAGCACGTTATCTGGTGTTTTGACAACTCCACAGTTCGTTTGATATGTAGAGCCGCCGATAACTTGGTTTTCGTGGGGTTTCCAGCTGAAATATGCATTTTCTGCGATAATCTTGGTGTTTCATCAATGAGATGTATGCAGAATCATCGAGAACGCTCTTTTCGAGCTAGCTAATGCGAGAAACAGGTTTTCTGGTGTTTTCACCACTCCACAGTGCGTTTGATATGCAGAACAGTAGATATCTTGGTTTTCGTGGGGTTTCAAGCTGAAATATGCATTTTCTGCGATAATATTGGTGAGACTTCAGTCAGAAGTATGCAGAATCATCTAGATCGCTCGTTTCGAGCTATTTAATGCGAGAAACACGTTATCTGGTTGTTTTCACCACTCCACAGTGCGTTTGATATGCAGAACCGGCGACATCTGGATTTTCGTGAGGTTTCAAGCTGAGATATGCATTTTCTGCATTAATATTGGTGAGACTTCTGTCCGAAGTATGCAGAATCATCGATATCGCTCTTTTCGAGCTATTTAATGCAGGAACCACGTTATCTGGTGTTTTGACCACTCCACAGTGCGTTTGATATGTAGAGCCGCCGATAACTTGGTTTTCGTGGGGTTTCCAGCTGAGATATGCATTTTCTGCGATAATCTTGGTAAGTCTTCTGTCAGAAGTATGCAGAATCATCTAGATCGCTCTTTTCGAGCTATTTAATGCGAGAAACACGTTTTCTGGTGTTTTCACCACCCCACAGTGCGTTTGATATGCAGAATCGGCGACATCGTGGTTTTCGTCGGGTTTCAAGCTGAGATATGCATTTTCTGCGATAATATTTTTGAGACTTCTGTCCGAAGTATGCAGAATCATCGATACCGCTCTTTTCGAGCTATTTAATGCAGGAACCACGTTATCTGGTGTTTTGACCACTCCACAGTGCGTTTGATATGTAGAGCCGCCGATAACTTGGTTTTCGTGGGGTTTCCAGCTGAGATATGCATTTTCTGCGATAATCTTGGTAAGTCTTCTGTCAGAAGAATGCATAATCATCTAGATCGCACTTTTCGAGCTCTTTAATGCGAGAAACACGTTTTCTGGTGTTTTCACCACCCCACAGTGCGTTTGATATGCAGAATCGGCGACATCGTGGTTTTCGTCGGGTTTCAAGCTGAGATATGCATTTTCTGCGATAATATTGGTGAGACTTCAGTCAGAAGTATGCAGAATCATCTAGATCGCTCGTTTCGAGCTATTTAATGCGAGAAGCACGTTATCTTGTGTTTTGACAACTCCACAGTTCGTTTCATATGTAGAGCCGCCGATAACTTGGTTTTCGTGGGGTTTCCAGCTGAAATATGCATTTTCTGCGATAATCTTGGTGTTTCATCTATGAGATGTATGCAGAATCATCGAGAACGCTCTTTTCGAGCTAGCTAACGCGAGAAACAGGTTTTCTGGTGTTTTCACCACTCCACAGTGCGTTTGATATGCAGAACAGTAGATATCTTGGTTTTCGTGGGGTTTCAAGCAGAGATATGCATTTTCTGCGATAATCTTGGTGAGACTTCAGTCAGAAGTATGCAGAATCATCTAGATCGCTCGTTTCGAGCTATTTAATGCGAGAAACACGTTATCTGGTTGTTTTCACCACTCCACAGTGCGTTTGATATGCAGAACCGGCGACATCTGGATTTTCGTGAGGTTTCAAGCTGAGATATGCATTTTCTGCATTAATATTGGTGAGACTTCTGTCCGAAGTATGCAGAATCATCGATATCGCTCTTTTCGAGCTATTTAATGCAGGAACCACGTTTTCTGGTGTTTTCACCACTCCACAGTAGGTTTGACATGCAGAACCGGAGATATCTTGGTTTCGGTCGGGTTTCAATCTGAGATATGCATTTCCTGCGATAATCTTGGTGATACTTCTGTCCGAAGTATGCTGAATCATCTAGATCGCTCTTTTCGAGCTATTTAATGCGAGAAACAGTTTTCTCGGGTTTTCACCACACCATAGTGCGTTTGACATGCAGAACCGGAGATATCTTGGTTTCGGTCGGGTTTCAATCTGAGATATGCATTTCCTGCGATAATATTGGTGAGACTTCAGTCAGAAGTATGCAGAATCATCTAGATCGCTCGTTTCGAGCTATTTAATGCGAGAAACACGTTATCTGGTTGTTTTCACCACTCCACAGTGCGTTTGATATGCAGAACCGGCGACATCTGGATTTTCGTGAGGTTTCAAGCTGAGATATGCATTTTCTGCATTAATATTGGTGAGACTTCTGTCCGAAGTATGCAGAATCATCGATATCGCTCTTTTCGAGCTATTTAATGCAGGAACCACGTTATCTGGTGTTTTGACCACTCCACAGTGCGTTTGATATGTAGAGCCGCCGATAACTTGGTTTTCGTGGGGTTTCCAGCTGAGATATGCATTTTCTGCGATAATCTTGGTAAGTCTTCTGTCAGAAGTATGCAGAATCATCTAGATCGCTCTTTTCGAGCTATTTAATGCGAGAAACACGTTTTCTGGTGTTTTCACCACCCCACAGTGCGTTTGATATGCAGAATCGGCGACATCGTGGTTTTCGTCGGGTTTCAAGCTGAGATATGCATTTTCTGCGATAATATTTTTGAGACTTCTGTCCGAAGTATGCAGAATCATCGATACCGCTCTTTTCGAGCTATTTAATGCAGGAACCACGTTATCTGGTGTTTTGACCACTCCACAGTGCGTTTGATATGTAGAGCCGCCGATAACTTGGTTTTCGTGGGGTTTCCAGCTGAGATATGCATTTTCTGCGATAATCTTGGTAAGTCTTCTGTCAGAAGTATGCAGAATCATCTAGATCGCTCTTTTCGAGCTATTTAATGCGAGAAACACGTTTTCTGGTGTTTTCACCACCCCACAGTGCGTTTGATATGCAGAATCGGCGACATCGTGGTTTTCGTCGGGTTTCAAGCTGAGATATGCATTTTCTGCGATAATATTTTTGAGACTTCTGTCCGAAGTATGCAGAATCATCGATACCGCTCTTTTCGAGCTATTTAATGCAGGAACCACGTTATCTGGTGTTTTGACCACTCCACAGTGCGTTTGATATGTAGAGCCGCCGATAACTTGGTTTTCGTGGGGTTTCCAGCTGAGATATGCATTTTCTGCGATAATCTTGGTAAGTCTTCTGTCAGAAGAATGCATAATCATCTAGATCGCACTTTTCGAGCTCTTTAATGCGAGAAACACGTTTTCTGGTGTTTTCACCACCCCACAGTGCGTTTGATATGCAGAATCGGCGACATCGTGGTTTTCGTCGGGTTTCAAGCTGAGATATGCATTTTCTGCGATAATATTGGTGAGACTTCAGTCAGAAGTATGCAGAATCATCTAGATCGCTCGTTTCGAGCTATTTAATGCGAGAAGCACGTTATCTTGTGTTTTGACAACTCCACAGTTCGTTTCATATGTAGAGCCGCCGATAACTTGGTTTTCGTGGGGTTTCCAGCTGAAATATGCATTTTCTGCGATAATCTTGGTGTTTCATCTATGAGATGTATGCAGAATCATCGAGAACGCTCTTTTCGAGCTAGCTAACGCGAGAAACAGGTTTTCTGGTGTTTTCACCACTCCACAGTGCGTTTGATATGCAGAACAGTAGATATCTTGGTTTTCGTGGGGTTTCAAGCAGAGATATGCATTTTCTGCGATAATCTTGGTGAGACTTCAGTCAGAAGTATGCAGAATCATCTAGATCGCTCGTTTCGAGCTATTTAATGCGAGAAACACGTTATCTGGTTGTTTTCACCACTCCACAGTGCGTTTGATATGCAGAACCGGCGACATCTGGATTTTCGTGAGGTTTCAAGCTGAGATATGCATTTTCTGCATTAATATTGGTGAGACTTCTGTCCGAAGTATGCAGAATCATCGATATCGCTCTTTTCGAGCTATTTAATGCAGGAACCACGTTTTCTGGTGTTTTCACCACTCCACAGTAGGTTTGACATGCAGAACCGGAGATATCTTGGTTTCGGTCGGGTTTCAATCTGAGATATGCATTTCCTGCGATAATCTTGGTGATACTTCTGTCCGAAGTATGCTGAATCATCTAGATCGCTCTTTTCGAGCTATTTAATGCGAGAAACAGTTTTCTCGGGTTTTCACCACACCATAGTGCGTTTGATATGCAGAATCGGCGACATCGTGGTTTTCGTCGGGTTTCAAGCTGAGATATGCATTTTCTGCGATAATATTGGTGAGACTTCAGTCAGAAGTATGCAGAATCATCTAGATCGCTCGTTTCGAGCTATTTAATGCGAGAAACACGTTTTCTGGTGTTTTCACCACCCCACAGTGCGTTTGATATGCAGAATCGGCGGCATCGTGGTTTTCGTCGGGTTTCAAGCTGAGATATGCATTTTCTGCGATAATATTGGTGAGACTTCAGTCAGCAGTATGCAGAATCATCTAGATCGCTCGTTTCGAGCTATTTAATGCGAGAAGCACGTTATCTGGTGTTTTGACAACTCCACAGTTCGTTTGATATGTAGAGCCGCCGATAACTTGGTTTTCGTGGGGTTTCCAGCTGAAATATGCATTTTCTGCGATAATCTTGGTGTTTCATCAATGAGATGTATGCAGAATCATCGAGAACGCTCTTTTCGAGCTAGCTAATGCGAGAAACAGGTTTTCTGGTGTTTTCACCACTCCACAGTGCGTTTGATATGCAGAACAGTAGATATCTTGGTTTTCGTGGGGTTTCAAGCTGAAATATGCATTTTCTGCGATAATATTGGTGAGACTTCAGTCAGAAGTATGCAGAATCATCTAGATCGCTCGTTTCGAGCTATTTAATGCGAGAAACACGTTATCTGGTTGTTTTCACCACTCCACAGTGCGTGTGATATGCAGAACCGGTGACATCTGGATTTTCGTGAGGTTTCAAGCTGAGATATGCATTTTCTGCATTAATATTGGTGAGACTTCTGTCCGAAGTATGCAGAATCATCGATATCGCTCTTTTCGAGCTATTTAATGCAGGAACCACGTTATCTGGTGTTTTGACCACTCCACAGTGCGTTTGATATGTAGAGCCGCCGATAACTTGGTTTTCGTGGGGTTTCCAGCTGAGATATGCATTTTCTGCGATAATCTTGGTAAGTCTTCTGTCAGAAGTATGCAGAATCATCTAGATCGCTCTTTTCGAGCTATTTAATGCGAGAAACACGTTTTCTGGTGTTTTCACCACCCCACAGTGCGTTTGATATGCAGAATCGGCGACATCGTGGTTTTCGCCGGGTTTCAAGCTGAGATATGCATTTTCTGCGATAATATTTTTGAGACTTCTGTCCGAAATATGCAGAATCATCGATATCGCTCTTTTCGAGCTATTTAATGCAGGAACCACGTTATCTGGTGTTTTGACCACTCCACAGTGCGTTTGATATGTAGAGCCGCCGATAACTTGGTTTTCGTGGGGTTTCCAGCTGAGATATGCATTTTCTGCTATAATCTTGGTAAGTCTTCTGTCAGAAGTATGCAGAATCATCTAGATCGCTCTTTTCGGGCTATTTAATGCGAGAAACACGTTTTCTGGTGTTTTCACCACCCCACAGTACGTTTGAAATGCAGAATCGGCGACATCGTGGGTTTCGTCGGGTTTCAAGCTGAGATATGCATTTTCTGCGATAATATTGGTGAGACTTCAGTCAGAAGTATGCAGAATCATCTAGATCGCTCGTTTCGAGCTATTTAATGCGAGAAGCACGTTATCTGGTGTTTTGACAACTCCACAGTTCGTTTCATATGTAGAGCCGCCGCTAACTTGGTTTTCGTGGGGTTTCCAGCTGAAATATGCATTTTCTGCGATAATCTTGGTGTTTCATCTATGAGATGTATGCAGAATCATCGAGAACGCTCTTTTCGAGCTAGCTAATGCGAGAAACAGGTTTTCTGGTGTTTTCACCACTCCACAGTGCGATTGATATGCAGAACAGTAGATATCTTGGTTTTCGTGGGGTTTCAAGCTGAGATATGCATTTTCTTCGATAATCTTTTTGAGACTTCTGTCCGAAGTTTGCTGAATCATCGGCATCGCTCTTTTCGAGCTATTTAATGCGAGAAACACGTTCTCTGGTTGTTTTCACCACTCCACAGTGCGTTTGATATGCAGAACAGTAGATATCTTGGTTTTCGTGGGGTTTCAAGCAGAGATATGCATTTTCTGCGATAATCTTGGTGAGACTTCAGTCAGAAGTATGCAGAATCATCTAGATCGCTCGTTTCGAGCTATTTAATGCGAGAAACACGTTTTCTGGTGTTTTCCCCACTCCACAGTGCGTTTGATGTGCAGAACCGGCGACATCTGGATTTTCGTGAGGTTTCAAGCTGAGATATGCATTTTCTGCATTAATATTGGTGAGACTTCTGTCCGAAGTATGCAGAATCATCGATATCGCTCTTTTCGAGCTATTTAATGCAGGAACCACGTTATCTGGTGTTTTGACCACTCCACAGTGCGTTTGATATGTAGAGCCGCCGATAACTTGGTTTTCGTGGGGTTTCCAGCTGAGATATGCATTTTCTGCGATAATCTTGGTAAGTCTTCTGTCAGAAGTATGCATAATCATCTAGATCGCTCTTTTCGAGCTCTTTAATGCGAGAAACACGTTTTCTGGTGTTTTCACCACCCCACAGTGCGTTTGATATGCAGAATCGGCGACATCGTGGTTTTCGTCGGGTTTCAAGCTGAGATATGCATTTTCTGCGATAATATTGGTGAGACTTCAGTCAGAAGTATGCAGAATCATCTAGATCGCTCGTTTCGAGCTATTTAATGCGAGAAGCACGTTATCTTGTGTTTTGACAACTCCACAGTTCGTTTCATATGTAGAGCCGCCGATAACTTGGTTTTCGTGGGGTTTCCAGCTGAAATATGCATTTTCTGCGATAATCTTGGTGTTTCATCTATGAGATGTATGCAGAATCATCGAGAACGCTCTTTTCGAGCTAGCTAACGCGAGAAACAGGTTTTCTGGTGTTTTCACCACTCCACAGTGCGTTTGATATGCAGAACAGTAGATATCTTGGTTTTCGTGGGGTTTCAAGCTGAGATATGCATTTTCTTCGATAATCTTTTTGAGACTTCTGTCCGAAGTTTGCTGAATCATCGGCATCGCTCTTTTCGAGCTATTTAATGCGAGAAACACGTTCTCTGGTTGTTTTCACCACTCCACAGTGCGTTTGATATGCAGAACAGTAGATATCTTGGTTTTCGTGGGGTTTCAAGCAGAGATATGCATTTTCTGCGATAATCTTGGTGAGACTTCAGTCAGAAGTATGCAGAATCATCTAGATCGCTCGTTTCGAGCTATTTAATGCGAGAAACACGTTATCTGGTTGTTTTCACCACTCCACTGTGCGTTTGATATGCAGAACCGGCGACATCTGGATTTTCGTGAGGTTTCAAGCTGAGATATGCATTTTCTGCATTAATATTGGTGAGACTTCTGTCCGAAGTATGCAGAATCATCGATATCGCTCTTTTCGAGCTATTTAATGCAGGAACCACGTTATCTGGTGTTTTGACCACTCCACAGTGCGTTTGATATGTAGAGCCGCCGATAACTTGGTTTTCGTGGGGTTTCCAGCTGAGATATGCATTTTCTGCGATAATCTTGGTAAGTCTTCTGTCAGAAGTATGCAGAATCATCTAGATCGCTCTTTTCGAGCTATTTAATGCGAGAAACACGTTTTCTGGTGTTTTCACCACCCCACAGTGCGTTTGATATGCAGAATCGGCGACATCGTGGTTTTCGTCGGGTTTCAAGCTGAGATATGCATTTTCTGCGATAATATTGGTGAGACTTCTGTCCGAAGTATGCAGAATCATCGATATCGCTCTTTTCGAGCTATTTAATGCAGGAACCACGTTATCTGGTGTTTTGACCACTCCACAGTGCGTTTGATATGTAGAGCCGCCGATAACTTGGTTTTCGTGGGGTTTCCAGCTGAGATATGCATTTTCTGCGATAATCTTGGTAAGTCTTCTGTCAGAAGTATGCATAATCATCTAGATCGCTCTTTTCGAGCTCTTTAATGCGAGAAACACGTTTTCTGGTGTTTTCACCACCCCACAGTGCGTTTGATATGCAGAATCGGCGACATCGTGGTTTTCGTCGGGTTTCAAGCTGAGATATGCATTTTCTGCGATAATATTGGTGAGACTTCAGTCAGAAGTATGCAGAATCATCTAGATCGCTCGTTTCGAGCTATTTAATGCGAGAAGCACGTTATCTTGTGTTTTGACAACTCCACAGTTCGTTTGATATGTAGAGCCGCCGATAACTTGGTTTTCGTGGGGTTTCCAGCTGAAATATGCATTTTCTGCGATAATCTTGGTGTTTCATCTATGAGATGTATGCAGAATCATCGAGAACGCTCTTTTCGAGCTAGCTAATGCGAGAAACACGTTTTCTGGTGTTTTCACCACTCCACAGTGCGTTTGATATGCAGAACAGTAGATATCTTGGTTTTCGTGGGGTTTCAAGCTGAGATATGCATTTTCTGCGATAATCTTTTTGAGACTTCTGTCCGAAGTTTGCTGAATCATCGGGATCGCTCTTTTCGAGCTATTTAATGCGAGACACACGTTCTCTGGTTGTTTTCACCACTCCACAGTGCGTTTGATATGCAGAAAAGGCGATATCTTGATTTTCGTGGTGTTTCCAGATGAGATATGCATTTTCGGCGATAATCTTGGTGGGTCTTTTGTCAGAAGGATGCAGAATCATCTAGATCGCGCTTTTCGAGCTATTTAATGCGAGAAACACGTTACCTGGTATTTTCACCACTGCACAGTGCGTTTGATGTGCAGAACAGGCGATATCTTGATTTTCGTGGTGTTTCCAGATGAGATATGCATTTTCTGCGATAATCTTGGTGGGTCTTTTGTTAGAAGTATGCAGAATCATCTAGATCGCGCTTTTCGAGCTATTTAATGCGAGAAACACGTTATCTGGAGTTTTCACCACTCCACAGTTGGTTTGATATGCAGAACCGGCAACATCTTGATTTTCGTGAGGTTTCGAGCTGAGATATGAATTTTCTGCGATAATATTGGTGAGACTTCAGTCAGAAGTATGCAGAATCATCTAGATCGCTCTTTTCGAGCTACTTAATGCACGAAACACGTTTTCTGCTGTTTTCACCACTCCACGGTACGTTTGATGTGCATAACCGGACATAACTCGGTTTCGGTCGGGTTTCAAGCTGAGTTATGCATTTTCTACGATAATCTTGGTGAGACTTCTGTCAGAAGTATGCAGAATCATCGTGATCGCACTATTCGAGCTATTTAATGCGAGAAAAACGTTTTCTGGTGTTTTCACCACCCCACAGTGCGTTTGATATGCAGAACCGGCGACATCGTGGTTTTCGTCGGGTTTCAAGCTGAGACATGCATTTTCTGCGATAATATTGGTGAGACTTCAGTCAGAAGTATGCAGAATCACCTAGATCGCTCGTTTCGAGCTATTTAATGCGAGAAACACGTTATCTGGTTGTTTTCACCACTCCACAGTGCGTTTGATATGCAGAACCGGCGTCATCTTGATTTTCGTGAGGTTTCAAGCTGAGATATGCATTTTCTGCGATAATATTGGTCACACTTCTGTCCGAAGTATGCAGAATTATCGATATCGCTCTTTTCGAGATATTTAATGCGAGAAAAAACTTATCCGCTGTTTTCACCACTCCACAGTGCGTTTGATATGCAGAACCAGCGATATCTTGGCTTTCGTGGGGTTTCAAGCTGAGATATGCATTTTCTGCGATAATCATGGTGAGACTTCTGTCCGAAGTATGATGAAACATCGAGATCGCTCTTTTCGAGCTAGTTAAGTGCGAGAAACACGTTATCTGGTGTTTTCACCACTCCACAGTGCGTTTGATATGCAGAACAGTAGATACCTTGGTTTTCGTGGGGTTTCAAGCTGAGATATACATTTTCTGCGATAATCTTGTTGAGACTTCTGTCCGAAGTATGCAGAATCATCGAGATCGCTCGTTTCGAGCTACCTAATGCGAGAACCACGTTATCTGATGTTTTCACCACTCCAGAGTTGGTTTGATATGCAGAACCGGCGATATTTTGGTTTTCGTCGGGTTTCACGCTGAGATATGCATTTTCTACAATAATCTTGTTGAGACTTCTGTCCGAAGTATGCAGAATCATCGAGATCGCTCGTTTCGAGCTACCTAATGCGAGAACCACGTTATCTGATGTTTTCACCACTCCAGAGTTGGTTTGATATGCAGAACCGGCGATATTTTGGTTTTCGTCGGGTTTCAAGCTGAGATATGCATTTTCTACAATAATCTTGCTGAAACATCTGTCCGAAGTATGCAGAATCATCGATATCGCTCTTTTCGAGCTATTTAATGCGAGAAACACGTTATCTGGTGTTTTGACCACTCCAAAGTTCGTTTGATATGTAGAGCCGCCGATAACTTGGTTTTCGTGGGGTTTCCAGCTGAAATATGCATTTTTTGCGATCATCTTGGTGTTTCATCTATGAGAAGTATGCAGAACCATCGAGAACGCTCTTTTCGAGATAGTTAATCCGAGAAACACGTTTTCTGGTGTTTTCAACATTCCACAGTATGTCTGATATGCAGAACCGACGATATCTTGGTTTTCGTCGGGTTTCAAGCTGAGATATGCATTTTCTGCGATAATCTTGGTGAGACTTCAGTCAGAAGTATGCACAATCACCTAGATCGCTCGTTTCCGGCTATTTAATGCGAGAAACACGTTATCTGGTTGTTTTCACCACTCCACCGTGCGTTTGATATGCAGAACCGGCGTCATCTTGATTTTCGTGAGGTTTCAAGCTGAGATATGCATTTTCTGCGATAATCTTGGTGAGACTTCTGTCAGAAGTATGCAGGATCTTCGAGAACGCTCTTTTCGAGCTACTTAATGCGAGAAACACGTTTTCTGGTGTTTTCACCACTCCACAGTGCGTTTGATATGCAGAACTGGCGACATCTTGGTTTTCGTGGGGTTTCAAGCTGAGATATGCATTTTCTGCGATAATCTTGGTGAGACTTCTGTCCGAAGTATGCAGAATCATCGAGATCGCTCTTTTCGAGCTAGTTAATGCGAGAAAAAACTTATCCGCTGTTTTCACCACTCCACAGTGCGTTTGATATGCAGAACCAGCGATATCTTGGCTTTCGTGGGGTTTCAAGCTGAGATATGCATTTTCTGCGATAATCATGGTGGGACTTCTGTCCGAAGTATGATGAAACATCGAGATCGCTCTTTTCGAGCTAGTTAAGTGCGAGAAACACGTTATCTGGTGTTTTCACCACTCCACAGTGCGTTTGATATGCAGAACAGTAGATACCTTGGTTTTCGTGGGGTTTCAAGCTGAGATATGCATTTTCTGCGATAATCTTGTTGAGACTTCTGTCCGAAGTATGCAGAATCATCGAGATCGCTCGTTTCGAGCTACCTAATGCGAGAACCACGTTATCTGATGTTTTCACCACTCCAGAGTTGGTTTGATATGCAGAACCGGCGATATTTTGGTTTTCGTCGGGTTTCAAGCTGAGATATGCATTTTCTACAATAATCTTGCTGAAACATCTGTCCGAAGTATGCAGAAACATCGAGAGCGCTCTTTTCGAGCTATTTAATGCGAGAAACTCGTTTTCTGGGGTTTTCACCACTCCACAGCTCGTTGGATATGCAGAACCGGAGATATGTTGGTTTTCGTGGGGTTTCAAGCTGAGATATGCATTTCCTGCGATAATCTTGGTGAGACTTCTGTCCGAAGTATGCTGAATCATCTAGATCGCTTTTTTCGAGCTATTTAATGCGAGAAACACGTTATCTGGTGTTTTCACCACTCCACAGTGCGTTTGACATGCAGAACCTGCGATATCTTGGTTTTCGTGGGGTTTCAAGCTGAGATATGCATTTTCCACGATAATAATGGTGAGACTTCAGTCAGAAGTATGCAGAATTATCTAGATCGCTCTTTTCGAGCTACTTAATGCACGAAACACGTTTTCTGGTGTTTTCACCACTCCACAGTACGTTTGACATGCAGAACCGGAGATATCTTGGTTTCGGTCAGGTTTCAAGCTGAGATATGCATTTTCTACGATAATCCTGGTGAGACGTCTGTCAGAATAATGCAGAATCTTCGAGAACGCTCTTTTCGAGCTACTTAATGCGCGAAACACGTTTTCTGGTGTTTTCACCACTCCACGGTACGTTTGATGTGCAGAACCGGAGATATATCGGTTTTCGTCGGGTTTCAAGCTGAGATATGCATTTTCTACGATAATCTTGGTGAAACATCTGTCCGAAGTATGCAGAAACATCGAGAGCGCTCTTTTCGAGCTATTTAATGCGAGAAACTCGTTTTCTGGGGTTTTCACCACTCCACAGTGCGTTTGATATGCAGAACCGGAGATATCTTGGTTTTCGTGGGGTTTCAAGATGAGATATGCATTTTCTGATATAATCTTGTTGAGACTTCTGTCCGAAGTATGCTGAATCATCGAGATCGTTCTTTTCGAGCTAGTTAGTGCGAGAAACACGTTATCTGGTGTTTTCACCACTCCACAGAGCGTTTGATATGCAGAACAGTATATATCTCGGTTTTCGTGGGGTTTCAAGCTGAGATATGCATTTTCTGCGATAATCTTGTTGAGACTTCAGTCCGAAGTATGCTCAATCATCGAGATCGCTCTTTTCGTGCTAGTTAGTGCGAGAAACACGTTATCTGGTGTTTTCACCACTCCACAGTGCGTTTGATAACCAGAACAGTAGATATCTTTGTTTTCGTGGGGTTTCAAGCTGAGATATGCATTTTCTGCGATACTCTTGTTGAGACTTCTGTCCGAAGTATGCAGAATCATCGAGATCGCTCGTTTCGAGGTACTTAATGCGCGAAACACGTTTTCTGGTGTTTTCACCACTCCACAGAGCGTTTGATATGCAGAACCGGCGACATCTTGGTTTTCGTGGGGTTTCAAGTTGAGATATTCATTTTCTGCGATAATCTTGTTGAGACTTCTGTCCGAAGTATGCAGAATCATCGAGATCGCTCGTTTCGAGCTACTTAAGGCGCGAAACACGTTTTCTGGTGTTTTCACCACTCCACAGTGCGTTTGATATGCAGAACCGGCGACATCTTGGTTTTCGTGGGGTTTCAAGCTGAGATATGCATTTTCTGCGATAATCTTGGTGAGACTTCTGTCCGAAGTTTGCTGAATCATCGATATCGCTCTTTTCGAGCTAGTTAGTGCGAGAAACACGTTATCTGGTGTTTTCACCACTCCACAGTGCGTATGGTATGCCGAACCGGCGATATCTTGGTTTTCGTGGGGTTTCAAGCTGAGATATGCATTTTTTACGATAATTTTGGTGAGACTTCTGTCCGAAGTATGCAGAATCATCGAGATCGCTCGTTTCGAGCTATTTAATGCGAGATACACGTTATCTGGTGTTTTCACCACTCCACAGTATGTTGGATATGCAGAACCGGAGATATTTTGGTTTTCGTCGGGTTTCAAGCTGAGATATGCATTTTCTACGATAAGCTTGGTGAAACATCTGTCCGAAGTATGCAGAAACATCGAGAGCGCTCTTTTCGAGCTATTTAATGCGAGAAACACGTTTTCTGGGGTTTTCACCACTCCACAGTTCGTTGGATATGCAGAACAGTAGATATCTTGGTTTTCGTGGGGTTTCAAGCAGAGATATGCATTTTCTGCGATAATCTTTGTGAGACTTCTGTTAGAAGTTTTGCAGAATCATCGAGATCGCACATTTCGAGCTATTTAATGCGAGAAACACGTTATCTGGTATTTTCACCACTCCACAGTGCGATTGATATGCAGAACAGTAGATATCTTTGTTTTCGTGGGGTTTCAAGCTGAAATATGCATTTTCTGCGATAATCCTGTTGAGATATCTGTCCGAAGTATGCAGAATCATCGAGATCGCACTTTTCGAGCTATTTAATGCGAGAAACACGATCGCTGGTGTTTTCACCACTCCACAGTGCGTATGATATGCAGAACCGGCGATATCTTGGTTTTCGTGGGGTTTCAAGCTTAGATATGCATTTTTTACGATAATTTTGGTGAAACTTCTGTCCGAAGTATGCATAATCATCGAGATCGCTCGTCTCGAGAGCTTTAATGCGAGAAACACGTTATCTGGTGTTTTCACCACTCCACAGTGCGTTTGATATGCAGAACCCGCGATATCTTGGTTTTCGTGGGGTTTCAAGCTGAGATATGCATTTTTTGCGATAATCTTGGTGAGTCTTCTGTCCGAAGTATGCTGAATCATCGAGATCGCTCTTTTCGAGCTAGTTAGTGCGAGAAACACGTTATCTGGTGTTTTCACCACTCCACAGTGCGTTTGATATGCAGGACTGGCGATATCTTGGTTTTCGTGGGGTTTCAGGCTGAGATATGCATTTTCTGCGATAATATTGGTGAGACTTCAGTCAGAAGTATGCTGAATCATCGAGATCGCTCTATTCGAGCTAGTTAGTGCGAGAAACACGTTATCTGGTGTTTTCACCACTCCACAGTGCGTTTGATATGCAGAACAGTAGATATCTTGGTTTTCGTGGGGTTTCAAGCAGAGATATGCATTTTCGGCGATAATCTTGGTGGGTCTTTTGTCAGAAGGATGCAGAATCATCTAGATCGCGCTTTTCGAGCTATTTAATGCGAGAAACACGTTATCTGGTATTTTCACCACTGCACAGTGCGTTTGATGTGCAGAACAGGCGATATCTTGATTTTCGTGGTGTTTCCAGATGAGATATGCATTTTCTGCGATAATCTTGGTGGGTCTTTTGTTAGAAGTATGCAGAATCATCTAGATCGCGCTTTTCGAGCTATTTAATGCGAGAAACACGTTATCTGGAGTTTTCACCACTCCACAGTTGGTTTGATATGCAGAACCGGCGATATTTTGGTTTTCGTCGGGTTTCAAGCTGTGATATGCATTTTCTACGATAATCTTGGTGAAACATCTGTCCGAAGTATGCAGAATCATCGAGATCGCTCTATTCGAGTTATTTAATGCGAGACACACGTTCTCTGGTTGTTTTCACCACTCCACAGTGCGTTTGATATGCAGAACCGGCAACATCTTGATTTTCGTGAGGTTTCGAGCTGAGATATGAATTTTCTGCGATAATATTGGTGAGACTTCAGTCAGAAGTATGCAGAATCATCTAGATCGCTCTTTTCGAGCTACTTAATGCACGAAACACGTTTTCTGCTGTTTTCACCACTCCACGGTACGTTTGATGTGCATAACCGGACATAACTCGGTTTCGGTCGGGTTTCAAGCTGAGTTATGCATTTTCTACGATAATCTTGGTGAGACTTCTGTCAGAAGTATGTAGAATCATCGTGATCGCACTATTCGAGCTATTTAATGCGAGAAAAACGTTTTCTGGTGTTTTCACCACCCCACAGTGCGTTTGATATGCAGAACCGGCGACATCGTGGTTTTCGTCGGGTTTCAAGCTGAGACATGCATTTTCTGCGATAATATTCGAGAGACTTCAGTCAGAAGTATGCAGAATCACCTAGATCGCTCGTTTCGAGCTATTTAATGCGAGAAACACGTTATCTGGTTGTTTTCACCACTCCACAGTGCGTTTGATATGCAGAACCGGCGTCATCTTGATTTTCGTGAGGTTTCAAGCTGAGATATGCATTTCCTGCGATAATCTTGGTGAGACTTCTGTCCGAAGTATGCTGAATCATCGGGATCGCTCTTTTCGAGCTATTTAATGCGAGAAACACGTTCCCTGGTTGTTTTCACCACTCCACAGTGCGTTTGATATGCAGAACCGGCAACATCTTGATTTTCGTGAGGTTTCGAGCTGAGATATGAATTTGCTGCGATAATATTGGTGAGACTTCAGTCAGAAGTATGCAGAATCATCTAGATCGCTCTTTTCGAGCTACTTAATGCACGAAACACGTTTTCTGCTGTTTTCACCACTCCACGGTACGTTTGATGTGCAGAACCGGACATAACTCGGTATCGGTCGGGTTTCAAGCTGAGTTATGCATTTTCTACGATAATCTTGGTGAGACTTCTGTCAGAAGTATGCAGAATCATCGTGATCGCACTATTCGAGCTATTTAATGCGAGAAAAACGTTTTCTGGTGTTTTCACCACCCCACAGTGCGTTTGATATGCAGAACCGGCGACCTCGTGGTTTTCGTCGGGTTTCAAGCTGAGACATGCATTTTCTGCGATAATATTGGTGAGACTTCAGTCAGAAGTATGCAGAATCACCTAGATCGCTCGTTTCGAGCTATTTAATGCGAGAAACACGTTATCTGGTTGTTTTCACCACTCCACAGTGCGTTTGATATGCAGAACCGGCGTCATCTTGATTTTCGTGAGGTTTCAAGCTGAGATATGCATTTTCTGCGATAATATTGGTGACACTTCTGTCCGAAGTATGCAGAATTATCGATATCGCTCTTTTCGAGATATTTAATGCGAGAAACACGTTACCTGGTTGTTTTCACCACTCCACAGTGCGTTTGATATGCAGAACCGGCGTCATCTTGATTTTCGTGAGGTTTCAAGCTGAGATATGCATTTTCTGCGATAATATTGGAGAGACTTCTGTCCGAAGTATGCAGAATCATCGATATCGCTCTTTTCGAGCTATTTAATGCGAGAAACACGTTATCTGGTGTTTTGACCACTCCAAAGTTCGTTTGATATGTAGAGCGGCCGATAACTTGGTTTTCGTGGGGTTTCCAGCTGAAATATGCATTTTTTGCGATCATCTTGGTGTTTCATCTATGAGAAGTATGCAGAACCATCGAGAACGCTCTTTTCGAGATAGTTAATCCGAGAAACACGTTTTCTGGTGTTTTCAACATTCCACAGTATGTCTGATATGCAGAACCGACGATATCTTGGTTTTCGTCGGGTTTCAAGCTGAGATATGCATTTTCTGCGATAATCTTGGTGAGACTTCAGTCAGAAGTATGCACAATCATCTAGATCGTTCGTTTCGAGCTATCTAATGCGAGAAACACGTTATCTGGTGTATTGACCACTCCACACTGCGTTTGATATGCAGAACCGACGACATCGTGGTTTTCGTCGGGTTTCAAGTTGAGATATGCATTTTCTGCGATAATATTGGTGAGACTTCAGTCAGAAGTATGCAGAATCACCTAGATCGCTCGTTTCCGGCTATTTAATGCGAGAAACACGTTATCTGGTTGTTTTCACTACTCCACCGTGCGTTTGATATGCAGAACCGGCGTAATCTTGATTTTCGTGAGGTTTCAAGCTGAGATATGCATTTTCTGCGATAATCTTGGTGAGACTTCTGTCAGAAGTATGCAGGAACTTCGAGAACGCTTTTTTCGAGCTACTTAATGCGAGAAACACGTTTTCTGGTGTTTTCACCACTCCACAGTGCGTTTGATATGCAGAACTGGCGACATCTTGGTTTTCGTGGGGTTTCAAGCTGAGATATGCATTTTCTGCGATAATCTTGGTGAGACTTCTGTCCGAAGTATGCAGAATCATCGAGATCGCACTTTTCGAGCTAGTTAATGCGAGAAAAAACTTATCCGCTGTTTTCACCACTCCACAGTGCGATTGATATGCAGAACCAGCGATATCTTGGCTTTCGTGGGGTTTCAAGCTGAGATATGCATTTTCTGCGATAATCATGGTGAGACTTCTGTCCAAAGTATGCTGAAACATCGAGATCGCTCTTTTCGAGCTAGTTAAGTGCGAGAAACACGTTATCTGGTGTTTTCACCACTCCACAGTGCGTTTGATATGCAGAACAGTAGATACCTTGGTTTTCGTGGGGTTTCAAGCTGAGATATGCATTTTCTGCGATAATCTTGTTGAGACTTCTGTCCGAAGTATGCAGAATCATCGAGATCGCTCGTTTCGAGCTACCTAATGCGAGAACCACGTTATCTGATGTTTTCACCACTCCAGAGTTGGTTTGATATGCAGAACCGGCGATATTTTGGTTTTCGTCGGGTTTCAAGCTGAGATATGCATTTTCTACAATAATCTTGCTGAAACATCTGTCCGAAGTATGCAGAAACATCGAGAGCGCTCTTTTCGAGCTATTTAATGCGAGAAACTCGTTTTCTGGGGTTTTCACCACTCCACAGCTCGTTGGATATGCAGAACCGGAGATATGTTGGTTTTCGTGGGGTTTCAAGCTGAGATATGCATTTCCTGCGATAATCTTGGTGAGACTTCTGTCCGAAGTATGCTGAATCATCTAGATCGCTTTTTTCGAGCTATTTAATGCGAGAAACACGTTATCTGGTGTTTTCACCACTCCACAGTGCGTTTGACATGCAGAACCTGCGATATCTTGGTTTTCGTGGGGTTTCAAGCTGAGATATGCATTTTCCACGATAATAATGGTGAGACTTCAGTCAGAAGTATGCAGAATCATCTAGATCGCTCTTTTCGAGCTACTTAATGCACGAAACCCGTTTTCTGGTGTTTTCACCACTCCACAGTACGTTTGACATGCAGAACCGGAGATATCTTGGTTTCGGTCAGGTTTCAAGCTGAGATATGCATTTTCTACGATAATCCTGGTGAGACGTCTGTCAGAATAATGCAGAATCTTCGAGAACGCTCTTTTCGAGCTACTTAATGCGCGAAACACGTTTTCTGGTGTTTTCACCACTCCACGGTACGTTTGATGTGCAGAACCGGAGATATATCGGTTTTCGTCGGGTTTCAAGCTGAGATATGCATTTTCTACGATAATCTTGGTGAAACATCTGTCCGAAGTATGCAGAAACATCGAGAGCGCTCTTTTCGAGCTATTTAATGCGAGAAACTCGTTTTCTGGGGTTTTCACCACTCCACAGTTCGTAGGATATGCAGAACCGGAGATATCTTGGTTTTCGTGGGGTTTCAAGCTGAGATATGCATTTTCTGCGATAATCTTGTTGAGACTTCTGTCCGAAGTATGCAGAATCTTCGAGAACGCTCTTTTCGAGCTACTTAATGCGCGAAAACCGTTTTCTGGTGTTTTCACCTCTCCACGGTACGTTTGATGTGCAGAACCGGAGATATATCGGTTTTCGTCGGGTTTCAAGCTGATATATGCATTTTCTACGATAATCTTGGTGAGACTTCTGTCAGAAGTATACAGGATCTTCGAGAATTCTCGTTTCGAGCTATTTAATGCGAGAAACACGTTTTCTGGTGTTTTCACCACTCCACAGTGCGTTTGATATGCAGAACCAGCGATATCTTGGTTTTCGTGGGGTTTCAAGATGAGATATGCATTTTCTGATATAATCTTGTTGAGACTTCTGTCCGAAGTATGCTCAATCATCGAGATCGCTCTTTTCGTGCTAGTTAGTGCGAGAAACACGTTATCTGGTGTTTTCACCACTCCACAGTGCGTTTGATATGCAGAACAGTAGATATCTGTGTTTTCGTGGGGTTTCAAGCTGAGATATGCATTTTCTGCGATAATCTTGTTGAGACTTCTGTCCGAAGTATGCTGTATCATCGAGATCGCTCTTTTCGAGCTAGTTAGTGCGAGAAACACGTTATCTGGTGTTTTCACCACTCCACAGTGCGTTTGATATGCAGAACAGTAGATATCTTGGTTTTCGTGGGGTTTCAAGCTGAGATATGCATTTTCTGCGATACTCTTGTTGAGACTTCTGTCCGAAGTATGCAGAATCATCGAGATCGCTCGTTTCGAGGTACTTAATGCGCGAAACACGTTATCTGGTGTTTTCACCACTCCACAGTATGTTGGATATGCAGAACCGGAGATATTTTGGTTTTCGTCGGGTTTCAAGCTGAGATATGCATTTTCTACGATAAGCTTGGTGAAACATCTGTCCGAAGTATGCAGAAACATCGATAGCGCTCTTTTCGGGCTATTTAATGCGAGAAACACGTTTTCTGGGGTTTTCACCACTCCACAGTTCGTTGGATATGCAGAACAGTAGATATCTTGGTTTTCGTGGGGTTTCAAGCAGAGATATGCATTTTCTGCGATAATCTTTGTGAGACTTCTGTTAGAAGTTTTGCAGAATCATCGAGATCGCACATTTCGAGCTATTTAATGCGAGAAACACGTTATCTGGTATTTTCACCACTCCACAGTGCGATTGATATGCAGAACAGTAGATATCTTTGTTTTCGTGGGGTTTCAAGCTGAAATATGCATTTTCTGCGATAATCCTGTTGAGATATCTGTCCGAAGTATGCAGAATCATCGAGATCGCACTTTTCGAGCTATTTAATGCGAGAAACACGATCGCTGGTGTTTTCACCACTCCACAGTGCGTATGATATGCCGAACCGGCGATATCTTGGTTTTCGTGGGGTTTCAAGCTTAGATATGCATTTTTTACGATAATTTTGGTGAAACTTCTGTCCGAAGTATGCATAATCATCGAGATCGCTCGTCTCGAGAGCTTTAATGCGAGAAACACGTTATCTGGTGTTTTCACCACTCCACAGTGCGTTTGATATGCAGAACCCGCGATATCTTGGTTTTCGTGGGGTTTCAAGCTGAGATATGCATTTTCTGCGATAATCCTGGTGAGTCTTCTGTCCGAAGTATGCTGAATCATCGAGATCGCTCTTTTCGAGCTAGTTAGTGCGAGAAACACGTTATCTGGTGTTTTCACCACTCCACAGTGCGTTTGATATGCAGGACTGGCGATATCTTGGTTTTCGTGGGGATTCAGGCTGAGATATGCATTTTCTGCGATAATATTGGTGAGACTTCAGTCAGAAGTATGCTGAATCATCGAGATCGCTCTTTTCGAGCTAGTTAGTGCGAGAAACACGTTATCTGGTGTTTTCACCACTCCACAGTGCGTTTGATATGCAGAACAGTAGATATCTTGGTTTTCGTGGGGTTTCAAGCTGAGATATGCATTTTCTGCGATACTCTTGTTGAGACTTCTGTCCGAAGTATGCAGAATCATCGAGATCGCTCGTTTCGAGGTACTTAATGCGCGAAACACGTTATCTGGTGTTTTCACCACTCCACAGTATGTTGGATATGCAGAACCGGAGATATTTTGGTTTTCGTCGGGTTTCAAGCTGAGATATGCATTTTCTACGATAAGCTTGGTGAAACATCTGTCCGAAGTATGCAGAAACATCGAGAGCGCTCTTTTCGGGCTATTTAATGCGAGAAACACGTTTTCTGGGGTTTTCACCACTCCACAGTTCGTTGGATATGCAGAACAGTAGATATCTTGGTTTTCGTGGGGTTTCAAGCAGAGATATGCATTTTCTGCGATAATCTTTGTGAGACTTCTGTTAGAAGTTTTGCAGAATCATCGAGATCGCACATTTCGAGCTATTTAATGCGAGAAACACGTTATCTGGTATTTTCACCACTCCACAGTGCGATTGATATGCAGAACAGTAGATATCTTTGTTTTCGTGGGGTTTCAAGCTGAAATATGCATTTTCTGCGATAATCCTGTTGAGATATCTGTCCGAAGTATGCAGAATCATCGAGATCGCACTTTTCGAGCTATTTAATGCGAGAAACACGATCGCTGGTGTTTTCACCACTCCACAGTGCGTATGATATGCCGAACCGGCGATATCTTGGTTTTCGTGGGGTTTCAAGCTTAGATATGCATTTTTTACGATAATTTTGGTGAAACTTCTGTCCGAAGTATGCATAATCATCGAGATCGCTCGTCTCGAGAGCTTTAATGCGAGAAACACGTTATCTGGTGTTTTCACCACTCCACAGTGCGTTTGATATGCAGAACCCGCGATATCTTGGTTTTCGTGGGGTTTCAAGCTGAGATATGCATTTTCTGCGATAATCCTGGTGAGTCTTCTGTCCGAAGTATGCTGAATCATCGAGATCGCTCTTTTCGAGCTAGTTAGTGCGAGAAACACGTTATCTGGTGTTTTCACCACTCCACAGTGCGTTTGATATGCAGGACTGGCGATATCTTGGTTTTCGTGGGGATTCAGGCTGAGATATGCATTTTCTGCGATAATATTGGTGAGACTTCAGTCAGAAGTATGCTGAATCATCGAGATCGCTCTATTCGAGCTAGTTAGTGCGAGAAACAGGTTATCTGGTGTTTTCACCACTCCACAGTGCGTTTGATATGCAGAACAGTAGATATCTTGGTTTTCGTGGGGTTTCAAGCAGAGATATGCATTTTCTTCGATAATCTTGGTGAGACTTCTGTCCGAAGTATGCTGAATCATCGAGATCGCCCTTTTCGAGCTAGTTAGTGCGAGAAACACGTTATCTGGTGTTTTCACCACTCCACAGTGTGTTTGATATGCAGAACCGGCGATATCTTGGTTTTCGTGGGGTTTCAAGCTGAGATATGCATTTTCTGCGATAACCTTGGTGAGACTTCTGTCCGAAGTATGCTGAAACATCGAGATCGCTCTTTTCGAGCTAGTTAATGCGAGAAAAACCTTATCCGGTGTTTTCACCACTCCACAGTGCGTTTGATATGCAGAACCAGCGATATCTTGGCTTTCGTGGGGTTTCAAGCTGAGATATGCATTTTTTACGATAATCTTGGTGAGACTTCTGTCCGAAGTATGCTGAATCATCGATATCGCTCTTTTCGAGCTAGTTAGTGCGAGAAAAACCTTATCCGGTGTTTTCACCACTCCACAGTGCGTTTGATATGCAGAACCAGCGATATCTTGGCTTTCGTGGGGTTTCAAGCTGAGATATGCATTTTCTGCGATAACCTTGGTGAGACTTCTGTCCGAAGTATGCTGAAACATCGAGATCGCTCTTTTCGAGCTAGTTAATGCGAGAAAAACCTTATCCGGTGTTTTCACCACTCCACAGTGCGTTTGATATGCAGAACCAGCGATATCTTGGCTTTCGTGGGGTTTCAAGCTGTGATATGCATTTTTTACGATAATCTTGGTGAGACTTCTGTCCGAAGTATGCTGAATCATCGATATCGCTCTTTTCGAGCTAGTTAGTGCGAGAAACACGTTTTCTGGTGTTTCCACCACTCCACAGTGCGTTTGATATGCAGAACTGGAGATATTTTGGTTTTCGTCGGGTTTCAAGCTGAGATATGCATTTTCTACGATAAGCTTGGTGAAACATCTGTCCGAAGTATGCAGAAACATCGAGATCGCTCTTTTCGACTTATATAATGCGAGAAACACGTTTTCTGGGGTTTTCACCACTCCACAGTTCGTTGGATATGCAGAACAGTAGATATCTTGGTTTTCGTGGGGTTTCAAGCAGAGATATGCATTTTCTGCGATAATCTTGGTGAGACTTCTGTTAGAAGTATGCAGAATCATCGAGATCGCACTTTTCGAGCTATTTATTGCGAGAAACACGTTATCCGG
Organism: Anthophora plumipes; assembly: GCA_951804975.1. Taxonomy (NCBI): domain Eukaryota; kingdom Metazoa; phylum Arthropoda; class Insecta; order Hymenoptera; family Apidae; genus Anthophora; species Anthophora plumipes. Next base: position 26,176 of record CATORF010000689.1, read on the forward strand.
TATTTTCACCACTCCACAGTGCGTTTGATATGCAGAAAAGTAGATATCTTTGTTTTCGTGGGGTTTCAAGCTGAAATATGCATTTTCTGCGATAATCCTGTTGAGATATCTGTCCGAAGTATGCAGAATCATCGAGATCGCACTTTTCGAGCTATTTAATGCGAGAAACACGATCGCTGGTGTTTTCACCACTCCACAGTGCGTATGATATGCCGAACCGGCGATATCTTGGTTTTCGTGGGGTTTCAAGCTGAGATATGCATTTTCTGCGATAATCTTGGTGAGTCTTCTGTCCGAAGTATGCTGAATCATCGAGATCGCTCTTTTCGAGCTAGTTAGTGCGAGAAACACGTTATCTGGTGTTTTCACCACTCCACAGTGCGTTTGATATGCAGAACCGGCGACATCGTGGTTTTCGTCGGGTTTCAAGCTGAGACATGCATTTTCTGCGATAATATTCGAGAGACTTCAGTCAGAAGTATGCAGAATCACCTAGATCGCTCGTTTCGAGCTATTTAATGCGAGAAACACGTTATCTGGTTGTTTTCACCACTCCACAGTGCGTTTGATATGCAGAACCGGCGTCATCTTGATTTTCGTGAGGTTTCAAGCTGAGATATGCATTTCCTGCGATAATCTTGGTGAGACTTCTGTCCGAAGTATGCTGAATCATCGGGATCGCTCTTTTCGAGCTATTTAATGCGAGAAACACGTTCCCTGGTTGTTTTCACCACTCCACAGTGCGTTTGATATGCAGAACCGGCAACATCTTGATTTTCGTGAGGTTTCGAGCTGAGATATGAATTTGCTGCGATAATATTGGTGAGACTTCAGTCAGAAGTATGCAGAATCATCTAGATCGCTCTTTTCGAGCTACTTAATGCACGAAACACGTTTTCTGCTGTTTTCACCACTCCACGGTACGTTTGATGTGCAGAACCGGACATAACTCGGTATCGGTCGGGTTTCAAGCTGAGTTATGCATTTTCTACGATAATCTTGGTGAGACTTCTGTCAGAAGTATGCAGAATCATCGTGATCGCACTATTCGAGCTATTTAATGCGAGAAAAACGTTTTCTGGTGTTTTCACCACCCCACAGTGCGTTTGATATGCAGAACCGGCGACCTCGTGGTTTTCGTCGGGTTTCAAGCTGAGACATGCATTTTCTGCGATAATATTGGTGAGACTTCAGTCAGAAGTATGCAGAATCACCTAGATCGCTCGTTTCGAGCTATTTAATGCGAGAAACACGTTATCTGGTTGTTTTCACCACTCCACAGTGCGTTTGATATGCAGAACCGGCGTCATCTTGATTTTCGTGAGGTTTCAAGCTGAGATATGCATTTTCTGCGATAATATTGGTGACACTTCTGTCCGAAGTATGCAGAATTATCGATATCGCTCTTTTCGAGATATTTAATGCGAGAAACACGTTACCTGGTTGTTTTCACCACTCCACAGTGCGTTTGATATGCAGAACCGGCGTCATCTTGATTTTCGTGAGGTTTCAAGCTGAGATATGCATTTTCTGCGATAATATTGGAGAGACTTCTGTCCGAAGTATGCAGAATCATCGATATCGCTCTTTTCGAGCTATTTAATGCGAGAAACACGTTATCTGGTGTTTTGACCACTCCAAAGTTCGTTTGATATGTAGAGCGGCCGATAACTTGGTTTTCGTGGGGTTTCCAGCTGAAATATGCATTTTTTGCGATCATCTTGGTGTTTCATCTATGAGAAGTATGCAGAACCATCGAGAACGCTCTTTTCGAGCCAGTTAGTGCGAGAAACACGTTATTTGGTGTTTTCACCACTCCACAGTGCGTTTGATATGCAGAACAGTAGATATCTTGGTTTTCGTGGGGTTTCAAGCTGAGATATGCATTTTCTGCGATAATCATGGTGAGACTTCTGTTAGAAGTATGCAGAATCATCGAGATCGCTCGTTTCGAGATATTTAATGGGAGAAACACGTTATCTGGTGTTTTCACCACTCCACAGTGCGTTGGATATGCAGAACCGGAGATATTTTGGTTTTCGTCGGGTTTCAAGCTGAGATATGCATTTTTTACGATAATCTTGGTGAGACTTCTGTCCGAAGTATGAAGAATCATCGAGATCGCTCTATTCGAGCTATTTAATGCGAGAAACAGGTTTTCTGGGGTTTTCACCACTCCACAGTGCGTTTGATATGCTGAACACAGCGATATCTTGGTTTTCGTGGGGTTTCAAGCTGAGATATGCATTTTTTACGATAATCTTGGTGAGACTTCTGTCCGAAGTATGGAGAATCATCGAGATCGCTCTATTCGAGCTATTTGATGCGAGAAACACGTTTTCTGGGGTGTTCACCACTCCACAGTGCGTTTGATATGCTGAAAACAGCGATATCTTGGTTTTCGTGGGGTTTCAAGCTGAGATATGCATTTTCTGCGATAATCTTGTTGAGACTTCTGTGCGAAGTATGCAGAATCATCGAGATCGCTCGTTTCGAGATATATAATGGGTGAAACACGTTATCTGGTGTTTTCACCACTCCACAGTGCGTTGGATATGCAGAACCGGAGATATTTTGGTTTTCGTCGGGTTTCAAGCTGAGATATGCAGTTTTTACGATAATCTTGGTGAGACTTCTGTCCGAAGTATGGAGAATCATCGAGATCGCTCTATTCGAGCTATTTAATGCGAGAAACACGTTTTCTGGGGTGTTCACCACTCCACAGTGCGTTTGATATGCTGAACACAGCGATATCTTGGTTTTCGTGGGGTTTCAAGCTGAGATATGCATTTTCTGCGATAAGCTTGGTGAGACTTCAGTCCGAAGTATGCTGAATCATGGAGATCGCTCTTTTCGAGCCGGTTAGTGCGAGAAACACGTTATTTGGTGTTTTCACCATTCCACAGTGCGTTTGATATGCAGAACAGTAGATATCTTGGTTTTCGTGGGGTTTCAAGCTGAGACATGCATTTTCTGCGATAATCTTGTTGAGACTTCTGTCCGAAGTATGCAGAATCATCTAGATCTCTCGTTTCGAGCTATTTAATGCGAAAAAACGAGTTTTCTGGTGTTTTCACCACTCCACAGTACGTTTGACATGCAGAACCGGCGACATCTTGATTTTCGTGAGATTTCATGCTGAGATATGCATTTTCTGCTATAATATTGGTGAGACTTCTGTCAGAAGTATGCAGAATCATCTAGATCGCTCGTTTCGAGCTATCTAATGCGAGAACCACGTTATCTGGTGTATTGACCACTCCACAGTGCGTTTGATATGCAGAACCGGCGACATCTTGGTTTTCGTAGGGTTTCCAGCTGAAATATGCATTTTCTGCGATAATCTTGGTGTTTTGTCTATGAGAAGTATGCAGAAACATCGCCATCGCTCTATTCGAGCTATTTAATGCGAGAAACACGTTATGTGGTGTTTTCACCACTCCACATTGCGCCTGATATGCAGAACCGGAGATAACTTGGTTTTCGTGAGGTTTCAAGCTGAGATATGCATTTTCTGCGATAATATTGGTGAGACTTCAGTCAGAAGTATGCAGAATCATCTAGATCGCTCGTTTCGAGCTATTTAATGCGAAAAAACAAGTTTTCTGGTGTTTTCAACATTCCACAGTGCGTTTGATATGCAGAACCGGCGATATCTTGATTTTCGTGGTGTTTCCAGATGAGATATGCATTTTCTGCGATAATCTTGGTGTTTTATCTATGAGAAGTATGCAGAAACATCGACATCGCTCTATTCGAGCTATTTAATGCGAGAAACACGTTATCTGGTGTTTTCACCACTCCACATTGTGCCTGATATGCAGAACCGGAGATATCATGGTTTCGGTCGGGTTTCAAGCTGAAATATGCATTTTCTACGATAATCTTGGTGAGTCTTCTGTCAGCAGTATGCAGAATCATCTAGATCACTCTTTTCGAGCTATTTAATGCGAGAAACACGTTATCTGGTGTATTGACCACTCCACAGTGCGTTTGATATGCAGAACCGGCGACATCTTGGATTTCGTCGGGTTTCAAGTTGAGATATGCATTTTCTGCGATAATATTGGTGAGTCTTCTGTCAGCAGTATGCAGAATCATCTAGATCACTCTTTTCGAGCTATTTAATGCGAGAACCACGTTATCTGGTGTATTGACCACTCCACAGTGCGTTTGATATGCAGAACCGGCGACATCTTGGTTTTCGTAGGGTTTCCAGCTGAAATATGCATTTTCTGCGATAATCTTGGTGTTTTATCTATGAGAAGTATACAGAATCATCGAGATCGCTCTTTTCGAGCTATTTAATGCGAGAAACACGTTATATGGTTGTTTTCACCACTCGACAGAGCGTTTGATATGCATAACCGGCGATATCTTGATTTTCGTGGTGTTTCCAGCTGAGATATGCATTCTCTGCGATAATCTTGGTGAGTCTTCTGTCAGAAGCATACAGAATCATCCGGATCGCTTTTTTCGAGCTATTTAACGCGAGAAACACGTTATCTGGTGTTTTCACCACTCCACAGTGCGTTTGATATGCAGAACCGACTACATCTTGGCTTTCGTCGGGTATCAAGCTGAGATATGCATTTTCTACGATTATCTTAGTGAGACTTCTGTCACAAGTATGCAGAATCTTCGAGAACGCTCTTTTCGAGCTACTTAATGCGAAAAAACAAGTTTTCTGGTGTTTTCACCACTCCACAGTACGTTTGACATGCAGAACCGGCGACATCTTGATTTTCGTGAGATTTCATGCTGAGATATGCATTTTCTGCTATAATATTGGTGAGACTTCTGTCAGAAGTATGCAGAATCATCTAGATCGCTCGTTTCGAGCTACTTACTGCGACAAAACAAGTTTTCTGGTGTTTTCAACACTCCACAGTGCGTTTGATGTGCAGAACCGGCGATATCTTGATTTTCGTGGTGTTTCGAGCGGAGATATGCATTTTCTGCGATAATCTTGGTGAGTCTTCTGTCAGAAGTATGCAGAATCATCTAGATCTCTCGTTTCGAGCTATTTAATGCGAAAAAACGAGTTTTCTGGTGTTTTCACCACTCCACAGTACGTTTGACATGCAGAACCGGCGACATCTTGATTTTCGTGAGATTTCAAGCTGAGATATGCATTTTCTGCTATAATATAGGTGAGACTTCAGTTAGAAGTATGCAGAATCATCTAGATCGCTCGTTTCGAGCTATCTAATGCGAGAACCACGTTATCTGGTGTATTGACCACTCCACAACGCGTTTGATATGCAGAACCGGCGACATCTTGGTTTTCGTAGGGTTTCCAGCTGAAATATGCATTTTCTGCGATAATCTTGGTGAGACTTCTGTCAGAAGTATGCAGAATCATCTAGATCACTCTTTTCGAGCTATTTAATGCGAGAACCACGTTATCTGGTGTATTGACCACTCCACAGTGCGTTTGATATGCAGAACCGGCGACATCTTGGTTTTCGTAGGGTTTCCAGCTGAAATATGCATTTTCTGCGATAATCTTGGTGTTTTATCTATGAGAAGTATACAGAATCATCGAGATCGCTCTTTTCGAGCTATTTAATGCGAAAAAACGAGTTTTCTGGTGTTTTCACCACTCCACAGTACGTTTGACATGCAGAACCGGCGACATCTTGATTTTCGTGAGATTTCAAGCTGAGATATGCATTTTCTGCTATAATATAGGTGAGACTTCAGTCAGAAGTATGCAGAATCATCTAGATCGCTCGTTTCGAGCTATTTAATGCGAAAAAACAAGTTTTCTGGTGTTTTCAACATTCCACAGTGCGTTTGATATGCAGAACCGGCGCCATCTTGATTTGCGTGAGGTTTCAAGCTGAGATATGCATTTTCTGCGATAATATTGGTGAGACTTCTGTCAGAAGTATGCAGAATCATCTAGATCACTCTTTTCGAGCTATTTAATGCGAGAACCACGTTATCTGGTGTATTGACCACTCCACAGTGCGTTTGATATGCAGAACCGGCGACATCTTGGTTTTCGTAGGGTTTCCAGCTGAAATATGCATTTTCTGCGATAATCTTGGTGTTTTATCTATGAGAAGTATACAGAATCATCGAGATCGCTCTTTTCGAGCTATTTAATGCGAAAAAACGAGTTTTCTGGTGTTTTCACCACTCCACAGTACGTTTGACATGCAGAACCGGCGACATCTTGATTTTCGTGAGATTTCAAGCTGAGATATGCATTTTCTGCTATAATATAGGTGAGACTTCAGTCAGAAGTATGCAGAATCATCTAGATCGCTCGTTTCGAGCTATCTAATGCGAGAACCACGTTATCTGGTGTATAGACCACTCCACAGTGCGTTTGATATGCAGAACCGGCGACATCTTGGTTTTCGTAGGGTTTCCAGCTGAAATATGCATTTTCTGCGATAATCTTGGTGTTTTATCTATGAGAAGTATGCAGAAACATCGCCATCGCTCTATTCGAGCTATTTAATGCGAGAAACTCGTTTTCTGGGGTTTTTACCACTCCACAGTTCGTTGGATATGCAGAACCGGAGATATCTTGGTTTTCGTGGGGTTTCAAGCTTGGATATGCATTTCCTGAGATAATCTTGGTGAGACTTCTGTCCGAAGTATGCTGAATCATCTAGAACGCTCTTTTCGAGCTATTTAATTCGAGAAACACGTTATCTGGTGTTTTCACCACTCCACAGTGCGTTTGACATGCAGAACCGGAGATATCTTTGTTTCGGTCGGGTTTCAAGCTGAGATATGCATTTTCTACGATAATCCTGGTGAGACTTCTGTCAGAATTATGCAGAATCTTCGAGAACGCTCTTTTCGAGCTACTTAATGCGCGAAACACGTTTTCTGGTGTTTTCACCACTCCACGGTACGTTTGATGTGCAGAACCGGCGATATCTTGGTTTTCGTGGGGTTTCAAGCTGGGATATGCATTTTCTGCGATAATCTTGGTGAGACTTCTGTCCGAAGTATGCTGTATCATCGAGATCGCTCTTTTCGAGCTAGTTAGTGCGAGAAACACGTTATCTGGTGTTTTCACCACTCCACAGTGCGTTTGATATGCAGAACAGTAGATATCTTGGTTTTCGTGGGGTTTCAAGCTGAGATATGCATTTTCTGCGATAATCTTGTTGAGACTTCTGTCCGAAGTATGCAGAATCATCGAGATCGCTCGTTTCGAGCTATTCAATGCGAGAAACACGTTATCTGGTGTTTTCACCACTCCACAGTGCGTTTGATATGCAGAACCGGCGATACCTTGGTTTTCGTGGGGTTTCAAGCAGAGATATGCATTTTCTGCTATAATCTTGGTGAGACTTGTGTAGGAAGTATGCTGAATCATCGAGATCGCTCTTTTCGAGCTAGTTAGTGCGAGAAACAAGTTATCTGGTGTTTTCACCACTCCACAGTGCGTTGGATATGCAGAACAGTAAATACCTTGGTTTTCGTGGGGTTTCAAGCTCAGATATGCATTTCCTACGATAAGCTTGGTGAAACATCTGTCCGAAGAATGCAGAAACGTCGAGAGCGCTCTTTTCGAGCTATTTAATGCGAGAAACACGTTTTCTGGGGTTTTGACCACTCCACAGTGCGTTTGATATGCAGAACAGTAGATATCTTGTTTTTCGTGGGGTTTCAAGCTGAGATATGCATTTTCTGTGATAATCTTGTTGAGACTTCTGTCCGAAGTATGCAGAATCATCGAGATCGCTCTTTTCGAGCTATTTAATGCGAGAAACACGTTCTCTGGTTGTTTTCACCACTCCACAGTGCGTTTGATGTGCAGAACCGGCAACATCTTGATTTTTTCGTGAGGTTTCGAGCTGAGATATGCATTTTCTGCGATAATATTGGTGAGACATCAGTCAGAAGTATGCAGAATCATCTAGATCGCTCTTTTCGAGCTACTTAATGCACGAAACACGTTTTCTGGTGTTTTCACCAATCCACAGTGCGTTGGATATGCAGAACCGGAGATATTTTGGTTTTCGTCGGGTTTCAAGCTGAGATATGCATTTTGTACGATAAGCTTGGTGAGACATCTGTCCGAAGTATGCAGAAACATCGAGAGCGCTCTTTTCGAGCTATTTAATGCGAGAAACACGTTTTCTGGGGTTTTCACCACTCCACAGTTCTTTGGATATGCAGAACAGGAGATATCTTGGTTTGCGTGGGGTTTCAAGCTGAGATATGCATTTTCTGCGATAATCTTGGTGAGACTTCTGTTAGAAATATGCAGAATCATCGAGATCGCACTTTTCGAGCTATTTAATGCGTGAAACACGTTATCTGGTGTTTTCACCACTCCACAGTGCGTTTGATATGCAGAACCGGCGATATCTTGGTTTTCGTGGGGTTTCAAGCTGAGATATGCATTTTGTATGATAATCGTGGTGAGACTTCTGTCCGAAGTATGAAGAATTATCGAGATCGCTCTATTCGAGCTATTTAATGCGAGAAACACGTTTTCTGGGGTTTTCACCACACCACAGTTCGTTGGATATGCAGAACAGTTGATATCTTGGTTTTCGTGGGTTTTCAAGCAGAGATATGCATTTTCTGCGATAATCTTGGTGAGACTTCTGTTAGAAGTATGCAGAATCATCGAGATCGCACTTTTCGAGCTATTTAATGCGAGAAACACGTTATCTGGTGTTTTCACCACTCCACAGTTTGTTTGATATGCAGAACCGGCGATATTTTGGTTTTCGTCGGGTTTCAAGCTGAGATATGCATTTTCTACGATAATCTTGGTGAAACATCTGTCCGAAGTATGCAGAAACATCGAGAGCGCACTTTTCTAGCTATTTAATACGAGAAACTCGTTTTCTGGGGTTTTCAACACTCCACAGTTCGTTGGATATGCAGAACCTGAGATATCTTGGTTTTCGTGGGGTTGCAAGCTGAGATATGCATTTCCTGCGATAATCTTGGTGAGACTTCTGTCCGATGTATGCTGAATCATCGAGATCGCTCTTTTCGAGCTAGTTAGTGCGAGAAACACGTTATCTGGTGTTTTCACCACTCCACAGTGCGTTTGATATGCAGAACAGTAGATATCTGGGTTTTCGTGGGGTTTCCAGCTGAGATATGCATTTTCTGCGATAATCTTGTTGAGACTTCTGTCCGAAGTATGCAGAATCATCGAGATCGCTCGTTTCGAGCTACTTAATGCACGAAACACGTTTTCTGGTGTTTTCACCAATCCACAGTGCGTTGGATATGCAGAACCGGAGATATTTTGGTTTTCGTCGGGTTTCAAGCTGAGATATGCATTTTGTACGATAAGCTTGGTGAGACATCTGTCCGAAGTATGCAGAAACATCGAGAGCGCTCTTTTCGAGCTATTTAATGCGAGAAACACGTTTTCTGGGGTTTTCACCACTCCACAGTTCTTTGGATATGCAGAACAGGAGATATCTTGGTTTGCGTGGGGTTTCAAGCTGAGATATGCATTTTCTGCGATAATCTTGGTGAGACTTCTGTTAGAAATATGCAGAATCATCGAGATCGCACTTTTCGAGCTATTTAATGCGTGAAACACGTTATCTGGTGTTTTCACCACTCCACAGTGCGTTTGATATGCAGAACCGGCGATATCTTGGTTTTCGTGGGGTTTCAAGCTGAGATATGCATTTTGTATGATAATCGTGGTGAGACTTCTGTCCGAAGTATGAAGAATTATCGAGATCGCTCTATTCGAGCTATTTAATGCGAGAAACACGTTTTCTGGGGTTTTCACAACACCACAGTTCGTTGGATATGCAGAACAGTTGATATCTTGGTTTTCGTGGGTTTTCAAGCAGAGATATGCATTTTCTGCGATAATCTTGGTGAGACTTCTGTTAGAAGTATGCAGAATCATCGAGATCGCACTTTTCGAGCTATTTAATGCGAGAAACACGTTATCTGGTGTTTTCACCACTCCACAGTTTGTTTGATATGCAGAACCGGCGATATTTTGGTTTTCGTCGGGTTTCAAGCTGAGATATGCATTTTCTACGATAATCTTGGTGAAACATCTGTCCGAAGTATGCAGAAACATCGAGAGCGCACTTTTCTAGCTATTTAATACGAGAAACTCGTTTTCTGGGGTTTTCAACACTCCACAGTTCGTTGGATATGCAGAACCTGAGATATCTTGGTTTTCGTGGGGTTGCAAGCTGAGATATGCATTTCCTGCGATAATCTTGGTGAGACTTCTGTCCGATGTATGCTGAATCATCGAGATCGCTCTTTTCGAGCTAGTTAGTGCGAGAAACACGTTATCTGGTGTTTTCACCACTCCACAGTGCGTTTGATATGCAGAACAGTAGATATCTGGGTTTTCGTGGGGTTTCCAGCTGAGATATGCATTTTCTGCGATAATCTTGTTGAGACTTCTGTCCGAAGTATGCAGAATCATCGAGATCGCTCGTTTCGAGCTATTTAATGCGAGAAACACGTTATCTGGTGTTTTCACCACTCCACAGTGCGTTGGATATGCAGAACCGGAGATATTTTGGTTTTCGTCGGGTTTCAAGCTGAGATATGCATTTTCTACGATAAGCTTGGTGAAACATCTGTCCGAAGTATGCAGAAACATCGAGAGCGCTCTTTTCGAGCTATTTAATGCGAGAAACACGTTATCTGGTGTTTTCACCACTCCACAGTGCGTTTGATATGCAGAACAGTAGATATCTTGGTTTTCGTGGGGTTTCAAGCTGAGATATGCATTTTCTGCGATAATCTTGTTGAGACTTCTGTCCGAAGTATGCAGAAACATCGAAAGCGCTCTCTTCGAGCTATTTATTGCGAGAAACACGTTATCTGGTGTTTTCACCACTCCACAGTGCGTTTGATATGCAGAACCGGCAACATCTTTGATTTCGTCGGGGTTCAAGTTGAGATATGCATTTTCTACGATAATCTTGGTGAGACTTCTGTCAGAAGTATGCAGAATCATCGCGATCGGCCTTTTCGAGCTATTTAACGCGAGAAACACGTTCTCTGGTTGTTTCACCACTCCACAGTGCGTTTGATATGCAGAACCGGCAACATCTTGATTTTCGTGAGGTTTCGAGCTGAGATATGCATTTTCTGCGATAATCCTGGTGACACTCCTGTCAGAAGTATGCAGGATCTTCGAGAACGCTCTTTTCGAGCTAGTTCATGCGAGAAAAACCTTATCCGGTGTTTTCACTACTCCACAGTGCGTTGGATATGCAGAACCGGCGATATTTTGGTTTTCGTCGGGTTTCAAGCTGAGATATGCATTTTCTACGATAAGCTTGGTGAAACATCTATCAAAAGTATGCAGAAACATCGAGAGCGCTCTTTTCGAGCTATTTAATGCGAGAAACACGTTTTCTGGGGTTTTCACCACTCCACAGTTCGTTGGATATGCAGAACAGTAGATATCTTGGTTTTCGTCGGGTTTCAAGCTGAGATATGCATTTTCTACGATAATCTTGGTGAGACTTCTGTCAGAAGTATGCAGGATCTTCGAGAACGCTCTTTTCGAGCTAGTTAATGCGAGGAAAACCTTATCCGGTGTTTTCACTACTCCACAGTGCGTTGGATGTGCAGAACCGGCGATATTTTGGTTTTCGTCGGGTTTCAAGCTGAGATATGCATTTTCTACGATAAGCTTGGTGAAACATCTGTCAAAAGTATGCAGAAACATCGAGAGCGCTCTTTTCGAGCTATTTAATGCGAGAAACACGTTTTCTGGGGTTTTCATCACTCCACAGTGCGTTTGATATGCAGAACCAGCGATATCTTGGTTTTCGTGGCATTTCAAGCTGAGATATGCATTTCCTGCGATAATCTTGTTGAGACTTCTGTCCGAGGTGTGCAGAATCATCGAGATCGCTCGTTTCGAGCTATGTAATGCGAGAAACACGTTATCTGGTGTTTTCACCACTCCACAGTGCGTTTGATATGCAGAACAGGCGATATTTTGGTTTTCGTCGGGTTTCAAGCTGAGATATGCATTTTCTACGATAATCTTGGTGAAACATCTGTCCGAAGTATGCAGAAACATCGGGAGCGCTCTTTTCGAGCTATTTAATGCGAGAAACTCGTTTTCTGGGGTTTTCACCACTCCACAGTTCGCTGGATATGCAGAACCGGAGATATCTTGGTTTTCGTGGGGTTTCAAGCTGAGATATGCATTTCCTGCGATAATCTTGGTGAGACTCCTGTCCGAAGTATGCTGAATCATCGAGATCGCTCTATTCGAGCTATTTAATGCGAGAAACACGTTTTCTGGGGTTTTCACCACTCCACAGTGCGTTTGATATGCAGAACCGGCGATATCTTGGTTTTCGTGGGGATTCAAGCTGAGATATGCATTTTCTGCGATAATCTTGGTGAGACTTCAGTCAGAAGTATGCAGAATCATCTATATCGCTCTTTTCGAGCTACTCAATGCACGAAACACGTTTTCTGGTGTTTTCACCACTCCACAGTACGTTTGACCTGCAGAACCGCAGATATCTTGGTTTCGGTCTGGTTTCAAGCTGAGATATGCATTTTCTACGATAATCCTGGTGAGATTTCTGTCCGATGTATGCTGAATCATCGAGATCGCTCTTTTCGAGCTAGTTAGTGCGAGAAACACGTTATCTGGTGTTTTCACCACTCCACAGTGCGTTTGATATGCAGAACAGTAGATGCCTTGGTTTTCGTGGGGTTTCAAGCTGAGATATGCATTTTCTGCGATCATCTTGTTGAGACTTCTGTCCGAAGTATGCAGAATCATCGAGATCGCTCGTTTCGAGCTACTGAATGCGAGAAACACGTTATCTGGTGTTTTCACAACTCCACAGTGCGTTGGGTATGCAGAACCGGAGATATTTTGGTTTTCGTCGGGTTTCAAGCTGAGATATGCATTTTCTACGATAAGCTTGGTAAAACATCTGTCCGAAGTATGCAAAACATCGAGAGCGCTCTTTTCGAGCTATTTAATGCGAGAAACACGTTATCTGGTGTTTTCACCACTCCACAGTGCGTTGGATATGCAGAACCGGAGATATTTTGGTTTTTGTCGGGTTTCAAGCTGAGATATGCATTTTCTGCGATAATCTTGTTGAGACTTCTGTCCGAAGTATGCTGAATCATCTAGATCGCTCTTTTCGAGCTATTTAATGCGAGAAACACGTTATCTGGTGTTTTCATCACTCCACAGTGCGTTTGATATGCAGAACCAGCGATATCTTGGTTTTCGTGGCATTTCAAGCTGAGGTATGCATTTCCTGCGATAATCTTGGTGAGACTTCGGTCCGATGTATGCTGAATCATCGAGATCGCTCTTTTCGAGCTAGTTAGTGCGAGAAACACGTTCTCTGGTGTTTTCACCACTCCACAGTTGGTTTGATATGCAGAACCGACTATATTTTGGTTTTCGTCGGGTTTCAAGCTGAGATATGCATTTTCTACGATAAGCTTGGTGAAACATCTGTCCGAAGTATGCAGAAACATCGAGAGCGCTCTTTTCGAGCTATTTATTGCGAGAAACACGTTCTCTGGTGTTTTCACCACAACACAGTTGGTTTGATATGCAGAACCGACGATATTTTGGTTTTCGTCGGGTTTCAAGCTGAGATATGCATTTTCTACGATAATCTTCGTGAAACATCTGTCCGAAGTATACAGAAACATCGAGAGCGCACTTTTCGAGCTATTTAATGCGAGAAACTCGTTTTCTGGGGTTTTCAACACTCCACAGTTCGTTGGATATGCAGAACCTGAGATATCTTGGTTTTCGTGGGGTTTCAAGCTGAGATATGCATTTCCTGCGATAATCTTGGTGAGACTTCTGTCCGAAGTATGCTGAATCATCTAGATCGCTCTTTTCGAGCTATTTAATGCGAGAAACACGTTATCTGGTGTTTTCACCACTCCACAGTGCGTTGGATATGCAGAACCGGAGATATTTTGGTTTTCGTCGGGTTTCAAGCTGAGATATGCATTTTCTACGATAATCTTGGTGAAATATCTATCCGAAGTATGCAGAAACATCGAGAGCGCACTTTTCGAGCTATTTAATGCGAGAAACTCGTTTTCTGGGGTTTTCAACACTCCACAGTTCGTTGGATATGCAGAACCTGAGATATCTTGGTTTTCGTGGGGTTTCAAGCTGAGATATGCATTTCCTGCGATAATCTTGGTGAGACTTCTGTCCGAAGTATGCTGAATCATCTAGATCGCTCTTTTCGAGCTATTAAATGCGAGAAACACGTTATCTGGTGTTTTCATCACTCCACAGTGCGTTTGATATGCAGAACCAGCGATATCTTGGTTTTGGTGGCATTTCAAGCTGAGATATGCATTTGATGCGATAATCTTGGTGAGACTTCTGTCCGATGTATGCTGAATCATCGAGATCGCTCTTTTCGAGCTAGTTAGTGCGAGAAACACGTTATCTGGTGTTTTCACCACTCCACAGTGCGTTTGATATGCAGAACAGTAGATATCTGGGTTTTCGTGGGGTTTCAAGCTGAGATATGCATTTTCTGCGATAATCTTGTTGAGACTTCTGTCCGAAGTATGCAGAATCATCGAGATCGCTCGTTTCGAGCTATTTAATGCGAGAAACACGTTATCTGGTGTTTTCACCACTCCACAGTGCGTCGGATATGCAGAACCGGAGATATTTTGGTTTTCGTCGGGTTTCAAGCTGAGATATGCATTTTCTACGATAAGCTTGGTGAAACATCTGTCCGAAGTATGCAGAAACATCGAGAGCGCTCTTTTCGAGCTATTTATTGCGAGAAACACGTTCTCTGGTGTTTTCACCACAACACAGTTGGTTTGATATGCAGAACCGGCGATATTTTGGTTTTCGTCGGGGTTCAAGCTGAGATATGCATTTTCTACGATAATCTTGGTGAGACTTCTGACCGGAGGATGCTGAATCATCGAGATCCCTCTGTTCTAGCTAGTTAGTGCGAGAAACACGTTACCTGCTGTTTTCACCACTCCACAGTGCGTTTGATATGCAGAACAGTAGATATCTTGGTTTTCGTGGGGTTTCAAGTTGAGATATGCATTTTCTGCGATAATCTTGTTGAGACTTCTGTCCGAAGTATGCAGAATCATCGATATCGCTCTTTTCGAGCTATTTAATGCGAGAAACACGTTCTCTGGTTGTTTTCACCACTCCACAGTGCGTTTGATATGCAGAACCGGAGATATCTTGATTTTCGTGGTGTTTCCAGCTGAGATATGCATTTTCTGCGATACTATTGGTGAGACTTCAGTCAGAAGTATGCACAACCATCTAGATCGCTCTTTTAGAGCTACCTAATGCACGAAACACGTTTTCTGGTGTTTTCACCACTCCACAGTACGTTTGACATGCAGAACCGGAGATATCTTGGTTTCGGCCGGGTTTCAAGCTGAGATATGCATTTTCTACGATAATCCTAGTGAGACTTCTGTCAGAAGTATGCAGAAACATCTATATCGCTCTTTTCGAGCTACTCAATGCACGAAACACGTTTTCTGGTGTTTTCACCACTCCACAGTGCGTTTGATATGCAGAACAGGCGATATTTTGGTTTTCGTCGGGTTTCAAGCTGAGATATGCATTTTCTACGATAATCTTGGTGAGACTTCTGTCAGAAGTATGCAGGATCTTCGAGAACGCTCTTTTCGAGCTAGTTAATGCGAGGAAAACCTTATCCGGTGTTTTCACTACTCCACAGTGCGTTGGATGTGCAGAACCGGCGATATTTTGGTTTTCGTCGGGTTTCAAGCTGAGATATGCATTTTCTACGATAAGCTTGGTGAAACATCTGTCAAAAGTATGCAGAAACATCGAGAGCGCTCTTTTCGAGCTATTTAATGCGAGAAACACGTTTTCTGGGGTTTTCATCACTCCACAGTGCGTTTGATATGCAGAACCAGCGATATCTTGGTTTTCGTGGCATTTCAAGCTGAGATATGCATTTCCTGCGATAATCTTGTTGAGACTTCTGTCCGAGGTGTGCAGAATCATCGAGATCGCTCGTTTCGAGCTATGTAATGCGAGAAACACGTTATCTGGTGTTTTCACCACTCCACAGTGCGTTTGATATGCAGAACAGGCGATATTTTGGTTTTCGTCGGGTTTCAAGCTGAGATATGCATTTTCTACGATAATCTTGGTGAAACATCTGTCCGAAGTATGCAGAAACATCGGGAGCGCTCTTTTCGAGCTATTTAATGCGAGAAACTCGTTTTCTGGGGTTTTCACCACTCCACAGTTCGCTGGATATGCAGAACCGGAGATATCTTGGTTTTCGTGGGGTTTCAAGCTGAGATATGCATTTCCTGCGATAATCTTGGTGAGACTCCTGTCCGAAGTATGCTGAATCATCGAGATCGCTCTATTCGAGCTATTTAATGCGAGAAACACGTTTTCTGGGGTTTTCACCACTCCACAGTGCGTTTGATATGCAGAACCGGCGATATCTTGGTTTTCGTGGGGATTCAAGCTGAGATATGCATTTTCTGCGATAATCTTGGTGAGACTTCAGTCAGAAGTATGCAGAATCATCTATATCGCTCTTTTCGAGCTACTCAATGCACGAAACACGTTTTCTGGTGTTTTCACCACTCCACAGTACGTTTGACCTGCAGAACCGCAGATATCTTGGTTTCGGTCTGGTTTCAAGCTGAGATATGCATTTTCTACGATAATCCTGGTGAGATTTCTGTCCGATGTATGCTGAATCATCGAGATCGCTCTTTTCGAGCTAGTTAGTGCGAGAAACACGTTATCTGGTGTTTTCACCACTCCACAGTGCGTTTGATATGCAGAACAGTAGATGCCTTGGTTTTCGTGGGGTTTCAAGCTGAGATATGCATTTTCTGCGATCATCTTGTTGAGACTTCTGTCCGAAGTATGCAGAATCATCGAGATCGCTCGTTTCGAGCTACTGAATGCGAGAAACACGTTATCTGGTGTTTTCACAACTCCACAGTGCGTTGGGTATGCAGAACCGGAGATATTTTGGTTTTCGTCGGGTTTCAAGCTGAGATATGCATTTTCTACGATAAGCTTGGTAAAACATCTGTCCGAAGTATGCAAAACATCGAGAGCGCTCTTTTCGAGCTATTTAATGCGAGAAACACGTTATCTGGTGTTTTCACCACTCCACAGTGCGTTGGATATGCAGAACCGGAGATATTTTGGTTTTTGTCGGGTTTCAAGCTGAGATATGCATTTTCTGCGATAATCTTGTTGAGACTTCTGTCCGAAGTATGCTGAATCATCTAGATCGCTCTTTTCGAGCTATTTAATGCGAGAAACACGTTATCTGGTGTTTTCATCACTCCACAGTGCGTTTGATATGCAGAACCAGCGATATCTTGGTTTTCGTGGCATTTCAAGCTGAGGTATGCATTTCCTGCGATAATCTTGGTGAGACTTCGGTCCGATGTATGCTGAATCATCGAGATCGCTCTTTTCGAGCTAGTTAGTGCGAGAAACACGTTCTCTGGTGTTTTCACCACTCCACAGTTGGTTTGATATGCAGAACCGACTATATTTTGGTTTTCGTCGGGTTTCAAGCTGAGATATGCATTTTCTACGATAAGCTTGGTGAAACATCTGTCCGAAGTATGCAGAAACATCGAGAGCGCTCTTTTCGAGCTATTTATTGCGAGAAACACGTTCTCTGGTGTTTTCACCACAACACAGTTGGTTTGATATGCAGAACCGACGATATTTTGGTTTTCGTCGGGTTTCAAGCTGAGATATGCATTTTCTACGATAATCTTCGTGAAACATCTGTCCGAAGTATACAGAAACATCGAGAGCGCACTTTTCGAGCTATTTAATGCGAGAAACTCGTTTTCTGGGGTTTTCAACACTCCACAGTTCGTTGGATATGCAGAACCTGAGATATCTTGGTTTTCGTGGGGTTTCAAGCTGAGATATGCATTTCCTGCGATAATCTTGGTGAGACTTCTGTCCGAAGTATGCTGAATCATCTAGATCGCTCTTTTCGAGCTATTTAATGCGAGAAACACGTTATCTGGTGTTTTCACCACTCCACAGTGCGTTGGATATGCAGAACCGGAGATATTTTGGTTTTCGTCGGGTTTCAAGCTGAGATATGCATTTTCTACGATAATCTTGGTGAAATATCTATCCGAAGTATGCAGAAACATCGAGAGCGCACTTTTCGAGCTATTTAATGCGAGAAACTCGTTTTCTGGGGTTTTCAACACTCCACAGTTCGTTGGATATGCAGAACCTGAGATATCTTGGTTTTCGTGGGGTTTCAAGCTGAGATATGCATTTCCTGCGATAATCTTGGTGAGACTTCTGTCCGAAGTATGCTGAATCATCTAGATCGCTCTTTTCGAGCTATTAAATGCGAGAAACACGTTATCTGGTGTTTTCATCACTCCACAGTGCGTTTGATATGCAGAACCAGCGATATCTTGGTTTTGGTGGCATTTCAAGCTGAGATATGCATTTGATGCGATAATCTTGGTGAGACTTCTGTCCGATGTATGCTGAATCATCGAGATCGCTCTTTTCGAGCTAGTTAGTGCGAGAAACACGTTATCTGGTGTTTTCACCACTCCACAGTGCGTTTGATATGCAGAACAGTAGATATCTGGGTTTTCGTGGGGTTTCAAGCTGAGATATGCATTTTCTGCGATAATCTTGTTGAGACTTCTGTCCGAAGTATGCAGAATCATCGAGATCGCTCGTTTCGAGCTATTTAATGCGAGAAACACGTTATCTGGTGTTTTCACCACTCCACAGTGCGTTGGATATGCAGAACCGGAGATATTTTGGTTTTCGTCGGGTTTCAAGCTGAGATATGCATTTTCTACGATAAGCTTGGTGAAACATCTGTCCGAAGTATGCAGAAACATCGAGAGCGCTCTTTTCGAGCTATTTATTGCGAGAAACACGTTCTCTGGTGTTTTCACCACAACACAGTTGGTTTGATATGCAGAACCGGCGATATTTTGGTTTTCGTCGGGGTTCAAGCTGAGATATGCATTTTCTACGATAATCTTGGTGAGACTTCTGACCGGAGGATGCTGAATCATCGAGATCCCTCTGTTCTAGCTAGTTAGTGCGAGAAACACGTTACCTGCTGTTTTCACCACTCCACAGTGCGTTTGATATGCAGAACAGTAGATATCTTGGTTTTCGTGGGGTTTCAAGTTGAGATATGCATTTTCTGCGATAATCTTGTTGAGACTTCTGTCCGAAGTATGCAGAATCATCGATATCGCTCTTTTCGAGCTATTTAATGCGAGAAACACGTTCTCTGGTTGTTTTCACCACTCCACAGTGCGTTTGATATGCAGAACCGGAGATATCTTGATTTTCGTGGTGTTTCCAGCTGAGATATGCATTTTCTGCGATACTATTGGTGAGACTTCAGTCAGAAGTATGCACAACCATCTAGATCGCTCTTTTAGAGCTACCTAATGCACGAAACACGTTTTCTGGTGTTTTCACCACTCCACAGTACGTTTGACATGCAGAACCGGAGATATCTTGGTTTCGGCCGGGTTTCAAGCTGAGATATGCATTTTCTACGATAATCCTAGTGAGACTTCTGTCAGAAGTATGCAGAAACATCTATATCGCTCTTTTCGAGCTACTCAATGCACGAAACACGTTTTCTGGTGTTTTCACCACTCCACAGTACGTTTGACCTGCAGAACCGCAGATATCTTGGTTTCGGTCTGGTTTCAAGCTGAGATATGCATTTTCTACGATAATCCTGGTGAGATTTCTGTCCGATGTATGCTGAATCATCGAGATCGCTCTTTTCGAGCTAGTTAGTGCGAGAAACACGTTATCTGGTGTTTTCACCACTCCACAGTGCGTTTGATATGCAGAACAGTAGATGCCTTGGTTTTCGTGGGGTTTCAAGCTGAGATATGCATTTTCTGCGATCATCTTGTTGAGACTTCTGTCCGAAGTATGCAGAATCATCGAGATCGCTCGTTTCGAGCTACTGAATGCGAGAAACACGTTATCTGGTGTTTTCACAACTCCACAGTGCGTTGGGTATGCAGAACCGGAGATATTTTGGTTTTCGTCGGGTTTCAAGCTGAGATATGCATTTTCTACGATAAGCTTGGTAAAACATCTGTCCGAAGTATGCAAAACATCGAGAGCGCTCTTTTCGAGCTATTTAATGCGAGAAACACGTTATCTGGTGTTTTCACCACTCCACAGTGCGTTGGATATGCAGAACCGGAGATATTTTGGTTTTTGTCGGGTTTCAAGCTGAGATATGCATTTTCTGCGATAATCTTGTTGAGACTTCTGTCCGAAGTATGCTGAATCATCTAGATCGCTCTTTTCGAGCTATTTAATGCGAGAAACACGTTATCTGGTGTTTTCATCACTCCACAGTGAGTTTGATATGCAGAACCAGCGATATCTTGGTTTTCGTGGCATTTCAAGCTGAGGTATGCATTTCCTGCGATAATCTTGGTGAGACTTCGGTCCGATGTATGCTGAATCATCGAGATCGCTCTTTTCGAGCTAGTTAGTGCGAGAAACACGTTCTCTGGTGTTTTCACCACTCCACAGTTGGTTTGATATGCAGAACCGACTATATTTTGGTTTTCGTCGGGTTTCAAGCTGAGATATGCATTTTCTACGATAAGCTTGGTGAAACATCTGTCCGAAGTATGCAGAAACATCGAGAGCGCTCTTTTCGAGCTATTTATTGCGAGAAACACGTTCTCTGGTGTTTTCACCACAACACAGTTGGTTTGATATGCAGAACCGACGATATTTTGGTTTTCGTCGGGTTTCAAGCTGAGATATGCATTTTCTACGATAATCTTCGTGAAACATCTGTCCGAAGTATGCAGAAACATCGAGATCGCTCTTTTCGAGCTAGCTAGTGCGAGAAACACGTTATCTGGTGTTTTCACCACTCCACAGTGCGTTTGATATGCAGAACAGTAAATGCCTTGGTTTTCGTGGGGTTTCAAGCTGAGATATGCATTTTCTGCGATCATCTTGTTGAGACTTCTGTCCGAAGTATGCAAAATCATCGAGATCGCTCGTTTCGAGCTACTGAATGCAAGAAACACGTTATCCGGAGTTTTCCCCACTCCACAGTGCGTTTGATATGCAGAACCAGTGATATCTTGGCTTTCGTGGGGTTTCAAGCTGAGATATGCATTTTTTACGATAATCTTGTTGAGACTTCTGTCCGAAGTATGCAAAATCATCGAGATGGCACTTTTCGAGCTATTTAATGCGAGAAACACGTTATCTGGTGTTTTCACCACTCCACAGTGCGTTGGATATGCAGAACCGGAGATATTTTGGTTTTCGTCAGGTTTCAAGCTGAGATATGCATTTTGTACGTTAAGCTTGGTGAGACATCTGTCCGAAGTATGCAGAAACATCGAGAGCGCTCTTTTCGAGCTATTTAATGCGAGAAACTCGTTTTCTGGTGTTTTCACCACTCCACAGTGCGTTTGATATGCAGAACCGGCGACATCTTTGATTTCGTCGGGGTTCAAGCTGAGATATGCATTTTCTACGATAATCTTGGTGAAACATCTGTCCGAAGTATGCAGAAACATCGAGAGCGCTCTTTTCGAGCTATTTAATGCGAGAAACATGTTTTCTGGTGTTTTCACCACTCCACAGTGCGTTTGATATGCAGAACCGGCGACATCTTTGATTTCGTCGGGGTTCAAGCAGAGATATGCATTTTCTACGATAATCTTGGTGAGACTTCTGACCGGAGGATGCTGAATCATCGAGATCGCTCTTTTCGAGCTAGCTAGTGCGAGAAACACGTTATCTGGTGTTTTCACCACTCCACAGTGCGTTTGATATGCAGAACAGTAAATGCCTTGGTTTTCGTGGGGTTTCAAGCTGAGATATGCATTTTCTGCGATCACCTTGTTGAGACTTCTGTCCGAAGTATGCACAATCATCGAGATCGCTCGTTTCGAGCTACTGAATGCAAGAAACACGTTATCCGGTGTTTTCACCACTCCACAGTGCGTTTGATATGCAGAACCAGTGATATCTTGGCTTTCGTGGGGTTTCAAGCTGAGATATGCATTTTTTACGATAATCTTGTTGAGACTTCTGTCCGAAGTATGCAGAATCATCGAGATCGCACTTTTCGAGCTATTTAATGCGAGAAACTCGTTTTCTGGGGTTTTCAACACTCCACTGTTCGTTGGATATGCAGAACCGGAGATATTTTGGTTTTCGTCGGGTTTCAAGCTGAGATATGCATTGTCTACCATAATCTTGGTGAAACATCTGTCCGAAGCATGCAGAAACATCGAGAGCGCTCTTTTCGAGCTAGTTAGTGCGAGAAACACGTTATCTGGTGTTTTCACCACTCCACAGTGCGTTTGATATGCAGAACAGTAGATATCTGGGTTTTCGTGGGGTTTCAAGCTGAGATATGCATTTTCTGCGATAATCTTGTTGAGACTTCTGTCCGAAGTATGCTGAATCATCTAGATCGCTCTTTTCGAGCTATTTAAAGCGAGAAACACGTTATCTGGTGTTTTCATCACTCCACAGTGCGTTTGATATGCAGAACCAGCGATATCTTGGTTTTCGTGGCATTTCAAGCTGAGATATGCATTTCCTGCGATAATCTTGGTGAGACTTCTGTCCGATGTATGCTGAATCATCGAGATCGCTCTTTTCGAGCTAGTTAGTGCGAGAAACACGTTCTCTGGTGTTTTCACCACTCCACAGTTGGTTTGATATGCAGAACCGACTATATTTTGGTTTTCGTCGGGTTTCAAGCTGAGATATGCATTTTCTACGATAAGCTTGGTGAAACATCTGTCCGAAGTATGCAGAACCATCGAGAGCGCTCTTTTCGAGCTATTTATTGCGAGAAACACGTTCTCTGGTGTTTTCACCACTCCACAGTTGGTTTGATATGCAGAACCGACGATATTTTTGTTTTCGTCGGGTTTCAACCTGAGATATGCATTTTCTACGATAATCTTGGAGAAACATCTGTCCGAAGTATGCAGAAACATCGAGAGCGCACTTTTCGAGCTATTTAATGCGAGAAACTCGTTTTCTGGGGTTTTCAACACTCCACAGTTCGTTGGATATGCAGAACCTGAGATATCTTGGTTTTCGTGGGGTTTCAAGCTGAGATATGCATTTCCTGCGATAATCTTGGTGAGACTTCTGTCCGAAGTATGCTGAATCATCTAGATCGCTCTTTTCGAGCTATTTAATGCGAGAAACACGTTATCTGGTGTTTTCACCACTCCACAGTGCGTTGGATATGCAGAACCGGAGATATTTTGGTTTTCGTCGGGTTTCAAGCTTTGATATGCATTTTCTACGATAATCTTGGTGAAATATCTGTCCGAAGTATGCAGAAACATCGAGAGCGCACTTTTCGAGCTATTTAATCCAAGAAACTCGTTTTCTGGGGTTTTCAACACTCCACAGTTCGTTGGATATGCAGAACCTGAGATATCTTGGTTTTCGTGGGGTTTCAAGCTGAGATATGCATTTCCTGCGATAATCTTGGTGAGACTTCTGTCCGAAGTATGCTGAATCATCTAGATCGCTCTTTTCGAGCTATTAAATGCGAGAAACACGTTATCTGGTGTTTTCATCACTCCACAGCGCGTTTGATATGCAGAACAGTAGATATCTTGATTTTCGTGGGGTTTCAAGCTGAGATATGCATTTTCTGCGATAATCTTGTTGAGACTTCTGTCCGAAGTATGCAGAATCATCGAGATCGCTCTTTTCGAGCTAGTTAGTGCGAGAAACACGTTATCTGCTGTTTTCACCACTCCACAGTGAGTTGGATATGCAGAACCGGAGATATTTTGGTTTTCGTCGGGTTTCAAGCTGAGATATGCATTTTCTACGATAAGCTTGGTGAGACATCTGTCCGAAGTATGCAGAAACATCGAGAGCGCTCTTTTCGAGCCATTTAATGCGAGAAACACGTTTTCTGGGGATTTCACCACTCCACAGTTCTTTGGATATGCAGAACAGGAGATATCTTGGTTTGCGTGGGGTTTCAAGCAGAGATATGCATTTTCTGCGATAATCTTGGTGAGACTTCTGTTAGAAGTATGCAGAATCATCGAGATCGCACTTTTCGAGCTATTTAAAGCGAGAAACACGTTATCTGGTGTTTTCACCACTCCACAGTGCGTTTGATATGCAGAACCGGCGATATCTTGGTTTTCGTGGGGTTTCAAGCTGAGATATGCATTTTCTGCGATAATCTTGGTGAGACTTCTGTCCGAAGCATGCTGAATCATCGAGATCGCTCTTTTCGAGCTAGTTAGTGCGAGAAACACGTTATCTGGTGTTTTCACCACTCCACAGTGCGTTTGATATGCAGAACAGTAGATATCTTGGTTTTCGTGGGGTTTCAAGCTGAGATATGCATTTTCTACGATAATCCTGGTGAGACTTCTGTCAGACGTATGCAGAATATTCGAGAACGCTCTTTTCGAGCTACTTAATGCGCGAAACACGTTTTCTGGTGTTTTCACCACTCCACAGTGCGTTTGATATGCAGAACAGTAGATATCTTGGTTTTCGTGGGGTTTCAAGCTGAGATATGCATTTTCTACGATAATCTTGGTGAGACTTCTGTTAGAAGTATGCTGAATCATCGAGATCGCTCTTTTCGAGCTAGTTAGTGCGAGAAACGCGTTATCTGGTGTTTTCACCACTCCACAGTGCGTTTGATATGCAGAACAGTAGATATCTTGGTTTACGTGGGGTTTCAAGCTGAGATATGCATTTTCTACGATAATCCTGGTGAGACTTCTGTCAGACGTATGCAGAATATTCGAGAACGCTCTTTTCGAGGTACTTAATGCGCGAAACACGTTTTCTGGTGTTTTCACCACTCCACAGTGCGTTTGATATGCAGAACAGTAGATATCTTGGTTTTCGTGGGGTTTCAAGCTGAGATATGCATTTTCTACGATAATCTTGGTGAGACTTCTGTTAGAAGTATGCTGAATCATCGAGATCGCTCTTTTCGAGCTAGTTAGTGCGAGAAACGCGTTATCTGGTGTTTTCACCAATCCACAGTTGGTTTGATATGCAGAAACGGCGATATTTTGGATTTCGTCGGGTTTCAAGCTGAGATATGCATTTTCTACGATAAGCTTGGTGAGACATCTGTCCGAAGTATGCAGAAACATCGAGAGCGCTCTTTTCGAGCCATTTAATGCGAGAAACACGTTTTCTGGGGATTTCACCACTCCACAGTTCTTTGGATATGCAGAACAGGAGATATCTTGGTTTGCGTGGGGTTTCAAGCAGAGATATGCATTTTCTGCGATAATCTTGGTGAGACTTCTGTTAGAAGTATGCAGAATCATCGAGATCGCTCGTTTCGAGCTACTGAATGCAAGAAACACGTTATCCGGTGTTTTCACCACTCCACAGTGCGTTTGATATGCAGAACCAGTGATATCTTGGCTTTCGTGGGGTTTCAAGTTGAGATATGCATTTTTTACGATAATCTTGTTGAGACTTCTGTCCGAAGTATGCAGAATCATCGAGATCGCACTTTTCGAGCTATTTAATACGAGAAACACGTTATCTGGTGTTTTCACCACTCTACAGTTGGTTTGATATGCAGAACCGGCGATATCTTGGTTTTCGTAGGGTTTCAAGCTGAGATATGCATTTTCTGCGATAATCTTGTTGAGACTTCTGTCCGAAGTATGCAGAATCATCGAGATCGCTCGTTTCGAGCTATTTAATGCGAGAAACACGTTATCTGGTGTTTTCACCACTCCACAGTGCGTTGGATATGCAGAACCGGAGATATTTTGGATTTCGTCGGGTTTCAAGCTGAGATATGCATTTTCTACGATAATCTTGGTGAGACTTCTGTTAGAAGTATGCTGAATCATCGAGATCGCTCTTTTCGAGCTAGTTAGTGCGAGAAACGCGTTATCTGGTGTTTTCACCACTCCACAGTGCGTTTGATATGCAGAACAGTAGATATCTTGGTTTACGTGGGGTTTCAAGCTGAGATATGCATTTTCTACGATAATCCTGGTGAGACTTCTGTCAGACGTATGCAGAATATTCGAGAACGCTCTTTTCGAGCTACTTAATGCGAGAAACACGTTATCTGGTGTTTTTACCAATCCACAGTTGGTTTGATATGCATAACCGGCGATATTTTGGATTTCGTCGGGTTTCAAGCTGAGATATGCATTTTCTACGATAAGCTTGGTGAGACATCTGTCCGAAGTATGCAGAAACATCGAGAGCGCTCTTTTCGAGCCATTTAATGCGAGAAACACGTTTTGTGGGGATTTCACCACTCCACAGTTCTTTGGATATGCAGAACAGGAGATATCTTGGTTTGCGTGGGGTTTCAAGCAGAGATATGCATTTTCTGCGATAATCTTGGTGAGACTTCTGTCCGAAGTATGCTGAATCATCTAGATCGCTCTTTTCGAGCTATTAAATGCGAGAAACACGTTATCTGGTGTTTTCATCACTCCACAGCGCGTTTGATATGCAGAACAGTAGATATCTTGATTTTCGTGGGGTTTCCAGCTGAGATATGCATTTTCTGCGATAATCTTGTTGAGACTTCTGTCCGAAGTATGCAGAATCATCGAGATCGCTCTTTTCGAGCTAGTTAGTGCGAGAAACACGTTATCTGCTGTTTTCACCACTCCACAGTGAGTTGGATATGCAGAACCGGAGATATTTTGGTTTTCGTCGGGTTTCAAGCTGAGATATGCATTTTCTACGATAAGCTTGGTGAGACATCTGTCCGAAGTATGCAGAAACATCGAGAGCGCTCTTTTCGAGCCATTTAATGCGAGAAACACGTTTTCTGGGGATTTCACCACTCCACAGTTCTTTGGATATGCAGAACAGGAGATATCTTGGTTTGCGTGGGGTTTCAAGCAGAGATATGCATTTTCTGCGATAATCTTGGTGAGACTTCTGTTAGAAGTATGCAGAATCATCGAGATCGCACTTTTCGAGCTATTTAAAGCGAGAAACACGTTATCTGGTGTTTTCACCACTCCACAGTGCGTTTGATATGCAGAACCGGCGATATCTTGGTTTTCGTGGGGTTTCAAGCTGAGATATGCATTTTCTGCGATAATCTTGGTGAGACTTCTGTCCGAAGCATGCTGAATCATCGAGATCGCTCTTTTCGAGCTAGTTAGTGCGAGAAACACGTTATCTGGTGTTTTCACCACTCCACAGTGCGTTTGATATGCAGAACAGTAGATATCTTGGTTTTCGTGGGGTTTCAAGCTGAGATATGCATTTTATACGATAGTCCTGGTGAGACTTCTGTCAGACGTATGCAGAATATTCGAGAACGCTCTTTTCGAGCTACTTAATGCGCGAAACACGTTTTCTGGTGTTTTCACCACTCCACAGTGCGTTTGATATGCAGAACAGTAGATATCTTGGTTTTCGTGGGGTTTCAAGCTGAGATATGCATTTTCTACGATAATCTTGGTGAGACTTCTGTTAGAAGTATGCTGAATCATCGAGATCGCTCTTTTCGAGCTAGTTAGTGCGAGAAACGCGTTATCTGGTGTTTTCACCACTCCACAGTGCGTTTGATATGCAGAACAGTAGATATCTTGGTTTACGTGGGGTTTCAAGCTGAGATATGCATTTTCTACGATAATCCTGGTGAGACTTCTGTCAGACGTATGCAGAATATTCGAGAACGCTCTTTTCGAGCTACTTAATGCGAGAAACACGTTATCTGGTGTTTTTACCAATCCACAGTTGGTTTGATATGCATAACCGGCGATATTTTGGATTTCGTCGGGTTTCAAGCTGAGATATGCATTTTCTACGATAAGCTTGGTGAGACATCTGTCCGAAGTATGCAGAAACATCGAGAGCGCTCTTTTCGAGCCATTTAATGCGAGAAACACGTTTTGTGGGGATTTCACCACTCCACAGTTCTTTGGATATGCAGAACAGGAGATATCTTGGTTTGCGTGGGGTTTCAAGCAGAGATATGCATTTTCTGCGATAATCTTGGTGAGACTTCTGTCCGAAGTATGCTGAATCATCGAGATCGCTCTTTTCGAGCTAGTTAGTGCGAGAAACACGTTATCTGGTGTTTTCACCACTCCACAGTGCGTTTGATATGCAGAACAGTAGATATCTTGGTTTTCGTGGGGTTTCAAGCTGAGATATGCATTTTCTACGATAATCCTGGTGAGACTTCTGTCAGACGTATGCAGAATATTCGAGAACGCTCTTTTCGAGGTACTTAATGCGCGAAACACGTTTTCTGGTGTTTTCACCACTCCACAGTGCGTTTGATATGCAGAACAGTAGATATCTTGGTTTTCGTGGGGTTTCAAGCTGAGATATGCATTTTCTACGATAATCTTGGTGAGACTTCTGTTAGAAGTATGCTGAATCATCGAGATCGCTCTTTTCGAGCTAGTTAGTGCGAGAAACGCGTTATCTGGTGTTTTCACCAATCCACAGTTGGTTTGATATGCAGAAACGGCGATATTTTGGATTTCGTCGGGTTTCAAGCTGAGATATGCATTTTCTACGATAAGCTTGGTGAGACATCTGTCCGAAGTATGCAGAAACATCGAGAGCGCTCTTTTCGAGCCATTTAATGCGAGAAACACGTTTTCTGGGGATTTCACCACTCCACAGTTCTTTGGATATGCAGAACAGGAGATATCTTGGTTTGCGTGGGGTTTCAAGCAGAGATATGCATTTTCTGCGATAATCTTGGTGAGACTTCTGTTAGAAGTATGCAGAATCATCGAGATCGCTCGTTTCGAGCTACTGAATGCAAGAAACACGTTATCCGGTGTTTTCACCACTCCACAGTGCGTTTGATATGCAGAACCAGTGATATCTTGGCTTTCGTGGGGTTTCAAGTTGAGATATGCATTTTTTACGATAATCTTGTTGAGACTTCTGTCCGAAGTATGCAGAATCATCGAGATCGCACTTTTCGAGCTATTTAATACGAGAAACACGTTATCTGGTGTTTTCACCACTCTACAGTTGGTTTGATATGCAGAACCGGCGATATCTTGGTTTTCGTAGGGTTTCAAGCTGAGATATGCATTTTCTGCGATAATCTTGTTGAGACTTCTGTCCGAAGTATGCAGAATCATCGAGATCGCTCGTTTCGAGCTATTTAATGCGAGAAACACGTTATCTGGTGTTTTCACCACTCCACAGTGCGTTGGATATGCAGAACCGGAGATATTTTGGATTTCGTCGGGTTTCAAGCTGAGATATGCATTTTCTACGATAATCTTGGTGAGACTTCTGTTAGAAGTATGCTGAATCATCGAGATCGCTCTTTTCGAGCTAGTTAGTGCGAGAAACGCGTTATCTGGTGTTTTCACCACTCCACAGTGCGTTTGATATGCAGAACAGTAGATATCTTGGTTTACGTGGGGTTTCAAGCTGAGATATGCATTTTCTACGATAATCCTGGTGAGACTTCTGTCAGACGTATGCAGAATATTCGAGAACGCTCTTTTCGAGCTACTTAATGCGAGAAACACGTTATCTGGTGTTTTTACCAATCCACAGTTGGTTTGATATGCATAACCGGCGATATTTTGGATTTCGTCGGGTTTCAAGCTGAGATATGCATTTTCTACGATAAGCTTGGTGAGACATCTGTCCGAAGTATGCAGAAACATCGAGAGCGCTCTTTGCGAGCCATTTAATGCGAGAAACACGTTTTGTGGGGATTTCACCACTCCACAGTTCTTTGGATATGCAGAACAGGAGATATCTTGGTTTGCGTGGGGTTTCAAGCAGAGATATGCATTTTCTGCGATAATCTTGGTGAGACTTCTGTCCGAAGTATGCTGAATCATCGAGATCGCTCTTTTCGAGCTAGTTAGTGCGAGAAACACGTTATCTGGTGTTTTCACCACTCCACAGTGCGTTTGATATGCAGAACAGTAGATATCTTGGTTTTCGTGGGGTTTCAAGCTGAGATATGCATTTTCTACGATAATCCTGGTGAGACTTCTGTCAGACGTATGCAGAATATTCGAGAACGCTCTTTTCGAGGTACTTAATGCGCGAAACACGTTTTCTGGTGTTTTCACCACTCCACAGTGCGTTTGATTTGCAGAACAGTAGATATCTTGGTTTTCGTGGGGTTTCAAGCTGAGATATGCATTTTCTACGATAATCTTGGTGAGACTTCTGTTAGAAGTATGCTGAATCATCGAGATCGCTCTTTTCGAGCTAGTTAGTGCGAGAAACGCGTTATCTGGTGTTTTCACCAATCCACAGTTGGTTTGATATGCATAACCGGCGATATTTTGGATTTCGTCGGGTTTCAAGCTGAGATATGCATTTTCTACGATAAGCTTGGTGAGACATCTGTCCGAAGTATGCAGAAACATCGAGAGCGCTCTTTGCGAGCCATTTAATGCGAGAAACACGTTTTGTGGGGATTTCACCGCTCCACAGTTCTTTGGATATGCAGAACAGGAGATATCTTGGTTTGCGTGGGGTTTCAAGCAGAGATATGCATTTTCTGCGATAATCTTGGTGAGACTTCTGTTAGAAGTATGCAGAATCATCGAGATCGCTCGTTTCGAGCTACTGAATGCAAGAAACACGTTATCCGGTGTTTTCACCACTCCACAGTGCGTTTGATATGCAGAACCAGTGATATCTTGGCTTTCGTGGGGTTTCAAGTTGAGATATGCATTTTTTACGATAATCTTGTTGAGACTTCTGTCCGAAGTATGCAGAATCATCGAGATCGCACTTTTCGAGCTATTTAATACGAGAAACACGTTATCTGGTGTTTTCACCACTCTACAGTTGGTTTGATATGCAGAACCGGCGATATCTTGGTTTTCGTAGGGTTTCAAGCTGAGATATGCATTTTCTGCGATAATCTTGTTGAGACTTCTGTCCGAAGTATGCAGAATCATCGAGATCGCTCGTTTCGAGCTATTTAATGCGAGAAACACGTTATCTGGTGTTTTCACCACTCCACAGTGCGTTGGATATGCAGAACCGGAGATATTTTGGTTTTCGTCGGGTTTCAAGCTGAGATATGCATTTTGTACGAAAAGCTTGGTGAGACATCTGTCCGAAGTATGCAGAAACATCGAGAGCGCTCTTTTCGAGCTATTTAATGCGAGAAACACGTTTTCTGTGGTTTTCACCACTCCACAGTTCTTTGGATATGCAGAACAGGAGATATCTTGGTTTGCGTGGGGTTTCAAGCAGAGATATGCATTTTCTGCGATAATCTTGGTGAGAGTTCTGTTAGAAGTATGCAGAATCATCGAGATCGCACTTTTGGAGCTATTTAATGCGAGAAACACGTTATCTGGTGCTTTCACCACTCCACAGTGCGTTTGATATGCAGAACAGTAGATATCTTGGTTTACGTGGGGTTTCAAGCTGAGATATGCATTTTCTACGATAATCCTGGTGAGACTTCTGTCAGACGTATGCAGAATATTCGAGAACGCTCTTTTCGAGCTACTTAATGCGAGAAACACGTTATCTGGTGTTTTCACCAATCCACAGTTGGTTTGATATGCATAACCGGCGATATTTTGGATTTCGTCGGGTTTCAAGCTGAGATATGCATTTTCTACGATAAGCTTGGTGAGACATCTGTCCGAAGTATGCAGAAACATCGAGAGCGCTCTTTTCGAGCCATTTAATGCGAGAAACACGTTTTGTGGGGATTTCACCACTCCACAGTTCTTTGGATATGCAGAACAGGAGATATCTTGGTTTGCGTGGGGTTTCAAGCAGAGATATGCATTTTCTGCGATAATCTTGGTGAGACTTCTGTCCGAAGTATGCAGAATCATCGAGATCGCTCTTTTCGAGCTAGTTAGTGCGAGAAACACGTTATCTGGTGTTTTCACCACTCCACAGTGCGTTTGATATGCAGAACAGTAGATATCTTGGTTTTCGTGGGGTTTCAAGCTGAGATATGCATTTTCTGCGATAATCTTGGTGAGACTTCTGTCCGAAGCATGCTGAATCATCGAGATCGCTCTTTTCGAGCTAGTTAGTGCGAGAAACACGTTATCTGGTGTTTTCACCACTCCACAGTGCGTTTGATATGCAGAACAGTAGATATCTTGGTTTTCGTGGGGTTTCAAGCTGAGATATGCATTTTCTACGATAATCCTGGTGAGACTTCTGTCAGACGTATGCAGAATATTCGAGAACGCTCTTTTCGAGCTACTTAATGCGCGAAACACGTTTTCTGGTGTTTTCACCACTCCACAGTGCGTTTGATATGCAGAACAGTAGATATCTTGGTTTTCGTGGGGTTTCAAGCTGAGATATGCATTTTCTACGATAATCTTGGTGAGACTTCTGTTAGAAGTATGCTGAATCATCGAGATCGCTCTTTTCGAGCTAGTTAGTGCGAGAAACGCGTTATCTGGTGTTTTCACCACTCCACAGTGCGTTTGATATGCAGAACAGTAGATATCTTGGTTTACGTGGGGTTTCAAGCTGAGATATGCATTTTCTACGATAATCCTGGTGAGACTTCTGTCAGACGTATGCAGAATATTCGAGAACGCTCTTTTCGAGCTACTTAATGCGAGAAACACGTTATCTGGTGTTTTCACCAATCCACAGTTGGTTTGATATGCATAACCGGCGATATTTTGGATTTCGTCGGGTTTCAAGCTGAGATATGCATTTTCTACGATAAGCTTGGTGAGACATCTGTCCGAAGTATGCAGAAACATCGAGAGCGCTCTTTTCGAGCCATTTAATGCGAGAAACACGTTTTGTGGGGATTTCACCACTCCACAGTTCTTTGGATATGCAGAACAGGAGATATCTTGGTTTGCGTGGGGTTTCAAGCAGAGATATGCATTTTCTGCGATAATCTTGGTGAGACTTCTGTCCGAAGTATGCTGAATCATCGAGATCGCTCTTTTCGAGCTAGTTAGTGCGAGAAACACGTTATCTGGTGTTTTCACCACTCCACAGTGCGTTTGATATGCAGAACAGTAGATATCTTGGTTTTCGTGGGGTTTCAAGCTGAGATATGCATTTTCTACGATAATCCTGGTGAGACTTCTGTCAGACGTATGCAGAATATTCGAGAACGCTCTTTTCGAGGTACTTAATGCGCGAAACACGTTTTCTGGTGTTTTCACCACTCCACAGTGCGTTTGATATGCAGAACAGTAGATATCTTGGTTTTCGTGGGGTTTCAAGCTGAGATATGCATTTTCTACGATAATCTTGGTGAGACTTCTGTTAGAAGTATGCTGAATCATCGAGATCGCTCTTTTCGAGCTAGTTAGTGCGAGAAACGCGTTATCTGGTGTTTTCACCACTCCACAGTGCGTTTGATATGCAGAACAGTAGATATCTTGGTTTTCGTGGGGTTTCAAGCTGAGATATGCATTTTCTACGATAATCCTGGTGAGACTTCTGTCAGACGTATGCAGAATATTCGAGAACGCTCTTTTCGAGCTACTTAATGCGAGAAACACGTTATCTGGTGTTTTCACCAATCCACAGTTGGTTTGATATGCAGAAACGGCGATATTTTGGATTTCGTCGGGTTTCAAGCTGAGATATGCATTTTCTACGATAAGCTTGGTGAGACATCTGTCCGAAGTATGCAGAAACATCGAGAGCGCTCTTTTCGAGCCATTTAATGCGAGAAACACGTTTTCTGGGGATTTCACCACTCCACAGTTCTTTGGATATGCAGAACAGGAGATATCTTGGTTTGCGTGGGGTTTCAAGCAGAGATATGCATTTTCTGCGATAATCTTGGTGAGACTTCTGTTAGAAGTATGCAGAATCATCGAGATCGCTCGTTTCGAGCTACTGAATGCAAGAAACACGTTATCCGGTGTTTTCACCACTCCACAGTGCGTTTGATATGCAGAACCAGTGATATCTTGGCTTTCGTGGGGTTTCAAGTTGAGATATGCATTTTTTACGATAATCTTGTTGAGACTTCTGTCCGAAGTATGCAGAATCATCGAGATCGCACTTTTCGAGCTATTTAATACGAGAAACACGTTATCTGGTGTTTTCACCACTCTACAGTTGGTTTGATATGCAGGACCGGCGATATCTTGGTTTTCGTAGGGTTTCAAGCTGAGATATGCATTTTCTGCGATAATCTTGTTGAGACTTCTGTCCGAAGTATGCAGAATCATCGAGATCGCTCGTTTCGAGCTATTTAATGCGAGAAACACGTTATCTGGTGTTTTCACCACTCCACAGTGCGTTGGATATGCAGAACCGGAGATATTTTGGTTTTCGTCGGGTTTCAAGCTGAGATATGCATTTTGTACGATAAGCTTGGTGAGACATCTGTCCGAAGTATGCAGAAACATCGAGAGCGCTCTTTTCGAGCTATTTAATGCGAGAAACACGTTTTCTGTGGTTTTCACCACTCCACAGTTCTTTGGATATGCAGAACAGGAGATATCTTGGTTTGCGTGGGGTTTCAAGCAGAGATATGCATTTTCTGCGATAATCTTGGTGAGAGTTCTGTTAGAAGTATGCAGAATCATCGAGATCGCACTTTTGGAGCTATTTAATGCGAGAAACACGTTATCTGGTGTTTTCACCACTCCACAGTGCGTTTGATATGCAGAACCGGAGATATTTTGGTTTTCGTCGGGTTTCAAGCTGAGATATGCATTTTCTACGATAAGCTTGGTAAAACATCTGTCCGAAGTATGCAGAAACATCGAGAGCGCTCTTTTCGAGCTATTTATTGCGAGAAACACGTTTTCTGTGGTTTTCACCACTCCACAGTTCTTTGGATATGCAGAACAGGAGATATCTTGGTTTGCGTGGGGTTTCAAGCAGAGATATGCATTTTCTGCGATAATCTTGGTGAGAGTTCTGTTAGAAGTATGCAGAATCATCGAGATCGCACTTTTGGAGCTATTTAATGCGAGAAACACGTTATCTGGTGTTTTCACCACTCCACAGTGCGTTTGATATGCAGAACCGGAGATATTTTGGTTTTCGTCGGGTTTCAAGCTGAGATATGCATTTTCTACGATAAGCTTGGTAAAACATCTGTCCGAAGTATGCAGAAACATCGAGAGCGCTCTTTTCGAGCTATTTATTGCGAGAAACACGTTATCTGGTGTTTTCACCACTCCACAGTGCGTTTGATATGCAGAACCGGCGATATCTTGGTTTTCGTGGGGTTTCAAGCTGAGATATGCATTTTCTACGATAATCGTGGTAAGACTTCTGTCCGAAGTATGACGAATTTTCGAGATCGCTCTATTCGAGCTATTTAATGCGAGAAACACGTTTTCTGGGGTTTTCACCACTCCACAGTTCGTTGGATATGCAGAACAGTTGATATCTTGGTTTTCGTGGGGTTTCAAGCAGAGATATGCATTTTCTGCGATAATCTTGGTGAGACTTCTGTTAGAAGTATGCAGAATCATCGAAATCGCACTTTTCGAGCTATTTAATGCGAGAAACACGTTATCTGGTGTTTTCACCACTCCACAGTTTGTTTGATATGCAGAACCGGCGATATTTTGGTTTTCGTCGGGTTTCAAGCTGAGATATGCATTTTCTACGATAATCTTGGTGAAACATCTGTCCGAAGTATGCAGAAACATCGAGAGCGCACTTTTCGAGCTATTTAATGCGAGAAACTCGTTTTCTGGGGTTTTCAACACTCCACAGTTCGTTGGATATGCAGAACCGGAGATATCTTGGTTTTCGTGGGGTTTCAAGCTGAGATATGCATATCCTGCGATAATCTTGGTGAAACTTCTGTCAGAAGTATGCTGAATCATCGAGATCGCTCGTTTCGAGCTATTTAATGCGAGAAACACGTTATCTGGTGTTTTCACCACTCCACAGTGCGTTGGATATGCAGAACCGGAGATATTTTGGTTTTCGTCGGGTTTCAAGCTGAGATATGCATTTTCTACGATAAGCTTGGTGAAACATCTGTCCGAAGTATGCAGAAACATCGAGAGCGCTCTTTTCGAGCTATTCATTGCGAGAAACACGTTCTCTGGTGTTTTCACCACTCCACAGTTGGTTTGATATGCAGAACCGACGATATTTTGGTTTTCGTCGGGTTTCAAGCTGAGATATGCATTTTCTACGATAATCTTGGTGAAACATCTGTCCGAAGTATGCAGAAACATCGAGAGCGCTCTTTTCGAGCTATTTAATGCGAGAAACACGTTATCTGGTGTTTTCACCACTCCACAGTGCGTTTGATATGCAGAACTGTAGATATCTTGGTTTTCGTGTGGTTTCAAGCTGAGATATGCATTTTCTGCGATAATCTTGCTGAGACTTCTGTCCGAAGTATGCAGAATCATCGAGATCGCTCGTTTCGAGCTATTTAATGCGAGAAACACGTTATCTGCTGTTTTCACCACTCCACAGTGCGTCTGATATGCAGAACAGTAGATATCTTGGTTTTCGTGGGGTTTCAAGCTGAGATATGCATTTTCTGCGATCATCTTGTTGAGACTTCTGTCCGAAGTATGCAGAATCATCGAGATCGCACTTTTCGAGCTATTTAATGCGAGAAACACGTTATGTGGTGTTTTCACCACTCCACAGTTGGTTTGATATGCAGAACCGGCGATATCTTGGTTTTCCTGGGGTTTCAAGCTGAGATATGCATTTTCTGCGATAATCTTGGTGAGATTTCTTTCCGAAGTATGCTGAAATATCGAGATCGCTCTTTTCGAGCTAGTTAATGCGAGGAACACGTTTTCTGGGGTTTTCACCACTCCACAGTGCGTTTGATATGCAGAACACAGCGATATCTTGGTTTTCGTGGGGTTTCAAGCTGAGATATGCATTTTTTACGATAATCTTGTTGAGACTTCTGTCCGAAGTATGCAGAATCATCGAGATCGCTCGTTTCGAGCTATTTAATGCGAGAAACACGTTATCTGCTGTTTTCACCACTCCACAGTGCGTTTGATATGCAGAACAGTAGATATCTTGGTTTTCGTGGGGTTTCAAGCTGAGATATGCATTTTCAGCGATAATCTTGGTGAGACTTCTGTCCGAAGTATGCAGAAACGTCGAGAGCGCTCTTTTCGAGCTGTTTAATGCGAGAAACACCTTATCTGGTGTTTTAACCACTCCATAGTGCGTTTGATATGCAGAACAGTAGATATCTTGGTTTTCGTGGGGTTTCAAGCTGAGATATGCATTTTCTGCGATAATCTTGTTGAGACTTCTGTCCGAAGTATGCAGAATCATCGAGATCGCTCGTTTCGAGCTATTTAATGCGAGAAGCACGTTATCTGGTGTTTTCACCACTCCACAGTGCGTTGGATATGCAGAACCGGAGATATCTTGGTTTTCGTGGGGTTTCAAGCTGGGATATGCATTTCCTGCGATAATCTTGGTGAGACTTCTGTCCGAAGTATGCTGAATCATCTAGATCGCTCTTTTCGAGCTATTTAATGCGAGAAACACGTTATCTGGTGTTTTCACCACTCCACAGTGCGTTGGATATGCAGAACCGGAGATATTTTGGTTTTCGTCGGGTTTCAAGCTTTGATATGCATTTTCTACGATAATCTTGGTGAAATATCTGTCCGCAGTATGCAGAAACATCGAGAGCGCACTTTTCGAGCTATTTAATGCGAGAAACTCGTTTTCTGGGGTTTTCAACACTCCACAGTTCGTTGGATATGCAGAACCTGAGATATCTTGGTTTTCGTGGGGTTTCAAGCTGGGATATGCATTTCCTGCGATAATCTTGGTGAGACTTCTGTCCGAAGTATGCTGAATCATCTAGATCGCTCTTTTCGAGCTATTAAATGCGAGAAACACGTTATCTGGTGTTTTCATCACTCCACAGCGCGTTTGATATGCAGAACCAGCGATATCTTGGTTTTCGTGGCATTTCAAGCTGAGATATGCATTTCCTGCGATAATCTTGGTGAGACTTCTGTCCGATGTATGCTGAATCATCGAGATCGCTCTTTTCGAGCTAGTTAGTGCGAGAAACACGTTATCTGGTGTTTTCACCACTCCACAGTGCGTTTGATATGCAGAACAGTAGATATCTGGGTTTTCGTGGGGTTTCAAGCTGAGATATGCATTTTCTGCGATAATCTTGTTGAGACTTCTGTCCGAAGTATGCAGAATCATCGAGATCGCTCGTTTCGAGCTATTTAATGCGAGAAACACGTTATCTGGTGTTTTCACCACTCCACAGTGCGTTGGATATGCAGAACCGGAGATATTTTGGTTTTCGTCGGGTTTCAAGCTGAGATATGCATTTTCTACGATAAGCTTGGTGAAACATCTGTCCGAAGTATGCAGAAACATCGAGAGCGCTCTTTTCGAGCTATTTATTGCGAGAAACACGTTCTCTGGTGTTTTCACCACAACACAGTTGGTTTAATATGCAGAACCGGCGATATTTTGGTTTTCGTCGTGTTTCAAGCTGAGATATGCATTTTCTACGATAATCTAGGTGAAACATCTGTCCGAAGTATGCAGAAACATCGAGAGCGCTCTTTTCGAGCTATTTAATGCGAGAAACCCGTTTTCTGGTGTTTTCACCACTCCACAGTGCGTTTGATATGCAGAACCGGACACATCTTTGATTTCGTCGGGGTTCAAGCTGAGATATGCATTTTCTACGATAATCTTGGTGAGACTTCTGACCGGAGGATGCTGAATCATCGAGATCGCTCTGTTCTAGCTAGTTAGTGCGAGAAACACGTTACCTGCTGTTTTCACCACTCCCCAGTGCGTTTGATATGCAGAACAGTAGATATCTTGGTTTTCGTGGGGTTTCAAGCAGAGATATGCATTTTCTGCGATAATCATGGTGAGACTTCTGTTAGAAGTATGCAGAATCATCGAGATCGCACTTTTCGAGCTATTTAATGCGAGAAACACGCTATCTGGTGTTTTCACCAATCCACAGTTGGTTTGATATGCAGAACCGGCGATATTTTGGATTTCGTCGGGTTTCAAGCTGAGATATGCATTTTCTACGATAATCATGGTGAAACATCTGTCCGAAGTATGCAGAAACATCGAGAGCGCTTATTTCGAGCTATTTAATGCGAGAAACACGTTATCTGGTGTTTTCACCACTCCACAGTGCGTTTGATATGCAGAACAGTAGATATCTTGATTTTCGTGGGGTTTCAAGCTGAGATATGCATTTTCTGCGATAATCTTGTTGAGACTTCTGTCCGAAGTATGCAGAATCATCGAGATCGCTCGTTTCGAGCTATTTAATGCGAGAAACACGTTATCTGCTGTTTTCACCACTCCACAGTGAGTTGGATATGCAGAACCGGAGATATTTTGGTTTTCGTCGGGTTTCAAGCTGAGATATGCATTTTCTACGATAAGCTTGGTGAGACTTCTGTCCGAAGCATGCTGAATCATCGAGATCGCTCTTTTCGAGCTAGTTAGTGCGAGAAACACGTTATCTGGTGTTTTCACCACTCCACAGTGCGTTTGATATGCAGAACAGTAGATATCTTGGTTTTCGTGGGGTTTCAAGCTGAGATATGCATTTTCTACGATAATCCTGGTGAGACTTCTGTCAGACGTATGCAGAATATTCGAGAACGCTCTTTTCGAGCTACTTAATGCGCGAAACACGTTTTCTGGTGTTTTCACCACTCCACAGTGCGTTTGATATGCAGAACAGTAGATATCTTGGTTTTCGTGGGGTTTCAAGCTGAGATATGCATTTTCTACGATAATCTTGGTGAGACTTCTGTTAGAAGTATGCTGAATCATCGAGATCGCTCTTTTCGAGCTAGTTAGTGCGAGAAACGCGTTATCTGGTGTTTTCACCACTCCACAGTGCGTTTGATATGCAGAACAGTAGATATCTTGGTTTACGTGGGGTTTCAAGCTGAGATATGCATTTTCTACGATAATCCTGGTGAGACTTCTGTCAGACGTATGCAGAATATTCGAGAACGCTCTTTTCGAGCTACTTAATGCGAGAAACACGTTATCTGGTGTTTTCACCAATCCACAGTTGGTTTGATATGCATAACCGGCGATATTTTGGATTTCGTCGGGTTTCAAGCTGAGATATGCATTTTCTACGATAAGCTTGGTGAGACATCTGTCCGAAGTATGCAGAAACATCGAGAGCGCTTATTTCGAGCTATTTAATGCGAGAAACACGTTATCTGGTGTTTTCACCACTCCACAGTTCTTTGGATATGCAGAACAGGAGATATCTTGGTTTGCGTGGGGTTTCAAGCAGAGATATGCATTTTCTGCGATAATCTTGGTGAGACTTCTGTCCGAAGTATGCTGAATCATCGAGATCGCTCTTTTCGAGCTAGTTAGTGCGAGAAACACGTTATCTGGTGTTTTCACCACAACACAGTTGGTTTAATATGCAGAACCGGCGATATTTTGGTTTTCGTCGTGTTTCAAGCTGAGATATGCATTTTCTACGATAATCTAGGTGAAACATCTGTCCGAAGTATGCAGAAACATCGAGAGCGCTCTTTTCGAGCTATTTAATGCGAGAAACCCGTTTTCTGGTGTTTTCACCACTCCACAGTGCGTTTGATATGCAGAACCGGACACATCTTTGATTTCGTCGGGGTTCAAGCTGAGATATGCATTTTCTACGATAATCTTGGTGAGACTTCTGACCGGAGGATGCTGAATCATCGAGATCGCTCTGTTCTAGCTAGTTAGTGCGAGAAACACGTTACCTGCTGTTTTCACCACTCCCCAGTGCGTTTGATATGCAGAACAGTAGATATCTTGGTTTTCGTGGGGTTTCAAGCAGAGATATGCATTTTCTGCGATAATCATGGTGAGACTTCTGTTAGAAGTATGCAGAATCATCGAGATCGCACTTTTCGAGCTATTTAATGCGAGAAACACGTTATCTGGTGTTTTTACCAATCCACAGTTGGTTTGATATGCAGAACCGGCGATATTTTGGATTTCGTCGGGTTTCAAGCTGAGATATGCATTTTCTACGATAATCATGGTGAAACATCTGTCCGAAGTATGCAGAAACATCGAGAGCGCTTATTTCGAGCTATTTAATGCGAGAAACACGTTATCTGGTGTTTTCACCACTCCACAGTGCGTTTGATATGCAGAACAGTAGATATCTTGATTTTCGTGGGGTTTCAAGCTGAGATATGCATTTTCTGCGATAATCTTGGTGAGACTTCTGTCCGAAGTATGCTGAATCATCGGGATCGCTCTTTTCGAGCTAGTTAGTGCGAGAAACACGTTATCTGGTGTTTTCGCCACAACACAGTTGGTTTAATATGCAGAACCGGCGATATTTTGGTTTTCGTCGTGTTTCAAGCTGAGATATGCATTTTCTACGATAATCTAGGTGAAACATCTGTCCGAAGTATGCAGAAACATCGAGAGCGCTCTTTTCGAGCTATTTAATGCGAGAAACCCGTTTTCTGGTGTTTTCACCACTCCACAGTGCGTTTGATATGCAGAACCGGACACATCTTTGATTTCGTCGGGGTTCAAGCTGAGATATGCATTTTCTACGATAATCTTGGTGAGACTTCTGACCGGAGGATGCTGAATCATCGAGATCGCTCTGTTCTAGCTAGTTAGTGCGAGAAACACGTTACCTGCTGTTTTCACCACTCCCCAGTGCGTTTGATATGCAGAACAGTAGATATCTTGGTTTTCGTGGGGTTTCAAGCAGAGATATGCATTTTCTGCGATAATCATGGTGAGACTTCTGTTAGAAGTATGCAGAATCATCGAGATCGCACTTTTCGAGCTATTTAATGCGAGAAACACGTTATCTGGTGTTTTCACCAATCCACAGTTGGTTTGATATGCAGAACCGGCGATATTTTGGATTTCGTCGGGTTTCAAGCTGAGATATGCATTTTCTACGATAATCATGGTGAAACATCTGTCCGAAGTATGCAGAAACATCGAGAGCGCTTATTTCGAGCTATTTAATGCGAGAAACACGTTATCTGGTGTTTTCACCACTCCACAGTGCGTTTGATATGCAGAACAGTAGATATCTTGATTTTCGTGGGGTTTCAAGCTGAGATATGCATTTTCTGCGATAATCTTGTTGAGACTTCTGTCCGAAGTATGCAGAATCATCGAGATCGCTCTTTTCGAGCTAGTTAGTGCGAGAAACACGTTATCTGGTGTTTTCACCACAACACAGTTGGTTTAATATGCAGAACCGGCGATATTTTGGTTTTCGTCGTGTTTCAAGCTGAGATATGCATTTTCTACAATAATCTAGGTGAAACATCTGTCCGAAGTATGCAGAAACATCGAGAGCGCTCTTTTCCAGCTATTTAATGCGAGAAACCCGTTTTCTGGTGTTTTCACCACTCCACAGTGCGTTTGATATGCAGAACCGGACACATCTTTGATTTCGTCGGGGTTCAAGCTGAGATATGCATTTTCTACGATAATCTTGGTGAGACTTCTGACCGGAGGATGCTGAATCATCGAGATCGCTCTGTTCTAGCTAGTTAGTGCGAGAAACACGTTACCTGCTGTTTTCACCACTCCCCAGTGCGTTTGATATGCAGAACAGTAGATATCTTGGTTTTCGTGGGGTTTCAAGCAGAGATATGCATTTTCTGCGATAATCATGGTGAGACTTCTGTTAGAAGTATGCAGAATCATCGAGATCGCACTTTTCGAGCTATTTAATGCGAGAAACACGTTATCTGGTGTTTTCACCAATCCACAGTTGGTTTGATATGCAGAACCGGCGATATTTTGGATTTCGTCGGGTTTCAAGCTGAGATATGCATTTTCTACGATAATCATGGTGAAACATCTGTCCGAAGTATGCAGAAACATCGAGAGCGCTTATTTCGAGCTATTTAATGCGAGAAACACGTTATCTGGTGTTTTCACCACTCCACAGTGCGTTTGATATGCAGAACAGTAGATATCTTGATTTTCGTGGGGTTTCAAGCTGAGATATGCATTTTCTGCGATAATCTTGTTGAGACTTCTGTCCGAAGTATGCAGAATCATCGAGATCGCTCGTTTCGAGCTATTTAATGCGAGAAACACGTTATCTGCTGTTTTCACCACTCCACAGTGAGTTGGATATGCAGAACCGGAGATATTTTGGTTTTCGTCGGGTTTCAAGCTGAGATATGCATTTTCTACGATAATCCTGGTGAGACTTCTGTCAGACGTATGCAGAATATTCGAGAACGCTCTTTTCGAGCTACTTAATGCGAGAAACACGTTATCTGGTGTTTTCACCAATCCACAGTTGGTTTGATATGCATAACCGGCGATATTTTGGATTTCGTCGGGTTTCAAGCTGAGATATGCATTTTCTACGATAAGCTTGGTGAGACATCTGTCCGAAGTATGCAGAAACATCGAGAGCGCTCTTTTCGAGCCATTTAATGCGAGAAACACGTTTTGTGGGGATTTCACCACTCCACAGTTCTTTGGATATGCAGAACAGGAGATATCTTGGTTTGCGTGGGGTTTCAAGCAGAGATATGCATTTTCTGCGATAATCTTGGTGAGACTTCTGTCCGAAGTATGCTGAATCATCGAGATCGCTCTTTTCGAGCTAGTTAGTGCGAGAAACACGTTATCTGGTGTTTTCACCACTCCACAGTGCGTTTGATATGCAGAACAGTAGATATCTTGGTTTTCGTGGGGTTTCAAGCTGAGATATGCATTTTCTACGATAATCCTGGTGAGACTTCTGTCAGACGTATGCAGAATATTCGAGAACGCTCTTTTCGAGGTACTTAATGCGCGAAACACGTTTTCTGGTGTTTTCACCACTCCACAGTGCGTTTGATATGCAGAACAGTAGATATCTTGGTTTTCGTGGGGTTTCAAGCTGAGATATGCATTTTCTACGATAATCTTGGTGAGACTTCTGTTAGAAGTATGCTGAATCATCGAGATCGCTCTTTTCGAGCTAGTTAGTGCGAGAAACGCGTTATCTGGTGTTTTCACCACTCCACAGTGCGTTTGATATGCAGAACAGTAGATATCTTGGTTTTCGTGGGGTTTCAAGCTGAGATATGCATTTTCTACGATAATCCTGGTGAGACTTC
Source organism: Anthophora plumipes (assembly GCA_951804975.1). Classification (NCBI taxonomy): domain Eukaryota; kingdom Metazoa; phylum Arthropoda; class Insecta; order Hymenoptera; family Apidae; genus Anthophora; species Anthophora plumipes. The sequence continues at coordinate 70,225 of CATORF010000689.1, forward strand.
TGTCAGACGTATGCAGAATATTCGAGAACGCTCTTTTCGAGCTACTTAATGCGAGAAACACGTTATCTGGTGTTTTCACCAATCCACAGTTGGTTTGATATGCAGAAACGGCGATATTTTGGATTTCGTCGGGTTTCAAGCTGAGATATGCATTTTCTACGATAAGCTTGGTGAGACATCTGTCCGAAGTATGCAGAAACATCGAGAGCGCTCTTTTCGAGCCATTTAATGCGAGAAACACGTTTTCTGGGGATTTCAAAACTCCACAGTTCTTTGGATATGCAGAACAGGAGATATCTTGGTTTGCGTGGGGTTTCAAGCAGAGATATGCATTTTCTGCGATAATCTTGGTGAGACTTCTGTTAGAAGTATGCAGAATCATCGAGATCGCTCGTTTCGAGCTACTGAATGCAAGAAACACGTTATCCGGTGTTTTCACCACTCCACAGTGCGTTTGATATGCAGAACCAGTGATATCTTGGCTTTCGTGGGGTTTCAAGCTGAGATATGCATTTTTTACGATAATCTTGTTGAGACTTCTGTCCGAAGTATGCAGAATCATCGAGATCGCACTTTTCGAGCTATTTAATACGAGAAACACGTTATCTGGTGTTTTCACCACTCTACAGTTGGTTTGATATGCAGAACCGGCGATATCTTGGTTTTCGTAGGGTTTCAAGCTGAGATATGCATTTTCTGCGATAATCTTGTTGAGACTTCTGTCCGAAGTATGCAGAATCATCGAGATCGCTCGTTTCGAGCTATTTAATGCGAGAAACACGTTATCTGGTGTTTTCACCACTCCACAGTGCGTTGGATATGCAGAACCGGAGATATTTTGGTTTTCGTCGGGTTTCAAGCTGAGATATGCATTTTGTACGATAAGCTTGGTGAGACATCTGTCCGAAGTATGCAGAAACATCGAGAGCGCTCTTTTCGAGCTATTTAATGCGAGAAACACGTTTTCTGTGGTTTTCACCACTCCACAGTTCTTTGGATATGCAGAACAGGAGATATCTTGGTTTGCGTGGGGTTTCAAGCAGAGATATGCATTTTCTGCGATAATCTTGGTGAGAGTTCTGTTAGAAGTATGCAGAATCATCGAGATCGCACTTTTGGAGCTATTTAATGCGAGAAACACGTTATCTGGTGTTTTCACCACTCCACAGTGCGTTTGATATGCAGAACCGGAGATATTTTGGTTTTCGTCGGGTTTCAAGCTGAGATATGCATTTTCTACGATAAGCTTGGTAAAACATCTGTCCGAAGTATGCAGAAACATCGAGAGCGCTCTTTTCGAGCTATTTATTGCGAGAAACACGTTATCTGGTGTTTTCACCACTCCACAGTGCGTTTGATATGCAGAACCGGCGATATCTTGGTTTTCGTGGGGTTTCAAGCTGAGATATGCATTTTCTACGATAATCGTGGTAAGACTTCTGTCCGAAGTATGACGAATTTTCGAGATCGCTCTATTCGAGCTATTTAATGCGAGAAACACGTTTTCTGGGGTTTTCACCACTCCACAGTTCGTTGGATATGCAGAACAGTTGATATCTTGGTTTTCGTGGGGTTTCAAGCAGAGATATGCATTTTCTGCGATAATCTTGGTGAGACTTCTGTTAGAAGTATGCAGAATCATCGAAATCGCACTTTTCGAGCTATTTAATGCGAGAAACACGTTATCTGGTGTTTTCACCACTCCACAGTTTGTTTGATATGCAGAACCGGCGATATTTTGGTTTTCGTCGGGTTTCAAGCTGAGATATGCATTTTCTACGATAATCTTGGTGAAACATCTGTCCGAAGTATGCAGAAACATCGAGAGCGCACTTTTCGAGCTATTTAATGCGAGAAACTCGATTTCTGGGGTTTTCAACACTCCACAGTTCGTTGGATATGCAGAACCGGAGATATCTTGGTTTTCGTGGGGATTCAAGCTGAGATATGCATATCCTGCGATAATCTTGGTGAGACTTCTGTCCGAAGTATGCTGAATCATCTAGATCGCTCTTTTCGAGCTATTTAATCCGAGAAACAAGTTATCTGGTGTTTTCATCACTCCACAGTGCGTTTGATATGCAGAACCAGCGATATCTTGGATTTCGTGGCATTTCAAGCTGAGATATGCGTTTCCTGCGATAATCTTGGTGAGACTTCTGTCCGATGTATGCTGAATCATCGAGATCGCTCGTTTCGAGCTATTTAATGCGAGAAACACGTTATCTGGTGTTTTCACCACTCCACAGTGCGTTGGATATGCAGAACCGGAGATATTTTGGTTTTCGTCGGGTTTCAAGCTGAGATATGCATTTTCTACGATAAGCTTGGTGAAACATCTGTCCGAAGTATGCAGAAACATCGAGAGCGCTCTTTTCGAGCTATTCATTGCGAGAAACACGTTCTCTGGTGTTTTCACCACTCCACAGTTGGTTTGATATGCAGAACCGACGATATTTTGGTTTTCGTCGGGTTTCAAGCTGAGATATGCATTTTCTACGATAATCTTGGTGAAACATCTGTCCGAAGTATGCAGAAACATCGACAGCGCTCTTTTCGAGCTATTTAATGCGAGAAACACGTTATCTGGTGTTTTCACCACTCCACAGTGCGTTTGATATGCAGAACTGTAGATATCTTGGTTTTCGTGGGGTTTCAAGCTGAAATATGCATTTTCTGCGATAATCTTGTTGAGACTTCTGTCCGAAGCATGCAGAATCATCGAGAGCGCTCTTTCCGAGCTATTTAATGCGAGAAACACGTTATCTGGTGTTTTCACCACTCCACAGTACGTATGATATGCAGAACAGTAGATATCTTGGTTTTCGTGTGGTTTCAAGCTGAGATATGCATTTTCTGCGATAATCTTGTTGAGACTTCTGTCCGAAGTATGCAGAATCATCGACATCGCTCGTTTCGAGCTATTTAATGCGAGAAACACGTTATCTGCTGTTTTCACCACTCCACAGTGCGTCTGATATGCAGAACAGTAGATATCTTGGTTTTCGTGGGGTTTCAAGCTGAGATATGCATTTTCTGCGATCATCTTGTTGAGACTTCTGTCCGAAGTATGCAGAATCATCGAGATCGCACTTTTCGAGCTATTTAATGCGAGAAACACGTTATGTGGTGTTTTCACCACTCCACAGTTGGTTTGATATGCAGAACCGGCGATATCTTGGTTTTCCTGGGGTTTCAAGCTGAGATATGCATTTTCTGCGATAATCTTGGTGAGATTTCTTTCCGAAGTATGCTGAAATATCGAGATCGCTCTTTTCGAGCTAGTTAATGCGAGAAAAACCTTATCCGGTGTTTTCACCACTCCACAGTGCGTTTGATATGCAGAACCAGCGATATCTTGGCTTTCGTGGGGTTTCAAGCTGAGATATGCATTTTTTACGATAATCTTGGTGAGACTTCTGTCAGAAGTATGTAGAATCATCGAGATCGCTCTATTCGAGCTATTTAATGCGAGGAACACGTTTTCTGGGGTTTTCACCACTCCACAGTGCGTTTGATATGCAGAACACAGCGATATCTTGGTTTTCGTGGGGTTTCAAGCTGAGATATGCATTTTTTACGATTATTATGGTGAGACTTCTGTCCGAAGTATGCAGAATCATCGAGATCGCTCTTTTCGAGCTAGTTAGTGCGAGAAACACGTTATCTGGTGTTTTCACCACTCCACAGTGCGTTTGATATGCAGAACAGTAGATATCTTGGTTTTCGTGGGGTTTCAAGTTGAGATATGCATTTTCTGCGATAATCTTGTTGAGACTTCTGTCAGAAGTAAGCAGAATCATCGAGATCGCTCGTTTAGAGCTAGTTAGTGCGAGAAACACGTTATCTGGTGTTTTCAACACTCCACAGTGCGTTTGATATGCAGAACAGTAGATATCTTGGTATTCGTGGGGTTTCAAGCTGAGATATGCGTTTTCTGCGATAATCTTGGTGAGTCTTCTGTCCGAAGTATGCTGAATCATCGAGATCGCTCTTTTCGAGCTAGTTAGTGCGAGAAACACGTTATCTGGTGTTTTCAACACTCCACAGTGCGTTAGATATGCAGAACCGGAGATATTTTGGTTTTCGTCGGGTTTCAAGCTGAGATATGCATTTTCTACGATAATCTTGGTGAAACATCTGTCCGAAGGATGGAGAAACATCGAGAGCGCCCTTTTCGATGTATTTAATGCGAGAAACACGTTTTCTGGGGTTTTCACCACTCCACAGTTCGTTGGATATGCAGAACAGTAGATATCTTGGTTTTCGTGGGGTTTCAAGCAGAGATATGCATTTTCTGCGATAATCTTGGTGAGACTTCTGTTAGAAGTATGCAGAATCATCGAGATCGCACTTGTCGAGTTATTTAATGCGAGAAACACGTTTTCTGGGGTTTTCACCACTCCACAGTTCGTTGGATATGCAGAACAGCAGATATCTTGGTTTTCGTGGGGTTTTAAGCTGAGATATGCATTTTCTGCGATAATCATAGTGAGACCTCCGTTAGAAGTATGCAGAATCATCGAGATCGCACTTTTCGATCTATTTAATGCGAAAAACACGTTGTCTGGTGTCTTCACCACTCCACAGTTGGTTTGATATGCAGAACCGGCGATGTTTGGTTTTCGTCGGGTTTCAAGTGGAGATATGCATTTTCTACGATAATCTTGGTGAAACATCTGTCCGAAGTATGCAGAAACATCAAGAGCGCTCTTTTCGAGCTATTTAATGCGAGAAACACGTTTTCTGGGGTTTTCACCACACCACAGTTCGTTGGATGTGCAGAACCGGAGATATCTTGGTTTTCGTGGGGTTTCAAGCTGAGATATGCATTTTCTGCGATAATCTTGGTGAGACCTCTGTCCGAAGTATGCAGAAACATCGAGATCGCTCTTTTCGACCTATTTAATGCGAGAAACACGTTATCTGGTGTTTTCACCACTCCACAGTGCGTTTGATATGCAGAACCAGCGAAATCTTGGTTTTCGTGGGGTTTCAAGCTGAGATATGCATTTTTTACGATAATCTTGGTGAGACCTCTGTCCGAAGTATGCAGAAACATCGAGAGCGCTCTATTCGACCTATTTAATGCGAGAAACACGTTATCTGGTGTTTTCACCACTCCACAGAGCGTTTGATATGCAGAACCAGCGATATCTTGGTTTTCGTGGGGTTTCATCCTGAGATATGCATTTTTTACGATAATCTTGGTGAGCCTTCTGTCCGAAGTATGCAGAATCATCGAGATCGCTCGTTTCGAGCTATTTAATGCGAGAAACACGTTAGCTGGTGTTTTCAGCACTCCACAGTGCGTTTGATATGCAGAACCAGCGATATCTGGGTTTTCTTGGGGTTTCAAGCTGAGATATACATTTTTTACGATAATCTTGATGAGACTTCTGTACGAAGTATGCTTAATGATCGAGATCGCTCGTTTGGACCAATTTAATGTGAGAAACACGTTATCTGGTGTTTTCACCACTCCACAGTGCGTATGATATGCAGAACCGGCGATATCTTGATTTTCATGGTGTTTCCAGCTGAGATATGCATTTTCTACGATAATCCTGGTGAGACTTCTGTCAGACGTATGCAGAATCTTCGAGGACGCTCTTTTCGAGCTATTTAACGCGAGAAACAAGTTATGTGGTGTTTTCACCACTCCACAGTGCGTTTGATATGCAGAACCAGCGATATCTTGGTTTTCGTGGGGTTTCAAGCTCAGATATGCATTTTCTGCGATAATCTTGGTGAGACTTCCGTCCGAAGTATGCAGAATCATCGAGATCGCACTTTTCGAGCTATTTAATGCGAGAAACACGTTCTCTGGTTGTTTTCACCACTCCACAGTGCGTTTAATGTGCAGAACCAGCGATATCTTGGTTTTTGTGGGGTTTCAAGCTGAGATATGCATTTTTTACGATAATCTTGGTGAGACCTCTGTCCGAAGTATGCAGAAACATCGAGATCGCTCGTTTCGACCTATTTAATGCGAGAAACACGTTATCTGGTGTATTCACCACTCCACAGAGCGTTTGATATGCAGAACCAGCGATATCTTGGTTATCGTGGGGTTTCAACCTGAGATATGCATTTTTTACGATAATCTTGGTGAGACTTCCGTCCGAAGTATGCAGTATCATCGATCGCTCTTTTTGAGCTATTTAATGCGAGAAACAAGTTATCCGGTGTTTTCACCACTCCACAGTGCGTTTGATATGCAGAACCAGCGATATCTTGGTTTTCGTGGGGTTTCAAGCTCAGATATGCATTTTCTGCGATAATCTTGGTGAGACTTCTGACCGAAGTATGCAGAATCATCGAGATCGCACTTTTTCGATCTATTTAATGCGAGAAACACGTTGTCTGGTGTTTTCACCACTCCACAGTGCGTTTGATATGCAGAACCAGCGATATCTTGGTTTTCGTGGGGTTTCAAGCTCAGATATGCATTTTCTGCGATAATCTTGGTGAGACTTCTGTCCGAAGTATGCAGAATCATCGAGATCGCACTTTTCGAGCTATTTAATGCGAGAAACACGTTCTCTGGTTGTTTTCACCACTCCACAGTGCGTTTAATATGCAGAACCAGCGATATCTTGGTTTTTGTGGGGTTTCAAGCTGAGATATGCATTTTTTACGATAATCTTGGTGAGACTTCTGACCGAAGTACGCAGTATCATCGATCGCTCTTTTTGAGCTATTTAATGCGACAAACAAGTTATCCGGTGTTTTCACCACTCCACAGTGCGTTTGAAATGCAGAACCAGCGATATCTTGGTTTTCATGGGGTTTCAAGCTCAGATATGCATTTTCTGCGATAATCTTGGTGAGACTTCTGACCGAAGTATGCAGAATCAGCGAGATCGCACTTTTCGAGCTATTTAATGCGAGAAACAAGTTATCTGGTGTTTTCACCACTCCACAGTGCGTTTGATATGCAGAACCGGCGATATCTTGGTTTTTGTGGGGTTTCAAGCTGAGATATGCATTTTTTACGATAATCTTGGTGAGACTTCTGTTAGAAGTATGCAGAATCATCAAGATCACTCTATTCGAGCTATTTAATGCGAGAAACACGTTTTCTGGGGTTTTCACCACACCACAGTTCGTTGGATGTGCAGAACCGGATATATCTTGGTTTTCGTGGGGTTTCAAGCTGAGATATGCATTTTCTGCGATAATCTTGGTGAGACCTCTGTCCGAAGTATGCAGAAACATCGAGATCGCTCTTTTCGACCTATTTAATGCGAGAAACACGTTATCTGGTGTTTTCACCACTCCACAGTGCGTTTGATATGCAGAACCAGCGAAATCTTGGTTTTCGTGGGGTTTCAAGCTGAGATATGCATTTTTTACGATAATCATGTTGAGACTTCTGTCCGAAGTATGCAGAATACTCGAGATCGCACTTTTCGAGCTATTTATTGCGAGAAACACGTTCTCTGGTGTTTTCACCACAACACAGTTGGTTTGATATGCAGAACCGACGATATTTTGGTTTTCGTCGGGTTTCAAGCTGAGATATGCATTTTCTACGATAATCTTCGTGAAACATCTGTCCGAAGTATGCAGAATCTTCGACGACGCTCTTTTCGAGCTATTTAATGCGAGAAACACGTTTTCTGGGGTTTTCACCACTCCACAGTTCGTTGGATATGCAGAACCGGAGATATCTTGGTTTTCGTGTGGTTTCAAGCTGAGATATGCATTTCCTGCGTTAATCTTGGTGAGACTTCTGTCCGAAGTATGCTGAATCATCTAGATCGATCTTTTCGAGCTATTTAATGCGAGAAACACGTTATCTGGAGTTTTCACCACTGCACAGTGCGTTTGATATGCAGAACCAGCGATATCTTGGTTTTTGTGGGGTTTCAAGCTGAGATATGCATTTTTTACGATAATCTTCGTGAGACTTCTGTCCGAAGTATGCTTGATCATCAAGATCACTCTATTCGAGCTATTTAATGCGAGAAACACGTGTTCTGGGATTTTCACCACTCCACAGTTCGTTGGATATGCAGAACAGGAGATATCTTGGTTTTCGTGGGGTTTCAAGCAGAGATATGCATTTTCTGCGATAATCATAGTGAGACCTCTGTTAGAAGTATGCAGAATCATCGAGATCGCACTTTTCGATCTATTTAATGCGAGAAACACGTTGTCTGGTGTCATCACCACTCCACAGTTGGTTTGATATGCAGAACCGGCGATGTTTGGTTTTCGTCGGGTTTCAAGTTGAGATATGCATTTTCTACGATAATCTTGGTGAAACATCTGTCCGAAGTATGCAGAAACATCAACAGCGCTCTTTTCGAGCTATTTCATGCGAGAAACACGTTTTCTGGTGTTTTCAGCACTCCACAGTGCGTTTGATATGCAGAACCGGCGATATCTGGGTTTTCTTGGGGTTTCAAGCTGAGATATGCATTTTTTACGATAATCTTGATGAGACTTCTGTACGAAGTATGCTTAATCGTCGAGATCGCTCGTTTGGCCCTATTTAATGCGAGAAACACGTTATCTGGTGTTTTCACCACTCCACAGTGCGTATGATATGCAGAACCGGCGATATCTTGATTTTCATGGTGTTTCCAGCTGAGATATGCATTTTCTACGATAATCCTGGTGAGACCTCTGTCAGACGTATGCAGAATCTTCGAGGACGCTCTTTTCGAGCTATTTAATGCGAGAAACACGTTTTCTGGGGTTATCACCACTCCACAGTTCGTTGGATATGCAGAACAGTAGATGTCTTGGTTTTCGTGGGGTTACAAGCTGAGATATGCATTTTCTACGATAATCCTGGTGAGACTTCTGTCAGATGTATGCAGAATCTTCGAGAACGCTCTTTTCGAGCTACTTAATGTGCGAAACACGTTTTCTGGTGTTTTCACCACTCCACGGTACGTTTGATGTGCAGAACCGTAGATAACTCGGTTTTCGTCGGGTTTCCAGCTGAGATATGCATTTTCTACGATAATCTTGGTGAGACTTCTGTCAGAAGTATGCACGATCTTCGAGAACGCTCTTTTCGAGTTATTTAATGGGAGAAACACGTTATCTGGTGTTTTCACCACTCCACAGTGCGTTTGATATGCAGTACCAGCGATATCTTGGTTTTCTTGGGGTTTCAAGCAGAGATATGCATTTTCTGCGATAATCTTGGTGAGACTTCTGTTAGATGTATGCAGAATCATCGAGATCGCGCTTTTCGAGCTATTTAATGCGAGAAACACGTTCTCTGGTTGTTTTCACCATTCCACAGTGCGTTTGAGAAGCAGAACCGGAGATATCTTGTTTTTCGTGTGGTTTGAAGCTGAGATATGCATTTCCTGCGTTAATCTTGGTGAGACTTCTGTCCGAAGTATGCTGAATCATCTAGATCGATCTTTTCGAGCTATTTAATGCGAGAAACACGTTATCTGGTGTTTTCACCACTCCACAGTGCGTTTGATATGCAGAACCAGCGATATCTTGGTTTTCGTGGGGTTTCAAGCTGAGATATGCATTTTCTGCGATAATCTTCATGATTCTGCTGTTACAAGTGTGCAGAATCACCGAAATCGCTGTTTTCGTGCTATTGAATGCGAAAAACACGTTTTCTGGTGTTTTCAGCACTCCACAGTGCGTTCGATATGCGGAAACTGCCATATCTTCGGTATCGTTCATGTTTCCAGCTGAGATATGCATTTTCAGTGATAATCTTCATGATTCTGCTGTTACAAGTGTGCAGAATCACCGAAATCGCTGTTTTCGTGCTATTGAATGCGAAAAACACGTTTTCTGGTGTTTTCAGCACGCCACAGTGCGTTTGACATGCGGAAACTGCGATATCTTCGGTATCGATGGGTTTCCAGCTGAGATATGCATTTTCAGTGATAATCTTCATGATTCTGCTTTTACAAGTGTGCAGAATCACCGACATCGCTGTTTTCGTGCTATTGAATGCGAAAAACACGTATTCTGGTGTTTCCAGCACGCCACAGAGCGTTTGACATGCGGAAACTGTGATATCTTTGGTATCGTTGTTGTTTCCAGCTGAGATATGCATTTTCAGTGATAATCTTCATGATTCTGCTGTTACAAGTGTGCAGAATCACCGAAATCGCTGTTTTCGTGCTATTGAATGCGAAAAACACGTTTTCTGGTGTATTCAGCACGCCACAGAGCGTTTGACATGCGGAAGCTGCGATATCTTCGGTATCGTTGTTGTTTCCAGCTGAGATATGCATTTTCAGTGATTATTTTCATGATTCTGCTGTTACAAGTGTGCAGAATCACCGAAATCGCTGTTTTCGTGTTATTGAATGCGAAAAACACGTTTTCTGGTGTTTTCAGCACTCCACAGTGCGTTCGATATGCGGAAACAGCCATATCTTCGGTATCGTTGTTGTTTCCGGCTGGGAGATGCATTATCAGTGATAATCTTCTTGATTCTGCTGTTACAAGTGTGCAGAATCACCGAAATCACTGTTTTCGTGCTATTGAATGCGAAAAACACGTTTTCTGGTGTTTTCAGCACGCCACAGAGCGTTTGACATGCGGAAGCTGCGATATCTTCGGTATCGTTGTTGTTTCCAGCTGAGATATGCATTTTCAGTGATAATCATCATGATTCTGCTGTTGCAAGTGTGCAGAATCACCGAAATCGCTGTTTTCGTGCTTTTGAATGCGAAAAACACGTTTTCTGGTGTTTTTAGCACTCCACAGTGCGTTTGATATGCGGAAACTGCGATATCTTCGGCATCGTTGTTGTTTCCAGCTGAGATATGCATTTTCAGTGATAATCATCATGATTCTGCTGTTACAAGTGTGCAGAATCACCGAAATCGCTGTTTTCGTGCTATTGAATGCGAAAAACACGTTTTCTGGTGTTTTCAGCACGCCACTGAGCGTTTGACATGCGGAAACTGCGATATCTTCGGTATCGTTGTTGTTTCCAACTGAGATATGCATTTTCAGTGATAATCTTCATGATTCTGCTGTTGCAAGTGTGCAGAATCACCGAAATCGCTGTTTTCGTGCTTTTGAATGCGAAAAACACGGATTCTGGTGTTTTCAGCACGCCACAGAGCGTTTGACATGCGGAAACTGCGATGTCTTCGGTATCGTTGTTGTTTCCAGCTGAGATATGCATTTTCAGTGATACTCTTCATGATTCTGCTGTTACAAGTGTGCAGAATCACCGAAATCGCTGTTTTCGTGCTATTGAATGCGAAAAACACGTTTTCTGGTGTTTTCAGCACGCCACAGAGCGTTTGACATTTGGAAACCGCGATATCTTCGGTAGCGTTGTTGTTTCCAGCTGAGATATGCATTTTCAGTGATAATCTTCATGATTCTGCTGTTACAAGTGTGCAGAATCACCGAAATCGCTGTTTTCGTGCTATTGAATGCGAAAAACACGTTTTCTGGTGTTTTCAGCACGCCACAGAGCGTTTGACATTTGGAAACTGCGATATCTTCGATAGCCTTGTTGTTTCCAGCTGAGATATGCATTTTCAGTGATAATCTTCATGATTCTGCTGTTACAAGTGTGCAGAATCACCGAAATCGCTGTTTTCGTGCTATTGAATGCGAAAAACACGTTTTCTGGTGTTTTCAGCACTCCACAGTGCGTTCGATATGCGGAAACAGCCATATCTTCGGTATCGTTGTTGTTTCCAGCTGAGATATGCATTATCAGTGATAATCTTCATGATTCTGCTGTTACAAGTGTGCAGAATCACCGAAATCGCTGTTTTCGTGCTATTGAATGCGAAAAACACGTTTTCTGGTGTTTGCAGCACGCCACAGAGCGTTTGACATGCGGAAACTGCGATATCTTCGGTATCGTTGTTGTTTCCAGCTGATATATGCATTTTCAGTGATAATCTTCATTCTTCTGCTGTTACAAGTGTGCAGAATCACCGAAATCGCTGTTTTCGTGCTATTGAATGCGAAAAACACGTTTTCTGGTGTTTTCAGCACGCCACAGAGCGTTTGACATGCGGAAACTGCGATATCTTCGGTATCGTTGTTGTTTCCAGCTGAGATATGCATTTCCAGTGATAATCTTCATGATTCTGCTGTTGCAAGTGTGCAGAATCTCCGAAATCGCTGTTTTCGTGCTTTTGAATGCGAAAAACACGTTTTCTGGTGTTTTCAGTACGCCACAGAGCGTTTGACATGCGGAAACGGCGATATCTTCGGTATCGTTGTTGTTTCCAGCTGAGATATGCATTTCCAGTGATAATCTTCATGATTCTGCTGTTGCAAGTGTGCAGAATCACCGAAATCGCTGTTTTCGTGCTTTTGAATGCGAAAAACACGTTTTCTGGTGTTTTCAGCACGCCACAGAGCGTTTGACATGCGGAAACGGCGATATCTTCGGTATCGTTGTTGTTTCCAGCTGAGATATGCATTTTTTACGATAATCTTGGTGAGACTTCTGTCCGAAATATGCTTAATCATCGAGATCGCTCGTTTCGACCTATTTAATGCGAGAAACACGTTATCTGGTGTTTTCACCACTCCACAGTTCGTTGGATATGCAGAACAGGAGATATCTTGGTTTTCGTGGGGTTTCTAGCAGAGATATGCATTTTCTGCGATAATCTTGGTGAGACTTCTGTCCGAAGGATGCAGAAACATCAAGAGCGCTGTTTTCGAGGTATTTAATGCGAGAAACACGTTTTCTGGGGTTTTCACCACACCGCAGTTCGTTGGATGTGCAGAACCGGAGATATCTTGGTTTTCGTGGGGTTTCAAGCTGAGATATGCATTTTCTGCGATAATCTTTGTGAGACCTCTGTCCGAAGTATGCAGAATCATCGAGATCGCACTTTTCGAGCTATTTAATGCGAGAAACACGTTATCTGGTGTTTTCACCACTCCACAGTGCGTATGATATGCAGAACCGACGATATCTTGGTTTTCGTGGTGTTTCAAGCTCAGATATGCATTTTCTGCGATAATCTTGGTGAGACTTCTGTCCGAAGTATGCAGAATCATCGAGAATGCACTTTTCGAGCTATTTAATGCGAGAAACACGTTATCTGGTGTTTTCAGCACTCCACAGTGCGTTTGATATGCAGAACCAGCGATATCTTGGTTTTCTTGGGGATTCAAGCTGAGATATGCAATTTCTGCGATAATCTTGGTGAGACTTCTGTCCGAAGTATGCTTAATCATCGAGATCGCTCGTTGCGAGCTATTTAATGCGAGAAACACGTTATCTGGTTTTTCAGCACTCCACAGTGCGTTTGATATGTAGAACCAGCGATATCTGGGTTTTCGTGGGGTTTCAAGCTGAGATATGCATTTTCTACGTTAAATTTGGTGAGACTTCTGTCCGATGTGTGCAGAATCATCAAGATCGCTCTGTTCGAGCTATTTAATGCGAGAAACACGTTTTCTGGGGTTTTCACCACACCACAGTTCGTTGGATGTGCAGAACAGGAGATATCTTGGTTTTCGTGGGGTTTCAAGATGAGAAATGCATTTTCTGCGATAATCTTGGTGAGACCTCTGTACGAAGTATGCTGAATCATCTAGATCGCTCGTTTCGAGCTATTTAATGCGAGAAACACGTTATCTCGTTGTTTTCACCACTCCACAGTGCGTTTGAAATGCAGAACCGGCGACATCTTGATTTTCGTGAGGTTTCAAGCTGAGATATGCATTTTCTGCGATAATATTGGTGAGACTTCTGTCCAAAGTATGCAGACTCATCGATATCGCTCTTTTCGAGCTATTTAATGCGAGAAACACGTCATCTGGTGTTTTGACCACTCCACAGTGCGTTTGATATGTAGAGCCGCCGATAACTTGGTTTTCGTGGGGTTCCCAGCTGAAATATGCATTTTCTGCGATAATCTTGGAGTTTCATCTATGAGAAGTATGCAGAATCATCGAGAACTCTCTTTTCGAGCTATTTAATGCGAAAAAACAAGATTTCTGGTGTTTTGACCACTCCACAGTGCGTTTGATGTGTAGAGCCGCCGATAACTTGGTTTTCGTGGGGTTTCCAGCTGAAATATGCATTTTCTGCGATAATCTTGGTGTTTCATCTATGAGAAGTATGCAGAATCATCGAGAACGCTCTTTTCGAGCTAGTTAATGCGATAAACACGTTTTCTGGTGTTTTCACCACTCCACAGTGCGTCTGATATGCAGAACCGGCGATATCTTGATTTTCGTGGTGTTTCCAGCTGAGATATGCATTTTCTGCGATAAGCTTGGTGAGACCTCTGTCAGAAGTATGCAGAATCTTCGAGGACGCTCTTTTCGAGCTACTTAATGCGAGAAACACGTTTTCTGGTGTTTTCAGCACTTCACAGTGCGTTTGATATGCGGAAACTGCGATATCTTCGTTTTCGTGGGGTTTCCAGCTGAGACATGCATTTTCTGCGATAATCTTGGATATTCTTCTGTGAGAAATATGCAGAATCACCGAAATCGCAGTTTTCGTGCTATTGAATGCGAAAAACAAGTTTTATGGTGTTTTCAGCACTCCACAGTGCGTTTGATATGCCGATGCTGAGATATCTTCGTTTTCGTGGGGTTTCCAGCTGAGATATGCATTTTCTACGATAATCTTGGATATTCTTCTGTGAGAAGTTTGCAGAATCACAGAAATCGATCTATTCGAGTTATTTAATGCGAGAAACACGTTATCTGGTTGTTATCACCACTCCACAGTGCGTTTGATATGCAGAACCGGCGACATCTTGATTTTCGTGATGTTTCTAGCTGAGATATGCATTTTCTGCGATAATATTGTTGAGACTTCAGTCAGAAGTATGCAGAATCATCTAGATCGCTCGTTTCGAGCAATTTAATGCGAAAAAAACAAGTTTTATGGTGTTTTGACCACGCCACAGTGCGTTTGATATGTAGAGCCGCCGATAACTTGGTTTTCGTTGAGTTTCCAGCTGAAATATGCATTTTCTGCGATAATCTTTGTGTTTCATCTATGAGAAGTATGCAGAATGACCGAAATCGCAGTTTTCGTGCTATTGAATGCGAAAAACACGTTTTCTGGTGTTTTCAGCACTCAACAGTGCGTTTGATATGCCGAAGCTGCGATATCTTCGTTTTCGTGGGGTTTCCAGCTGAGATATGCATTTTCTACGATAATCTTGGATATTCTTCTGTGAGAAGTTTGCAGAATCACAGAAATCGATCTATTCCAGCTATTTAATGCGAGAAACACGTTATCTGGTGTTTTCACCATTCCACAGTATGTTGGATATGCAGAACCGGAGATATTTTGGTTTTCGTGGGGTTTCAAGGTGAGATATGCATTTTTTACGATAATTTTGGTGAGACTTCTGTCCGAAGTATGCAGAATCATCGAGATCGCTCGTCTCGAGCTATTTAATGCGAGAAACACGTTATCTGGTGTTTTCACCACTCCACAGTGCGTTTGATATGCAGAACCAGCGATATCCTGGTTTTCGTGGGGTTTCAAGGTGAGATATGCATTTTCTACGATAAGCTTGGTGAGACTTCTGTCCGAAGTATGCTGAAACTTCGAGATCGCTCTTTTCGAGCTAGTTAATGCGAGAAAAACCTTATCCGGTGTTTTCACCACTGCACAGTGCGTTTGATATGCAAAACAGTAGATATCTTGGTTTTCGTGGGGTTTCAAGCTGAGATATGCATTTTCTGCGATAATCATGGTGAGACTTCTGTTAGAAGTATGCAGAATCATCGAGATCGCTCGTTTCGAGCTATTTAATGGGAGAAACACGTTATCTGGTGTTTTCACCATTCCACAGTATGTTGGATATGCAGAACCGGAGATATTTTGGTTTTCGTGGGGTTTCAAGCTGAAATATGCATTTTCTGCGATAATCTTGTTGAGACTTCTGTCAGAAGGATGCAGAATCATCGAGATCGCACTTGTCGAGCTATTTAATGCGAGAAACACGTTATCTGGTGTTTTCACCACTCCACAGTGCGTATGGTATGCAGAACCGGCGATATCTTGGTTTTCGTGGGGTTTCAAGCTGAGATATGCATTTTTTACGATAATTTTGGTGAGACTTCTGTCCGAAGTATGCAGAATCATCGAGATCGCTCTATTCGAGCTATTCAATGCGAGAAACACGTTATCTGGTGTTTTCACCATTCCACAGTCCGTTTGATATGCTGAACACAGCGATATCTTGGTTTTCGTGGGGTTTCAAGCTGAGATATGCATTTTTTACGATAATTTTGGTGAGACTTCTGTCCGAAGTATGCAGAATCATCGAGATCGCTCGTTTCGAGCTATTTAATGCGAGAAACACGTTATCTGGTGTTTTCACCACTCCACAGTGCGTTTTATATGCAGAACCAGCGATATCTTGGTTTTCGTGGGGTTTCAACCTGAGATATGCATTTTTTACGATAATCTTGGTGAGACTTCTGTCCGAAGTATGCAGAATCTTCGAGGACGCTCTTTTCGACCTATTTAATGCGAGAAACACGTTTTCTGGGGTTTTCACCACTCCACAGTTCGTTGGATATGCAGAACCGGAGATATCTTGGTTTTCGTGTGGTTTCAAGCTGAGATATGCATTTCCTGCGTTAATCTTGGTGAGACTTCTGTCCGAAGTATGCTAAATCATCTAGATCGATCTTTTCGAGCTATTTAATGCGAGAAACACGTTATCTGGAGTTTTCACCACTCCACAGTGCGTTTGATATGCAGAACCAGCGATATCTTGGTTTTTGTGGGGTTTCAAGCTGAGATATGCATTTTTTACGATAATCTTGATGAGACTTCTGTACGAAGTATGCTTAATCGTCGAGATCGCTCGTTTGGACCTATTTAATGCGAGAAACACGTTATCTGGTGTTTTCACCACTCCACAGTGCGTATGATATGCAGAACCGGCGATATCATGATTTTCATGGTGTTTCCAGCTGAGATATGCATTTTTTACGATAATCCTGGTGAGACTTCTGTCAGACGTATGCAGAATCTTCGAGGACGCTCTTTTCGAGCTATTTAATGCGAGAAACACGTTTTCTGGGGTTATCACCACTCCACAGTTCGTTGGATATGCAGAACAGTAGATGTCTTGGTTTTCGTGGGGTTACAAGCTGAGATATGCATTTTCTACGATAATCCTGGTGAGACTTCTGTCAGATGTATGCAGAATCTTCGAGAACGCTCTTTTCGAGCTACTTAATGTGCGAAACACGTTTTCTGGTGTTTTCACCACTCCACGGTACGTTTGATGTGCAGAACCGTAGATAACTCGGTTTTCGTCGGGTTTCCAGCTGAGATATGCATTTTCTACGATAATCTTGGTGAGACTTCTGTCAGAAGTATGCAGGATCTTCGAGAACGCTCTTTTCGAGTTATTTAATGGGAGAAACACGTTATCTGGTGTTTTCACCACTCCACAGTGCGTTTGATATGCAGTACCAGCGATATCTTGGTTTTCTTGGGGTTTCAAGCAGAGATATGCATTTTCTGCGATAATCTTGGTGAGACTTCTGTTAGAAGTATGCAGAATCATCGAGATCGCGCTTTTCGAGCTATTTAATGCGAGAAACACGTTCTCTGGTTGTTTTCACCATTCCACAGTGCGTTTGATAAGCAGAACCGGAGATATCTTGTTTTTCGTGTGGTTTGAAGCTGAGATATGCATTTCCTGCGTTAATCTTGGTGAGACTTCAGTCCGAAGTATGCTGAATCATCTAGATCGATCTTTTCGAGCTATTTAATGCGAGAAACACGTTATCTGGTGTTTTCACCACTCCACAGTGCGTTTGATATGCAGAACCAGCGATATCTTGGTTTTCGTGGGGTTTCAAGCTGAGATATGCATTTTCTGCGATAATATTGGTGAGACTTCAGTCAGAAGTATGCAGAATCATCTAGATCGCTCTTTTCGAGCTACTTAATGCACGAAACACGTTTTCTGGTGTTTTCACCACTCCACGGTACGTTTGATGTGCAGAACCGGAGATAACTCGGTTTTCGTCGGGTTTCAAGCTGAGATATGCATTTTCAGTGATAATCTTCATGATTCTGCTGTTACAAGTGTGCAGAATCACCGACATCGCTGTTTTCGTGCTATTGAATGCGAAAAACACGTTTTCTGGTGTTTTCAGCACTCCACAGTGCGTTCGATATGCGGAAACAGTCATATCTTCGGTATCGTTGTTGTTTCCAGCTGAGAGATGCATTATCAGTGATAATCTTCTTGATTCTGCTGTTACAAGTATGCAGAATCACCGAAATCGCTGTTTTCGTGCTATTGAATGCGAAAAACACGTTTTCTGGTGTTTTCAGCACGCCACAGAGCGTTTGACATGCGGAAGCTGCGATATCTTCGGTATCGTTGTTGTTTCCAGCTGAGATATGCATTTTCAGTGATAATCATCATGATTCTGCTGTTGCAAGTGTGCAGAATCACCGAAATCGCTGTTTTCGTGCTTTTGAATGCGAAAAACACGTTTTCTGGTGTTTTTAGCACTCCACAGTGCGTTTGATATGCGGAAACTGCGATATCTTCGGCATCGTTGTTGTTTCCAGCTGAGATATGCATTTTCAGTGATAATCATCATGATTCTGCTGTTACAAGTGTGCAGAATCACCGAAATCGCTGTTTTCGTGCTATTGAATGCGAAAAACACGTTTTCTGGTGTTTTCAGCACGCCACTGAGCGTTTGACATGCGGAAACTGCGATATCTTCGGTATCGTTGTTGTTTCCAGCTGAGATATGCATTTTCAGTGATAATCTTCATGATTCTGCTGCTGCAAGTGTGCAGAATCACCGAAATCGCTGTTTTCGTGCTTTTGAATGCGAAAAACACGGTTTCTGGTGTTTTCAGCACGCCACAGAGCGTTTGACATGCGGAAACTGCGATATCTTCGGTATCGTTGTTGTTTCCAGCTGAGATATGCATTTTCAGTGATACTCTTCATGATTCTGCTGTTACAAGTGTGCAGAATCACCGAAATCGCTGTTTTCGTGCTATTGAATGCGAAAAACACGTTTTCTGGTGTTTTCAGCACGCCACAGAGCGTTTGACATTTGGAAACTGCGATATCTTCGGTAGCGTTGTTGTTTCCAGCTGAGATATGCATTTTCAGTGATAATCTTCATGATTCTGCTGTTACAAGTGTGCAGAATCACCGAAATCGCTGTTTTCGTGCTATTGAATGCGAAAAACACGTTTTCTGGTGTTTTCAGCACGCCACAGAGCGTTTGACATGCGGAAACTGCGATATCTTCGGTATCGTTGTTGTTTCCAGCTAAGATATGCATTTCCAGCGATAATCTTCATGATTCTGCTGTTGCAAGTGTGCAGAATCACCGAAATCGCTGTTTTCGTGCTTTTGAATGCGAAAAACACGTTTTCTGGTGTTTTCAGCACGCCACAGAGCGTTTGACATGCGGAAACGGCGATATCTTCGGTATCGTTGTTGTTTCCAGCTGAGATATGCATTTCCAGTGATAATCTTCATGATTCTGCTGTTGCAAGTGTGCAGAATCACCGAAATCGCTGTTTTCGTGCTATTGAATGCGAAAAACACGTTTTCTGGTGTTTTCAGCACGCCACAGAGCGTTTGACATGCGGAAGCTGCGATATCTTCGGTATCGTTGTTGTTTCCAGCTGAGATATGCATTTTCAGTGATAATCATCATGATTCTGCTGTTGCAAGTGTGCAGAATCACCGAAATCGCTGTTTTCGTGCTTTTGAATGCGAAAAACACGTTTTCTGGTGTTTTTAGCACTCCACAGTGCGTTTGATATGCGGAAACTGCGATATCTTCGGCATCGTTGTTGTTTCCAGCTGAGATATGCATTTTCAGTGATAATCATCATGATTCTGCTGTTACAAGTGTGCAGAATCACCGAAATCGCTTTTTTCGTGCTATTGAATGCGAAAAACACGTTTACTGGTGTTTTCAGCACGCCACTGAGCGTTTGACATGCGGAAACTGCGATATCTTCGGTATCGTTGTTGTTTCCAGCTGAGATATGCATTTTCAGTGATAATCTTCATGATTCTGCTGTTGCAAGTGTGCAGAATCACCGAAATCGCTGTTTTCGTGCTTTTGAATGCGAAAAACACGGTTTCTGGTGTTTTCAGCACGCCACAGAGCGTTTGACATGCGGAAACTGCGATATCTTCGGTATCGTTGTTGTTTCCAGCTGAGATATGCATTTTCAGTGATACTCTTCATGATTCTGCTGTTACAAGTGTGCAGAATCACCGAAATCGCTGTTTTCGTGCTATTGAATGCGAAACACACGTTTTCTGGTGTTTTCAGCACGCCACAGAGCGTTTGACATTTGGAAACTGCGATATCTTCGGTAGCGTTGCTGTTTCCAGCTGAGATATGCATTTTCAGTGATAATCTTCATGATTCTGCTGTTACAAGTGTGCAGAATCACCGAAATCGCTGTTTTCGTGCTATTGAATGCGAAAAACACGTTTTCTGGTGTTTTCAGCACGCCACAGAGCGTTTGACATGCGGAAGCTGCGATATCTTCGGTATCGTTGTTGTTTCCAGCTGAGATATGCATTTTCAGTGATAATCTTCTTGATTCTGCTGTTACAAGTGTGCAGAATCACCGAAATCGCTGTTTTCGTGCTATTGAATGCGAAAAACACGTTTTCTGGTGTTTTCAGCACGCCACAGAGCGTTTGACATGCGGAAGCTGCGATATCTTCGGTATCGTTGTTGTTTCCAGCTGAGATATGCATTTTCAGTGATAATCATCATGATTCTGCTGTTGCAAGTGTGCAGAATCACCGAAATCGCTGTTCTCGTGCTTTTGAATGCGAAAAACACGTTTTCTGGTGTTTTTAGCACTCCACAGTGCGTTTGATATGCGGAAACTGCGATATCTTCGGCATCGTTGTTGTTTCCAGCTGAGATATGCATTTTCAGTGATAATCATCATGATTCTGCTGTTACAAGTGTGCAGAATCACCGAAATCGCTGTTTTCGTGCTATTGAATGCGAAAAACACGTTTTCTGGTGTTTTCAGCACGCCACTGAGCGTTTGACATGCGGAAATTGTGATATCTTCGGTATCGTTGTTGTTTCCAGCTGAGATATGCATTTTCAGTGATAATCTTCATGATTCTGCTGTTGCAAGTGTGCAGAATCACCGAAATCGCTGTTTTCGTGCTTTTGAATGCGAAAAACACGGTTTCTGGTGTTTTCAGCACGCCACAGAGCGTTTGACATGCGGAAACTGCGATATCTTCGGTATCGTTGTTGTTTCCAGCTGAGATATGCATTTTCAGTGATACTCTTCATGATTCTGCTGTTACAAGTGTGCAGAATCACCGAAATCGCTGTTTTCGTGCTATTGAATGCGAAAAACACGTTTTCTGGTGTTTTCAGCACGCCACAGAGCGTTTGACATTTGGAAACTGCGATATCTTCGGTAGCGTTGTTGTTTCCAGCTGAGATATGCATTTTCAGTGATAATCTTCATGATTCTGCTGTTACAAGTGTGCAGAATCACCGAAATCGCTGTTTTCGTGCTATTGAATGCGAAAAACACGTTTTCTGGTGTTTTCAGCACGCCACAGAGCGTTTGACATTTGGAAACTGCGATATCTTCGATAGCCTTGTTGTTTCCAGCTGAGACATGCATTTCCAGTGATAATCTTCATGATTCTGCTGTTACAAGTGTGCAGAATCACCGAAATCGCTGTTTTCGTGCTATTGAATGCGAAAAACACGTTTTCTGGTGTTTTTAGCACTCCACAGTGCGTTTGATATGCGGAAACTGCGATATCTTCGGCATCGTTGTTGTTTCCAGCTGAGATATGCATTTTCAGTGATAATCATCATGATTCTGCTGTTACAAGTGTGCAGAATCACCGAAATCGCTGTTTTCGTGCTATTGAATGCGAAAAACACGTTTTCTGGTGTTTTCAGCACGCCACTGAGCGTTTGACATGCGGAAACTGCGATATCTTCGGTATCGTTGTTGTTTCCAGCTGAGATATGCATTTTCAGTGATAATCTTCATGATTCTGCTGTTGCAAGTGTGCAGAATCACCGAAATCGCTGTTTTCGTGCTTTTGAATGCGAAAAACACGGTTTCTGGTGTTTTCAGCACGCCACAGAGCGTTTGACATGCGGAAACTGCGATATCTTCGGTATCGTTGTTGTTTCCAGCTGAGATATGCATTTTCAGTGATACTCTTCATGATTCTGCTGTTACAAGTGTGCAGAATCACCGAAATCGCTGTTTTCGTGCTATTGAATGCGAAAAACACGTTTTCTGGTGTTTTCAGCACGCCACAGAGCGTTTGATATTTGGAAACTGCGATATCTTCGGTAGCGTTGTTGTTTCCAGCTGAGATATGCATTTTCAGTGATAATCTTCATGATTCTGCTGTTACAAGTGTGCAGAATCACCGAAATCGCTGTTTTCGTGCTATTGAATGCGAAAAACACGTTTTCTGGTGTTTTCAGCACTCCACAGTGCGTTCGATATGCGGAAACTGCCATATCTTCGGTATCGTTCATGTTTCCAGCTGAGATATGCATTTTCAGTGATAATCTTCATGATTCTGCTGTTACAAGTGTGCAGAATCACCGAAATCGCTGTTTTCGTGCTATTGAATGCGAAAAACACGTTTTCTGGTGTTTTCAGCACGCCACAGTGCGTTTGACATGCGGAAACTGCGATATCTTCGGTATCGATGGGTTTCCAGCTGAGATATGCATTTTCAGTGATAATCTTCATGATTCTGCTTTTACAAGTGTGCAGAATCACCGACATCGCTGTTTTCGTGCTATTGAATGCGAAAAACACGTATTCTGGTGTTTTCAGCACGCCACAGAGCGTTTGACATGCGGAAACTGTGATATCTTCGGTATCGTTGTTGTTTCCAGCTGAGATATGCATTTTCAGTGATAATCTTCATGATTCTGCTGTTACAAGTGTGCAGAATCACCGAAATCGCTGTTTTCGTGCTATTGAATGCGAAAAACACGTTTTCTGGTGTTTTCAGCACGCCACAGAGCGTTTGACATGCGGAAGCTGCGATATCTTCGGTATCGTTGTTGTTTCCAGCTGAGATATGCATTTTCAGTGATTATCTTCATGATTCTGCTGTTACAAGTGTGCAGAATCACCGAAATCGCTGTTTTCGTGCTATTGAATGCGAAAAACACGTTTTCTGGTGTTTTCAGCACTCCACAGTGCGTTCGATATGCGGAAACAGCCATATCTTCGGTATCGTTGTTGTTTCCAGCTGAGAGATGCATTATCAGTGATAATCTTCTTGATTCTGCTGTTACAAGTGTGCAGAATCACCGAAATCGCTGTTTTCGTGCTATTGAATGCGAAAAACACGTTTTCTGGTGTTTTCAGCACGCCACAGAGCGTTTGACATGCGGAAGCTGCGATATCTTCGGTATCGTTGTTGTTTCCAGCTGAGATATGCATTTTCAGTGATAATCATCATGATTCTGCTGTTGCAAGTGTGCAGAATCACCGAAATCGCTGTTCTCGTGCTTTTGAATGCGAAAAACACGTTTTCTGGTGTTTTTAGCACTCCACAGTGCGTTTGATATGCGGAAACTGCGATATCTTCGGCATCGTTGTTGTTTCCAGCTGAGATATGCATTTTCAGTGATAATCATCATGATTCTGCTGTTACAAGTGTGCAGAATCAGCGAAATCGCTGTTTTCGTGCTATTGAATGCGAAAAACACGTTTTCTGGTGTTTTCAGCACGCCACTGAGCGTTTGACATGCGGAAACTGCGATATCTTCGGTATCGTTGTTGTTTCCAGCTGAG